>JAFBJQ010001234.1:0-50755 GCA_016785345.1 Trinectes maculatus
CCCAGACACATATGGGATGACTATGTTGTTTCGTTTGTCCTGCTTTTGTTTCTCCATCACTTTGGCGTTCTTTCTGGAACCAGCTGCAGTTTTTTCAAAGGCCCAACTGGGATAACCACAAGTTTTGAGGGCACTCCTCAGATGCTTGTGCTCTTCCCCTTGTGCCTGCGAGTTCGTGGGTACCTTGTTAGCTCTGTGCTGCAGGGTTCTGATTACACCAAGTTTGTGTTCCAGTGGGTGATGTGAGTCAAAAAGCTTTTTGTGAGTCAAAAAGCTTTTTGTGAGTCAAAAAGCCTTTTTGACTCACATCACCCACTTTTTTTGTGAGTCAAAAAGCTTTTTGTGAGTCAAAAAGCCTTTTTGACTCACATCACCCACTGGAACACAAACTTGGTGTAATCAGAACCCTGCAGCACAGCGCTAACAAGGTACCCACGGCGTCCCGCACGCGTTACCACTGCCAGAGATGCATGACCTGCAGGAGGATCCTATATATTTGCACATTATAATGAGTTTATTTGTGGGCGGAGAACAGGCGGAGTCCTGCGTTCATGCACGTGCGTTGATTTTCATGCTGATTGAGATGTATCAAGAAAACGTGCGTGAATTCCGGCGTGCGCCCAGTTTGATAAATCTGAATTTTTTTGGGCGTGCGCCATTTTCCAGCTTCGAGCGTACGATCGTTTTTAGTATGATTCCTATGCATTGTTTGATACATGAGGGCCCTGGGGATCAACTCCACACTCTGCTCCTGGGTCATGAGCTTTTTGACGGACAGACCTCCAGTGGTGAGGATTGGGAACCACACCTCCAGCCCCTGCACCCTCAGCATTGGCTCGCCACAGGGGTGCATCTGGAGTCCTCTGCTCTACTCACTCTACACCCATGACTGCCTGGCCACTCACCCCTCCAACATCATTGTGAAGTTTGCGGATGACACAGTGGTAATAGGCCTGATCTCTAGAGACACTGGGGAGACAGCCTATCTGGAGGAGGTGGAGGAACTGTCGACATGGTGCAGAGACAACAACTTGGAGCTGAATGTTCAGAAAACAAGGAGATGGTTGTTGACTTCAGGAGGGAGAGGCAGAGGAGCCATTACACTCCTCTCAGGATTTGTTCCTTTTGGAGGGAGTCAGCAGCTACAGGTACCTTGGTGTCCACATCACTGAGGACCTGACATGGACACATCACATCTGCACCCCTGGTGAGGCAGCACACTGCCATGGACAGAAAAGCTCTGCACAGAGTAATCAGGTCTGCAGACCTGTTCACGTGGCTGCCGTCTGGCAAGCACCTCCGCTCCTGTAGGACAAGAACTGAAACACTGAGGAGGAGTTTCTTTCCTCAGGCCATAAGAACTCAACAATTTACCCCTCATGTAACTCCCCACCCCACCCCACACATATTCAACAAAATGTAACAATAGACTGGGTGATTGTATATTGCATTGTATATATTGTATTGTATATCGTATACTGTTTCTGTACACTGGTGTATAGACAGTATATTTTATTTCATTATATTCTATTTTATATCTATTCTATTTTATTTTTATTCTAATTATATTTTTTGCTCAATCAGAGCCTGCTGCATCTCCAAATTTTACTGCCATTGTCTGCTGTCAATGTCATGTGACAAATAAAAATTCTTGAATCTTCTTCTTCTTGATTCCTCAGCGCTCCAGCATTACCATACCTTCACCGCAAAAAAAAATGTCAGTAAGTATTCATTAATATTCTTTTTTGTTTTTGAGTTTTGTGAGAAAAAAAACAAGGCCTGCAAACACTATACAAGAGATGTTGTGCACTTGCCTTTTTCTACAGCAACAACATTTCGCATTCCCGGGGGAGACTCAAGTGCAAAATTGGCATGAGATGGCCTTATTGGGAAAATGCCCTTTACCTCTGACCGGTCTGAAGTGCAACTTAGAGAAGTCTAAAAGTCTAAAAGACAGAAAAATGTTTGCATTGTCTATGGACCAGTCATTCCCATTGAGTGTTTGAGAACAATCAAGGTATGCAAAAGACTAATAAAACCAAAGGTCTCTAGCAGTTTTCTGTTGGGTGGAAAAGAAATTCCCTCAATTAGTTCAGCCACTTGTCTCTACTTAAAGCCATTTATACACAAACCTGTACAGGTAAACTGTTTATATTACAGTACAGTGAACCCTCACTGCATTCCAGATGCATTCCAGAGCAGTTATGTGATCAGACAAAATTAGTTTGCTTACATCCTCTCTTTGCACATCAGGGAGATAAGAAAGGTGAGCAGACAAACTTTCAAGGATGGGAGAATTTGGCTACCTACCACCTTGCTTAAGGTCATCAGGTATAGCCAGTCCACCATCAGCATGATCCACAGGTATGGAAACTCACGAAATAGATGTAATAGCGGACTCTGTGACACCTGGGGCCTGTTCCATAAAACAGGATTACCAAATAAGCAAGGCTTATTTCGTTAGTCTGGCTTATTTTCCAGTGGATCCGGTTCCATAAAGCAAGCTCAGCATAGTTCAAACTCAGTTACCACGGCAACTTATGCTGGCAAACTAGCCTGGTCTGGACCAGGCTAAATGTCAGGCTTAGCCTGAGTTGCCGCTTAACAGTGACACTTATCTAAAAGAAAATATATGATTATATTATATGACTTCATTACTCAACTCAGCTCGCTTTTATTTATATAGCACTTTAAAACAACAGAGTAGTGCTATAAAGTGCTATATATAGTTAAAAACATAGATAAAACTAACAAACTGACAATAAATGATGATAAAAGCTACACAACAAAAAAAAAAGTTTTTTGTCAATCAATAAAATATTAAATAAAATACATTATGAAACACTGTTTTAAAGACTGTGTATTGGTTACATTTAAAATATTAAATATGACAATTAAAATAATAACCAATCCATGCAATTTAGACTTAGACTTAGACGTAGACTTAACTTTATTTATCCCTTGGGATGACTCTTTCAGGGAAATTCAAGTCTGGGTATTTGTCTGGTAGCGCATCTTCGGAGACAGGGCTGATCAGTGGGCTCTTCCAGACAATCATTTATATGAGATACAGATTGTCTAGACATCTGCCAGCTGATCGGCCCTCAACTTACGCACAGCACATGGCTTAATCACGCACTAACAGAGTAACAAAGTCAGACTAACAAAGTCCCACACTGTGTGTGACTTTTATGAACACGGTTGGGATGCTGAAAATACTGGCAAAGTAACAGTGTGTCACACTGTGTGCATGGTCTAGTTGGCTTTAAAAAGTTTTCTCATAGTTTGTGAAGATGACCCCCCCCCCCCTTCAATCCCCTCAATAACAGGACACCTTTTATTCAATTGGAGTGCCGGCGTGAATTCAGTTGGTGGTGCTCCCCCCTCCCCATATTGTTTTATCAGTACTGTAAAAAAAACACCATTGGATTGGAATTAGTGCAGATGATATCCAAGTGTAAATATAGCTTGTGGACATACCACTCTGAACAATGTTTTTATATTTTATTTTAACTTGCTGCCACGTCCATCCCCCCACCCCACAAGTTGGCGCTGTTTAATAGTAAAACGTTTAATATTAGGATTTATGATTTACAGCCTATAGGTTTTGTTATATATATATATTCTTGGGCAAGATCTTTAAACTACCGACACATTCTCATAATTTATGTATTAGGTCCAAGCTTTAAATGGGTAGTATTTATTTAATGGCACTTTAACTTGGGTTGTAGACCACTTACGCATTTAACCGATCGGCAATTTCCTGCCGGTCTTTCTCTCTGAGCTTATTTATTGCTGCCGTGTTGCCTCTTTTCGTTATTACATGTTTAAATTCCTCATAGGTCTCCATTATAAATGCCTGCTCTGAGGCTGTACATCACCGCTCGCTCTTTCCTGGTGCATTTTGCCATTGTGAATCCGATTGATCTGTGTTCGACCGCATGGGCTGCTTAGGAATGGCATGCACATGCAATCAGTCTGACTAGCTGAACCTGGCTTGAGTTAGTGTGACTGCGTAAACGTGGCTCAGCCTTTATGGAACCAAGTTAGCCTCAACTCATTTGTTAGGCTTGTTCTTGTCACGTTTTTCACATTAAGCGCCGCTTTTCTCAGTCTGCTTTATGGAACGAACCCCAGATGGTCCATGTTCTCCTGTGTGTTTGTTCTTGAATGAAACAGCTTAAGCATATTTACATAACACAGATGGGTCTGAGGTCTCCTATCAGGAGTGTGAACAATGTAGTCAGTGTCACTCACTCTTTTTCACCACATACAGACCTGCAAATTGTTCAGCAAGAGCAGGACCCGATACAGCAACACCTTATCACCTGGTTCAAAGGTACGTTCAACTGCCCTCCTATCGTAATGTCTTTTCAACTTCTCCTGAAAGAAAGATGTCTTTGGCTTTGGAGCAGGCATGGTGTAAACATTCTTTATTCTGTGGAACAGGAAGTACAAAGTAAAGGATATTGGAGTTTCATCCTGCCACAGCCAGTTACTGATCTTTTAGAACCTTTAGAGGTCCTCGCACACTGTGACCAAAAACCAATTCTGCTGGGCTAAAACCCAACGACTCTTGCTTTACTTCATGAGCAGCAAACAGTAAAAAAGGGAGACATTCAAGACAGTATTTACGGATCATTGCCTTAAGGGTCTGATGCCACCTTTCTAATGCGCCTTGGGACTGAGGGTGATATGGACTGGAAACAACATGGTTGATTTTTTTTCTGTTGGATTAATTTTGACTGAAAGTTAGTGCCATGATCTGTTTGAATCAGTCGAGGAAGACCAAAAACGAGAGAGAGAAAAATTTCAACAATGCCCCAATCCTCATCCATGCCTTTTTGTCATGGATCAAGAAACCCGTCTCCGCATCAACAGCCCCTCTTCTACATAGAAAAAAATTGCCTTTTCTCCCTCTATATTCTCAGTCACTCCTGAAAAACATTTAGGCCGCTTTTCCACTAGTGTCACCTCAGCACAGTATGGTTGGTTTTCCATTACACTGGAGCAGTGTCGCTACATGAGTGGAGTCTTCCCCGTTCCCTGAAATATTAGCGAGGGAGCAGGGGAAGGGGGCCGGGCTGTATATGTGGAAACTGCATGTCACACATCAACAACAACAAACTTCATCTAATGGAGTGAAATAAATAGTGATTGGAGTAAAATAAATAATATTGGGCAGATATACACAGCCGCTGGTAGATATTTAATAGAGCAGTGTTAAATTCCATTATATTGTGGGAAAAAAGCTGTAGCATGACGTGTATGGTTTTAATTTGCCTTAATAAAATTGCACATCACCGCGATTTGAAAATCGCACATGTGATAATCATGATTTCGATTCTCAAACAATAAATTGTGCAGCCATACCCGGAAACCACCAGACCAATACTGCAAAACAGCCAGCTGACGTCAGTTTTTGGGTAAACTCAGCACCTTAGGACCACAACTTTCGGAAAAAAGTTGGAACTTTGTTCAGCCGCTGGGGCCTAGTGGAAAAGCGCGCAAAGCGTACCATACTGTACCGTGCTGAGATGACACTAGAGGAAAAGCACCCTTAATAAGGCTGAGATCTTCTTTTTGAGCTTCAGTCAGCGACTCACGTGTAACAGCCAATGGTGAGAGGCTCAGGAGGTGTAGACTTTTAGAAATCACCAGCTGATCTGTTGCAAAAAAAAGTTGCAAGCATGGTGTCAACCAGGTCAGCTTCTTCCTGTTTACGAGCTTAGGACCTGGTGAGAACACTGGCACAAAACACCTCGGGTGACTCTTCAATACCTCGACCTTATCGGGATCTGTATTTGGGATATCTACGACCTCAGGGCTATGCAGCACCTTCTTTCCATCAATATCATTCCATATAATGAACGCAACCCCTTGAATGGGAAAAGAATCCCGCCCAGCTACATCAAAAAACCCTGAAATTAACTGGGACTGGACATATCCACGATGTAGTGGGGCAGGCACAAACTTTATACCAATATCACGTACTACAGTACTTGCACCATAAGAAGTTTCATTTCTGAAAGGCAGGAGATCAGAGAGTATGAAAGACTGTGAACCACCTGTATTTCTCAATATCTTTACTGGCCTCTGATCCTGATCAAGCCCTGTCAATGACACAGAACCATCAAAAATGAATGGCTTAAAGCATTCATCAGGCACACCAAACAATTCCTGATGTTTAGAAAGGCTCACTGTTTTGATTAACCCAACACCCTTAGCTTGCTTCAACTGTGAAGGCTGCTGTTTGCGCGGCAGAGCTAGACAGTCAGCAATGACACAGTCTCCTGACTTGATGTTTCTCACTCTCTGCTGAAAATTTTCTTGTGCATTAAAGCAAACTCCTCTGCCGGGACTGCAGCTTACTGTAAAGTATTCACCTTTTGCTCATTCAAATACACCATGGTTTGCTCTGGAACAGATATCTAAAAAGCTTGACTTGCACTGCACCATCTGTCAAACAGTATCTCAACAAAAGTTTAGGAGTTAGACTTTCTCATCCCACCTATAGGCTTCAGGGACTAGCTCATGAGCTCTAAGTATGGCACCCTACGTAGTTCAAGGAACAAGGAACAGCTGGTACTTCAGGTGGTACTTCAGGTGGGGTAGTTCATGGCAATCAGTGTAATGGGGGCAACAAATGACAGAGCTTTCAGAAACATACAATACTGCAATATTATTTATTGGTCATTTCACATCCTGATTATATTGCAATATTCTTATATTTTTATTTTCATGTATAACTTCACCCTTGCAATATTATTTATGTTATCTATAGGTCACCTTACACTGCAATATTTTTACTTGTATAATGTTATCTCATGTATAACTCTACCACTTATTATATTTTAATTTTCGTTCTAACCTGCAGTGTATTTTTACTTTCTCTAGAGTGTACTTTACTTTTTCCTGGAGTCTATATCTTACTTTCTGTCTGCTGCTGTAACATGTAAATTTCCCCGTTGTGGGATGAATAAGGTAAATCAAATCTAAGACCAAGTCACTTAACCCTTTATAGGTCTCCAGCACCAGCTGGATTTCTCCACCACACTGATATTAAGCTATGTACAAATTTGCACCAGCAATTATTTCATCATTGTCCAAGTGTCTTTGGAGTGTATGTTTTATCTAATTGTGTCAAGGAGGTTTGTTGATTTGTTATGATAAATCCTTATTGTTGTAAACTTTAGTGCAGAGGTCTTCAACAGGGGGTCCGCGACCCCTAGGGGGTCCGCAGAGGTACTGCAGGGGGGGTCGCGAAAGTTTTGCACTATAGGACCAGTTTAATATAAAACACAATTTTATACATGAGTAGGGGGTCCCTGCTCTATCTCTCCGTCAGTTTGGGGGTCCTTGGCCTGGAAAACGTTGAAGACCCCTGCTTTAGTGTACAGCCAGAAAGCCACATCATCAGAGACCGAACACCTAAAACCCATTCTCTCCAACAGTCTGAACCATGATGGTCAATTTTCAGAGCTTTATTTTAAATAAAACTTGCATTATACTCTGATACAGCAACACCACAACAATAGTGGACTCAATTACAAATAAAAGTTCTGCATTCAAAAAGTAAATTGTAAGACTAAAAATAAAAAAATAAAAATGTTAATACAACTAACACACAGCATGGCTTGTCACTGTATTGTACTGTCTGTATTGGATTATGAAGATATATATGAATATGTCTGTATATGAATGCTTCTGCCTAATGTCTTTGAATGATTGACACTGGTTGCTATGCTTCTCTGAGGTTTAATATGAATTGTAAAGCATCCACACATCACTGTGAGTTATACCCTTAGATGGTATGGCCTGTTCTAGCCACCCAAAAGATCCATCTGTCATGGATCTGTGACTTTGTTACTTTGCTGTATTTTTCAATCAATCAATCAATCAATCAAATTTTATTTGTATAGCCCATATTCACAAATTGCAATTTGCCTCATAGGGCTTTAGCAAAGAGTACAGGGTGTGACATCCTCTGACCTACACCCTCAGCAAGGGTGAGGAAACACTGCCAAAAAAAACCCTTTTAACAGGGGAAAAAAAACGCAGAAACCTCCAGGAGACACTCATGTGAGGGATCCCACTCCCAGGGATGGACAGAAATGCAATGGATGCCACATGTACACAACACATCAACAACATGACTTATAATTATTAATTATACAAGTAGAATAATATAATATAATATGATATATTATTTTCCACTGTGTTGTGGTTTTGTTTTGTTTCTATTTCTGTTTCTTCCTGTTTTGCCTGGAGTGCATGAGTGGCTGGAGGCGGAGCTGGTCTCTCCTGGTGGCAGCTGACGAGACTCACCTGTTCTCAATCTGGCATCAAGCCCTCTTGATAAGGAGTTTCTGGTCTTCACTTCGATGCCAGATTATTCCGTACCACATGGTACTCAAGTCTGTTGCCTAGCGCTTAGCTCTTTGTTCTCTGTTTTGGTTACTGATTGCTTTTTGTCTCCTTTTAGTATCCTGCTTTGAGCTGCTCCCAGGAACATCCCAGCCTCCTTGTTTTGCAACAGCTCCTGAGGTCTACTTCACTCTATTGTCTTAAGGCATAGAATCGCTCTTTGTTATGGACGATTCTTGAACTCCGAATTAAAGTTTTTTGTTACTTCTTATTCCGTCTTTGCACAATCCTTGGGATTTCATGTATAAGGCAACACTCGGACTACTACCCTCCCACATTTGTACCCTAATTGCACAGAAGAGTGCTGATCCTTAGTGTCTCTGTTCACAAAAACAACTCTTTGCTATCGATCCCATATGCCAGTACTGAGTTGGGTAAAAAGACTTTTTGCATGGAAAAACTGGAAACTGAGTTAATCTCATTGAGCACAAGTGCAGTCCACAAAATGCACTTGTTTCTCCTAATTTACTTATAACGTTATACTTTTTAGTTGTCTCTGTTTGTGTTTTGACTGTTTTAACAGTTTTAACAGCTTAACTCTGTAATTTTTGTAATGGATTTGTGTTTGCTGCTGCCTATCTTGGCCAGGACTCCGTTGAAAAATAGGTTCTTAATCTCAGTGGGATTTCTCCTGGTTAAATAAAGGGTTAAATAATAACAAAACATTAGATTATCCTTAATTAAGGTTGTTGTGCTGATTGGAGTCTGGACTTTGGCAGATTGTTCTTCCACTAATTAATAGGTAACCAGCATTGCTTTAACATGCCAATAAAATAGCAAGGTTGCTATGAGGTAGGAACACTAATTCTCTGTATTTAAGTCTCTTCAAGGCAAAATGACATTCCTATAGGTCAGACTCATGGTTCAAAGGATGGACATTATATAACTGTGATCTTGTTTGCTCAACCCCTCTCTTGCCAAGTTCAACACACTATGATCTTTACATACAGAAATGCACATATAGAGCATGGCAGTGTGTTGCATTCACCAGTGGGATCACTGGAGACACGTGGAGATTTTGCATTTTGATGCAAGGTAGAACCTGAACCATGTTAATACAAGGTCTGTACAGGACCAATGGGGATGGACCCCATTGGTCCTGTACAGAGCCCAGATGTTATGTCAAACTGTTCCAGGTCAATACTAGGTCAGAGAAGAGGTTAATTTTCTTGAATGTTTATTTAAGGGGGACAATATATTGACAGAGTGAGTCACAGGAGTAATCTAACATAATGCATCACTGCATACTGTATATAGCAGATGCTAAAGAACAGTGGTATAGGTGGAGGAGGAGTGGTAGTGCTCCTTTTCTGTTAAAGACAGGTTTCTCCACTTTGACATACAGGGTATGACCTCCTTCACTCCTTTATATGCCTCCCTATAGAAAAGTGTCTACATTGTTGACCATGAAGGTGTGTCCCGTACAGTGTACAGATTGAGGCTTGTTTTTTCTGGATGTGGCATTCACCAATCTTTACCATACACTATGTCCACGCTGCTAGGTTTACCAATTAAAACTGCATTAGAAAACTGAAACATCTCATTGTAGTCTGAACCAGATGAAAGCCACATCCATAACACTCCTAAACTGTATATCACATGACCAGTCATGTATACTGGGCAAATTTGTCTAAAATCAGGGGTCAAAACAGTACGAGGAGCTTGTACGTAGGCTCTAATGCGGAACTTCGCCTCCATTGCTGCAAATAGACTACAAATCAGTTTTAAATAATATGAAGGATATTTCAAATATGAGTAATACAAACGAATTTGCATTGCTTATTTCATCAGGGCCCATGACACAAAACCATGCTTTGTAATAACCAGTAAAGAGCCAGGATGCATGAAAAAAGCTATTCGTTTATGATGAATAACTATACCAGAGGTCTTCAACAGGGGGTCCGCGACCCCTAGGGGATCCGCAGAGGTACTGCAGGGGGGTCGCGAAAGTTTTGCACTATAGGACCAGTTTAATATAAAACACAATTTTATACATGAGTAGGGGTTCCCTGCTCCATCTCTCCGTCAGTTTGGGGGTCCTTGGCCTGGAAAACGTTGAAGACCCCTGAACTATACATTAAAACACATGTAAAAACATTGTGCAGCCTTTATGACAAGTGCTTGTTAGTCAGCAGCCAGCAGATCTCGCAGCACTGGGATGTGTGTGCAGCAACTCTTGTTTCACTGCAGAGTGAACCGGCGTTGCCCTGCTTTCAGAGCGCCCACTGGTGGCTGATTGGGAGTCTGCACCTGGTGGGAGGAGTGTTGAAATCTCTGGAGCCTTCACTCAACCTGTCATTAATCTCTTTATGATTGTAGTGTTCAGCGTTATGAGCTCCTTGTGGGATTTTCGTTTAACCCATCTGCCCTTATATCTCATCTCAGCAACTACATTGTAACAGTAACGGTTTATTTCAAACAAGTTTTTACTGTGGCCTTTGGGTACCACTGTCACTTTGCGACCCCCCCCCCCAATACTGTTCTAACCTGTTATGCACAACAAGCTCTCTCTCTCTCCATCTCCTTATTAACATGACTGTTTTGTAGAAAAGTAACAATAAAAAGTAATAGTACATATATATATTTATAGTTGTGCAGCTTTCTCTCTTATATTACAACTGGCAAACGCAGAAGACTAATAGTAATACATGTCTGTCTGGCCTGTGCTGACTCCCCTGCTGTGAATTCCTGGTAGGAATGTCAGAGGTAAGCTGACAGACAGACACAGTCTTAAAAGCTCTATAGAATTCAGTGTTTTACTATTATATTTACCTCTCAAATATTACTAGAGGAAGCTGCCTTTGATCTGACAGAGCCCTGTTCAAATCCCTTTTCATTACTTGCATATTTGAGCGGGCATTCAGCCTTCAGGCCAGGTTTGGTTGATGAAGGGTTAATGGGGGATGTTTTAGAGACTGAGGGGCCCACTGGGGGTGTGTGCAGGGTGAGGAGGGGTGGCGTGGGCACTACTGAGATTTGCTGTCTCTCTATCTTATTAGTGTTTTGTCAAGATTACTGCAGACAGGAGGCCAGTGAACAGGACAACAGATTGAGGCCTGACAATCTCTTTATACTATGTAGAGAAAATATCATTAGAGAAGATGTGAGCATTTGTTTTTTTAACTGCAGCCATTCACATGTTGATCTCAGAGACTTATCCACACAACTGCTTAGTTTATTGTTAATAAGGTAAATTGTACAGGATGTTATAGAACATGAATGAAAATCCTTGTCACAGCTACAAGAGAACAGCAGGCCCTTGGAAAGCCCCCCCCCCCCCCCCATTTGGCACATAAATCACTTCATTGTGCTAATCAGGTATTAGAGACAACCAGACCAATTAGTGAAGTCACAACAGAGATTTGTTTTGCTAAGCTAATGGCAGAAACAACATTTGTCCCTCAGTGAAACATCCAAAGGATTTGGTCATGTATCTAATGTCAGTGCTCTAAAAGAATGGTTGAACAGGCTGCTGTGATAAATAATAATAATAAAAAAAAATCAATGACCATATACACACAGCATCTATGTCAATGTAAATATCGTAAATAGAAGTGTTTATACAGAAATATAGTTGACATTATAATGAGCAGGATTTTTCCCCTTCTCTTACTGGAGAATGGTAGATTACATCTCATAGCTTTCATCATGTCATTACGTTTGCCCCTTTACTCCTCTTACAGATGAAATCTGTGTCCAGACTTGAGGCAAATGCTACATATCATACTAAACATTGGGGCAGTATGGTGGCGCAGTGGTTAGCGTTCGTGCCTCACTGCAAGAAGGTCCTCGGGTTGAATCTCGGCCGGGGGCGGGCGTCTTTCTTTGTGGAGTTTGTATGTTCTCCCTGTGTCTGTGTGGGTTCTCTCCGGATACTCTGGCTTCCTCCCACCGCCCAAAAACATGCACTATGGGGGTTAGGTTGATTATCCATAGGAATGTGAATGGTTGTTTGTCAATATATATTCAATATGTTGGCCCTGTGATAGGCTGTCGACCTGTCCAGGGTGTACCCTGCCTCTTGCCCGAAGTCAGCTGAGATTGTTGCCAGCTCCCTCCGTGACCTTAAAAAGGATAAACGGTAGAAAGTGGATGGATATCATAAATGGATGGAAATCATACAAAACTGTCCAGATAGTTTCATTTATCCATGGGGTTGGATTTTCTAAGGGATATTTCTTAATTCCAGAGGAGCTGCTATAGCCAAGACCAAAAAACACCAAGGCACAATGACCACCAAATGATTGGACTGCTGTGTCCACGTCTTCATCATTTACATCAACATTATTGACATTAATACCTAGAGCAAACATCAAAATTCTAATGAGTATTCTAATGAGTATGAAAGAATTAACAGAGGATGCTACCCCTTAAACACTGTCTTGAACAAACACATTTCAGCTTCTCGGGTCTGTATTCAGACCTTTAGATTTTTGACGGGACCATCTCCAGTGCTTTGGTGCTGTTTTTCTACTTTTGATTTCTTCCTTTTCTTCGCCTCGTGACCGTATTTCTGCTTTTAAATGGAGTTTGAATGACTCTCCGTCTGAGCTCTGGCAGCTGTCTTTGTTGCCCGAGTTTTGAAAAGAGAGTGAGGGGGGTAGTTTAAGGCTCGCAAAGACTGTTGGAGCTCTTTTGAGATGCCATTGTTGAGACTGGAATGATGTTAAAATTGGGAGGCGATTGTGTGCGTGTGTGTGTATGGGGTGGGGTGGGGTGGGGGGGCAGAGCAAATGTCCTGTCTGGAGGAGTTTTCCTAAGGTTGTCACAATGTTATTCACTTGCAGACCTGTGTATTAGTTCCAGGTTCTGATCTTCCAAATGTCTGACAATGAATTTAATATTCTGATGTGTTGCTTGTTGTTGTGGTCACACTGTTAATCGATGCACCTCAGCGGGCTGTGATGAGTGTTGTAAACCTCACTCACCCTTCAATAGCAGTATATGTATAGGCTCCCCATTAGCAGCCAGCTGTTATCCAAAAATGTGACAGTTACTTGTAGTGGGGTCAAATTAATTCTTTTTTAATTAATTGTTGTTATTGGTGAGCTCCACTGTTGAGGTCTGTACGTTGTTGTCTTGTCTTTGTGCGGCTCCTCACAATACATCAGGATCTTAGCCAGTTTTCACCATCATAAACTGTGCAGCACTGTTGGTCTGTGTGGTCAGAACTAAGGTAATGAAGATATCTGTGTGTAGGTGTAAAACAACAGGAAACTCTTCTGTAGAATGATGATTTGAACAAATCATATTTTGTTGTTTATTCAGCATGAAATTTAATCATATGAGTTATTTGACCTTTTTCAGTATTACAAATACTTTTTCTAAATATCAATATTATTATTCTAAATACTCAACCGCACTGCCACTATTATTGTCATCCCTGACAGTCTGTGTTTGCATGCAATGAGAATCTCCCTCAGATTCTTTAATGTGGTGGTCTGTTGCTCAGCTCTGTTCAGAGTGTCCCATGAGTCACAAGTCTAAAACATGATTTGAACTACAAAGAATGCACAAACGTGTCCCTCAGCTTTTTGTGTGGTCGACAGGGCTGAGATTTTGCGTCAGCCTCCTGCCTGCTTCTCTATTGTGTTGGCTTTAACGAAGGCAGCAGCGCGTCACTGTGGAATGTGAAGCTGTGGAGCTGCTGTGAATCATCACTTTACACATTTGCATGTCGCTTGTCAGAGGTGCTGAAGTGAGAAGCCCTGTGTCTCCAGAACCCCATCCACTCATCCCCCACCACCATCACAGCAAGTGTTTAATTAAACTTTTTTGTTTTTGTGATTGCAGCAGGTTGAAGTTGAGCCTTATGCTGGGCTCTGAATGTGGGGTTGGGGTTGGGCTGGGGGGTTGGACTGGGTTTGGGACTGGACTGGGGGGTTGAGGTTGGGGGTAGGGAGAGGGGGCATGGGGTGAGAAAGGTATTAGTCTAGCTGCCAAAGACGCCTCCGCCAACCAGATATCACTGAATAAGCTCCCTCCAACTCCAAAAAACAGTGTTTCCCAAAGGTGGGGGTGGTTGTTGAGGGGAATGTAGAGCAACAGTTTATTGATCAGAGACCAACACATCAGCCCATACTGGACTACAGGACTGGCTCCTTACCTTACTTTACCTTAACTAGTGATCATTAACTGACATATTCTACATATAAAATTTTGGAAAAAAATGCAAGTTATTAGAATGTTTGTAAATAAGGTCTTCATTCATTTTCTACCATTTATCCTATTGAAGGTCACAGGGGGAATTGGAGCCAATCACTGGGCAAGACCTGCCTCCCATATCTCATATGAATATCAATTGCTATTGTCAATATATAGACCTGCATTACTCAATTACCCAAGAAATATATCACAGGAAACAACATACTGAAATAAATATGTTGTCTTTATACATTTGTAATTTGATTATTGTTTTAAAGTATGACAGTAGATCATGAAAATAACTAATAATAATAAAATAATAATCATGGATGTGGACATAATAAAGTCCATCTAACAATGTTGAATATTGGCATCACTGTTACTGCAGGATTAGGGTGCATGAGACTGAGAAACCCAAGTAACTACAGAAATAATGGTCATGAGCAGTAAATCCAGTTCTAGTTACACAGTGAGAGCCATATACTATCAATGGACCAGTGCTTGAAAAGATCTAATCCAGTCATCCATCCCATGTTTTCTTCCCCTCACGCTCAGCTGGGGTGATTACTCTGCCCTACTCCAGCCCAGCTTGGTCCCCAGTGACTCACTTGCACTCCAAAACACACATTCACAGACACACACACACACACACATAGTGAGTTTCATGTAGGTGCTGCTGCTGTCTCTCAGCAGTGAAGTTGGACCAGCCTGGATTGAAAGCTGCAGTTGTCTGGATGGAGATCCTGTGGACTGTCTTTACACTGCGCTGACTGGGAACCTCCACACACGCACTGACTCAACATGGAGTTTGGAAAAGTTTGGTCCAAATATCAGAGGGTGGTGCTGATCACCGTGATGGTGTTCAAACTGGGTAAGTGAAGCAGCCCACTGCAAGATGTAAACAGATTAAAATGCTTGTACCTGGACTTTTGGACACTTCTAAGGAAAAAAAAAATCCAAGAGTTCACAACTTATTCCACAATAAGTAAACACCATTTGTGTGAAGTGACGCATGTTTAAGTTTACATTAATGAACAGTTGGTTAGAAGTACAACATCCACACTGTTGAGGTAAATAATAGTAGTAAAAAAACATGGGGACATTTTTCTTGTAGACAATCAAGAAGCTCAATATAGGATTAATAAATAAAATGTCCAGTTGTAACTGAAGACAGAAACAAATATTTTTTGAAACTGGTACCAAATAGTTCTTAAAATAGCAAACTACACATCAATGAGAAAGCCATCTTTAAACATTATACAATTTTATATTATTATTAAGTGAATCCTAATAAATTCTAGGGTTTTAGGAGTTGGGAGTCCATATTTTTTTATGTGTACCACTATTTAAACTAACTCAAGCAAGTAATGTCCTCATGGCTCCATCACGTGTGATGGAGCTGGTGCAGCACCGTTGGCTGGGTGTGTGTCTCAGCTGACGCTGCTTGACCCCCTACACCTTCTGAAACCCGGCTGACCCATTTTTCCCGCGACCTTTATCTATGTAAAGCGCCTAACCCTCATCTGGTAGACCGGGAAGGGGGATTGGCTGGTGGGTGGCATTGTTAACGGTCACCGTGGCAACTGGCTAAGCGTCCGGCTGCACTGCTGCACAGCTTTTTTTGTCTGATCGCTAAAAGGAGGGGGAGGTGGGTATTAGGGAGCATGGCAAGAGACCTGGCACTTAACAATTTAAAGAAAAAGACTGAAATGCTGAAACCAAAGAGGAGAGAGCTCTGAACAAGTGCAGTTTTATAAAAAAGGAACATCCTCCCTCCTCTTCAAGTTTGCCATCTCCAGATGACACATACAGATGAGACAAGTGCAATGAAGGCTTTCACCAGAAGACTGTGACTAATTCAAGGCAAATTTGATTTAGTAGATGTTGAAAAGCATTGACCTAAAGGATGAAATATATGGGGTTGAAGTGGTCCACAGTGTGTGTTTGTAAAAACTGAACTCAGTGATAAAAGAAGCATTTCACTGTGAGTGTTACTCATCCCAGCTGATAATCTTTTAGATATGACTCATTGTGTCTGATACCAGGAATAAGAATCGAGATTTCATTGTGACTATAATGACTGGTCTTTTATAAGTTCAAATAAAAGTCTTGGTGATGGAAGTAGCTTTATGTTAACACATCACGTCATGTTTACCCCCAAACATTGTCTATAAAGTAAAACAACCATTGCAGCCCTACCAGGAGATGAGTGGATGTGTCTCAGACACCGTGAGAGTGATTTGGAAAAGGCTCTGGAAAAGGCTTTTTTTGTATAAAGCACAGAAGTCGACTGCTGGGGAACCTTTGCACAGACAGAGCTGCCAGTCTCTTATTGTGAATCAATAAAATTCCTTTGAGCTCAACTTGTGCATTAGCCAGGAGCTTCCCATCTTCTGTGGCTCTCTGCATCACTGCCCCGCAGATTGACTCTGTACTGACTTTGTGTTGCTGTTGCTGTGACCACCCCCCCTGTGCACCTGCAGAGAGTGAAACACAATGTCACAGCTAGGCTGAAGCAAGTTTGCTAATGAGGCGCCTTAGCTTTATGCCCAGTTCACACATTCCATCAGAATCAAAATCAAAAAGTTCACAGCTGTTCAAGTCACCAGATGTGGTCAGTGGAACAGTATGTGGGGGGCTGTGGAGAGATGAAGTTATGTGAATGATTCAAATAACTTGAAACAAAAGCATGGCCATCAAAACGGGTGATAGTACAGCACAGTGATGTACAAGACTCTGCTTTTTTCATGATGTGATGTTCTTCAGAACTCATTAGAGAGTTCATGTGAAGCATGGCAGCTGCTGTGTCTGTCCTACATTCAGAGAAATGAATCCCAGTCAACACAAATCTTTTATATTATGATTATTTGTTCTTGGACCAAAATATGCCATCACAACAATTTTCACACCATCACACTGTGTCCACTACTGCTTCACATGTCGGTGTTTTGGCCCACATGAATGGAGCGTGACATGGTCTCTACAGTTCTTTTAATTTTACATGGGATCAACAATTGTGTTGGGCTTTGGTTTTTTGGAAAACCTATAAACAGAGAATCAATGAAAATCAAAATTCTCTTCAAAGGGAATAGTGATATAAGCAATTAAACTAACAGCCCACTCCAACCCCATTAAAAAGTCATTCCGAGGTAACTGGACAGTGTCAGTGGTTTGATCAGTTAGCTCTGCTCAGTGTTATTGTTAGCTTGAGATGCTGGTACCAGTCACTGCCAGGGATCAGGCCTGTCCGGCAATAACCATGATCCATGGAGTGGCCTGAGATGGGGGTGGGCTGTGTGTAGGAGGAGCAGTTATCAGCTCCAAGGAATGTGTGTGGGGTAGAAGGCCCAGATGGATGGTTTAAGACTGAGGACACCCTTGTCGTCCCTGTCCACCGGCAAGACTCTGAAACAGCAGGGAGTGGCAGAAACATGCAGAACAAACTTTACCATCAAATGAACACATTCTGTGTTATTTTGCTTATCTATGATTTGTAGGCTTTACCTTGTGTCTGTATACCAGGGAACGTTCACTTTTGCATGAGGGAATGGATGAACAAAAGAAAATCTGAAATACATTTTAGTCTTAGTAATTTTGTTCAAATATAATAAGGAAGCATAATTGGGTAAATAAATTAAATTACGTTTTATTGTTCTGTGTCCATGTCTTTAAAATACCAATTTTATTTTCTATCCTAAGAAATGAAAAATATTTTGTTTAATTAATATTACAGTGATTTTGTGCTATTTGAAAAACTGCAAACAAACAGAGGTTAAATAGCATAAGAGATGTTTTCCATCATAACGTCACAGAGCCAGGTCTGACTGCAGGCTACTTCACTGTGCCTTATTATAACAGTGTCAGTCTCAGCCGAGATTCTAGATGTGTTCCAGGTGTTTGTTATCAGCCTGATGTTGATACAGAGAAAGCAGACAACACAGCACTTGTCAGAATGTATCAGGTCTGGGAAGCATAGTGTGAAGACACGTGCATGTGACAGGATCAGGTATTGTTAAAGCATATGCAGAGGAGAATGAGGAATGTAGGTGTTGCAAGGAAGAGATGCCACTGTCATTTAATTGGATGATTTTAACCAAATCAGAAAAAAAGAGTCAGAATTAGTTTGTCATATGATTCCTTTGCCATTTTATAAATATTTTAGAGCCACATTTTTAGGCTCTTTTAAAAACATATATAGCACAATGTTCCTTTCTTTGCTCAGGCTTGACTCTGCTACAGCTGTTTGTTTAAAGACGCTGGTCGACTTTGTGAAAATCAGGTAGGCTTTGAGCCCAGTATAATCAATGCTGCCCTGTAAACAGACAGACATCCTACATTGACCAACCAGCTTTCAGTGGATGACTGCTGGTGTGATACATCGCATTTCATCCAACAACATATTGATGAGTTTTAGCAGCAGCAAAGCTACACCTACCATTATAAACCACAGTTTATTGAATTAAGGTTATTGATCTAATAACACGATTGAGCATGAAGTGTCTGGTGTAACATCTGAAACACATCTTTATTGTTATGTCCTCTGAGGAGAAGGACTCCAATCGAGTCCATAACAATTCAGCCACTGAATGTCCTATGGAGAAAGTCATCTTCCTGACATCGGGGTAAAAAGTACACAGAGCCTCAGTCCTCATCCTGACATCACTTACTTCAGCTCTGACAAAGCACAGACGCATCTGTCGTTTTTCATGGTTGTAGAAGGAGCAGTGTTGCATTTCTTTTTCAGTAGGTTCACTTCTGCTCTACTTAGTCCAGCCTACCACAACAGTACTAAGTGAAATGCTCCGTCTCAACACTGACAGCTGCTAGCTCAGCCATGTAAGAAGTTTACTTGTTACACCATCTGCTGTGAACTTAAGTCCAGAGGTAAGAGGGGCTTCATCGACTGATTGTTTCTAAGAACTTATGTTCATAGCCCACTAAATAAGCCCTCAAATAGCCAGTAGGTTAGGAACTATGTGCTTGTTTGGCATTCAGTTCCTGTAGTTGCACATTTTTATTTTAGGGTTTTTAAAATATTTTAGAATATATGTCATCGTGTTTATACGGAGTACAAAGCAGGATGAAGTCATTAGTTTGTCTGTATTTCTGTATCTTTATTTCCAGGGCTAGAGTATTAATGCACACAAGGTTTTGGTGCTTTAAAGTGAAGGTTTAGAGTTAACTTAGATGTGTTTTCACAATTGAGTTTCTGTTGCACATTTGCTTGCATTTGGTCAAAAACGAATTTCTAAAATCCAAACAGACACTTTGTTCTTTGGACAAATTGCACATTTCCATACATACACGACTAATTTATTATTATTTTATTTTTTTCTGTTCCATATTGCATAGTAAATTGCAGTTTTCCCCTCTTCGCCAGGCATTCTGTGCACAGTGATGACAGAGAAGTGTATCTCATCTCCCTGCAACAATGGTGCCACATGTATTGACTATACGAGTGATTATATGTGTCTGTGCCCTGAAGGGCCTGTTTGGTACATGGGCAAAAACTGTGATGAGCTGTATGATGCCTGTACCTCAGCACCTTGTACCAACTGCACCAGCAAACCTGGAAGTGATGAGTTTACATGCCACTGCCCAGATGGACTAACAGGACGCAACTGCACCCAGGATGTGGATCAATGTCAAAACAACCCCTGCAATGGCAACAAGTCGTACTGTGTGAATGGGATCAGCACATATTCCTGCCATTGCCCTCTTGGATTTGGAGGTGATGACTGCCAAAATAATGTGACCACTTGTTCAGATGCAACATGCCAGAACGGTGGCACCTGTATAGACATCCTTGACATTGGCCACCAGTGTCAGTGTGCTGCTGGATTCCAGGGGACGAACTGTGAGCAGAACACTGACGAGTGTCTGTCTGAGCCCTGTCAGAATGGAGCGATCTGTAAAGATGGGGTCAACACCTACCAGTGTTTCTGTGTGCCTGGGTTTCAAGGCTCCCACTGTGATTTGGACATTAATGAGTGTGCCTCCCGCCCCTGTCGAAACAACGGCACATGTCTGGATAAAGTGGATCACTATGCGTGTGACTGTGCTCCAGGCTTTAAAGGTAAGACACTGTGCAGAGTTTGTCGGGGTTTTTGTTTGACAATATAAATAAATGGTCAGATATGAATACATCTGACCGTTTCAGTTTCCAGGTTCCAGTACTCTCAATAAAAAGGCAACTGAAACAGCAATCAAAATACTAACTGACTATAACTGTGTACATCTGATCAAGTTCAAATTACTTATTATATATATTACCAGGATTATGTTAGGTTGTAGTGTTTATGATGATGATATGCTTGTGTAGTAACATCGATTGTCATGCCGTCATCAGTAATTACTATACCTTCATTCCATATTCATAACCATATTGTGGATTTGACAACTGAATCCCCCCACAAAACACAGCATATACTGCATGTAAGACATTTGTCTGCCGTACTATAGTGTGACATCCCATGTGTGTTGTCTCCTCCTCTCGGTGTACTGCCATTCCTCTGTTTCCTTCAGGGATGAACTGTGAGGTGGAGATCAATGAGTGTGAGGTGCAGCCCTGTCTGAATGGTGCCACCTGCAAAGACTACATCGCCTTTTACAGGTGTGAGTGCATGGCCGGCTTCCAGGGTCAAGACTGTGAGGTCAATATTGATGAATGTGCCAGCGTGCCCTGTCTGAATGAGGGCAAGTGCATAGATGGAGTCAACAGGTAGGTTTACACACATACATGTTAATGTTGTGAGAATTTCCCCACACATACAATTTCAGTTAAACTGATTTGACTTTTGAAAGGATTGTAGAGTTACATATACAGATCCATAGTGTATGGACTGTAGTACATCTTAAGTAGTCTAGTGTTCATCTCTGACACACAGACAGTGGATATAGAGACATGTAGACCTGGTGTAACTGGTAGAAAAACAAGAACAATGGACTTATCGTCTTAAGTGCATGGAAACATACAGATGATATTTTTTATTTGTTCTTGTCTGAGATGTATCCAACATATTTTAAAATTATTTCCATACTGTATGGATGAAAATCATTTACCCTTGAGAAGTAAAGTAAGCTATCCCACAAATCCCACCTAGAAATGCCTGTGTTGTAGGAAGATACATTTGCCTTCAGTACATACGGTAGTGCACTCATTTTTGACCTACATGTGAGATAGACTACTTAAAAAAAAAAATAAAGGACTGTTGTCATTGCCACTCTGCTTGTGTGAATATGTCAATGTGTCAGCCTCAGCCTGAGTGGCAGACATTAAAAGTTGAACACAGATAAAAACTAAACAGCTTAACTGTAAGCCATTGTGATGAGTCATTTGAGGGATGGAGGTGCTGAGAATACCTGGTACTGTAGTAAAAACTGACTGGAACAGCAGCATGTCAGAAAGATGGTGGTTGTTATATTTTACATACAGCCAGCCCACCACGCACCTGTAAACACAACTGAACAACAGATTCACTGCCTCTTTGAGAAGTCAGTAATAAGTATGATCAAATCACAAGCACAGTATATTTAAAATTAATATATTAATTTAAATTTATTATGATACAAATTATAATGGGATAATGTTTTATTTGTAAAAATCATGTTTCCAAATATCCTAGTAATATTCATAAACCATGTAACCTTTAAAAAGTACAATGCAGGCCCTCTCATGTTTTCAGCAGATTTGTTACTGCCGTATTTTAATGAACAATTGATCATTTAGATATTTGTTTTCAAATACATTTATTGACAGTCAAGAATATTAATGGCAGATCAGTCACAGATGAAAATAATAACTACAGTGACCTCTTGTGTCTGCAGAAGCATTTGCATTTTGTTTATTTTTCTCACCTTTTCTCACCTTTTTCTGTTTTCACATGACAGAGATAGTATTTACAAACTTAAAACACAGAATGTCACCCACCATATTTCACCAGGAGACATGTTTACTTCAGGCCTGTAGTCACATTCAAGTGGCTTATTTGTGTCTCTGCTTTTCCTCCAGCTATAAATGTGACTGTGAGGGGACTGGCTTTGTAGGTGACCACTGTGAAGATGATATTCTTGAATGCGCCTCTAATCCTTGCAAACATGGTGCCACCTGCCTGGAGGGAATCAACCAGTACAAGTGTCTTTGCTGGCCAGGTACAGTGCAGTTTGGCACTGAGGCAGATATCAACTAACACTAACTTTGTGTTAATAGCCTTTAACAATATTATAATAATAAAGAAAACAACTCTTATGTATAAAGTAGATTTTAAGCCACCATGGAGCAAAGGCTCTGCTTGATCACTTGAGTGAAATGTAAGTTCCAATGTGCTGTGTAGAGAGCATCCTCTGGAGGCTCCATACCCTACATATCAATTAAACTCCACAAAAGACTGAAATGATAACAAAGAGGAATTTACAACTCTGCCATTTAGGGTCTAGCTAAGCAAAAGTAAAAGCATTAACGTGGCACTAAACATATCAAGGGTTGTGATGAATTAGAAAAAGTGATGAAGTACCCGGTGCTAATTTTTCACTGGGATTTAAAATGAAGTACGGTACTCATTTCAATGAAATAGTCCTATATAATATGTATTGTATGCTGAAAGAGTAGTTGCTCTCTGTAATTGTTCCTTTTCATTGGTAATTGGGTCAACAGTCCATGTGCCACAATCCAACCATATTTGACTACATTTAATATTTAACTACATCTTTTATCATTGTTTGAAGGCTATCTCAACTCATTACAATTAATCTTAATTGATTTGTAAAAATATATGGCTCCCCAATAAGTAGCTTGTTACTAGGCTCTATTACTTAGACCTTGTTGAAGTCTGAAATACAAGTCTTACAAGTCGAGTGTTGTTGAGCTATTTTTGAAGTTACTGTTAGTTAGTCAAAGGAACAGCAATGCTTACAGTTTTCAACTGTCTTAATGACAAATATCACAGTCTGTGTCAGTTTCATACAAACAGACAGTTCTATGTACAGCCAGATACTAGCTCTAGCTAGAGAAAACAATTTGCTCTAACTTTGTAACCCTAACTCCAGGAACAATGATACAGTATGATATGATTATAGTGACTTATAACTTCTTCAACATACTTTTTAGTGTGTGACTTTAATGCAAAGAAAGATTTGAAATGAAATCTTTCCAAATCTGTATGTGTGTGTGTGTGTGTGTGTGTGTGTGTGTGTGGTGTCCAGGTTATGAGGGAGATAACTGCCAGGTAGATATTGACGAGTGTGAGCATCACCCCTGTGAGAATGGTGGTGAGTGTTTCCAGCGATCAGATACTGAGAACTATGGGAACCTGTCTGAACTCAGCACAGCAACTTTCACATACGAAGATGCAGCAGGTTTCATCTGCCACTGTCTGCCAGGGTTCACAGGTACAGTAATCCAGTTTCTTGGTGAAGTCGTCATGAGGTGATGACGACACAGACATTTCTCTGATAAGCTTTTTCCTGTTGCAGGAGACAACTGCTCTGTCAACGTGGACGAGTGTGAGTCTGCTCCATGTCAGCATGAAGGACGCTGCCGAGACCTTGTCAACTCGTATCAGTGTGTCTGCTCAGACGGCTTCACAGGTATGAGCAACAAACTATCTCCTCTCAAACCTTTTATCTACTCACAAAAACATGTTTGCTGAGCTGCTCCTGCTCCACTGACAGCCCCACCCCCAGCAGTGTTCATCCTCTCAACCTCTGACTGCAAATTTATATACCTCTCCATCACGAATGACCCTTCACTGTGAACCAAGATACACTGGTGATTACAGTGCTTTAAGAAGATGTTAACATGTTTGTCTAAGTCTTAGACAAACATGTGGTCTGGAACACATGCTAAGAGATCACATATAAATTGTATCCTCCGTTTGTCTGGTGTGTTTACAGCTTTTTAGTCTGTGAGTGTGAATTGCTTTATAAAAGGAGCTATCTGAAAAACTTCAGATAGTAATCAGTAAACATGAACTATAACATAACCTGTTGTTGTTTGTCTATAGTAGATATTCTTCTTCTTGGTTTACTGCTAGAGTACAGTTGATTTACTGTTGACAAAGCAAACATAGAGAGTAACAGAGATTTGATGGTGTCAGTTTATGAAGTCAAGATACACAGATTCATTCTGACATTTTATTTAGTTGTTGTCACAGCAATCTGAATGCGTGTTAGAGGAAATAACTGCGTAACAGATGACTGGTAAATTGATGATCAATAATAACAATTCCCCTCTTGTTTTCCCTCTAACATGAGGGTCTGCTGCTTTTCTTGATTTAATATCATTTTAATCCGACTAACTAGACTGGTGGTGAGACACCACAAGATGTGAAAAGATAGATTTTTTTTTTGATTTTCAAGAATCAAATCTGTTTTACAAAAAAGTTTACCATTACCTTAAAGATAAGAAGAACCCTCTATTGTCACAGTACACTAGTACACTTATACAACAAAATTTGGTCTCTACTTTTAACCCATCACACTGCCATGGAAGCTCCCAGGGAGTAACTGGGGGTTAAGGGCCTTACTCATGTACAGTTGTTCAGAGCAGAGTTTGAACCCCAGCTCAACTGGTCTCAAGCTCAACACCCTAGCCACCTGCACCACCACTCCCAGTAAAGATACCGCTAAAGATCTGAATTAAATGGAACTGAGTGTCTGCAGATAAAGATTAGATAACCTACACGTGGCTCTCACAACCTCCTTTGCCAACCAATAAAAAGTTAATCTTCCTGCTGAACAATCCTCATGGCCCATTGATGCATCTATTCCTCTAATGCTGACCTTGAAGTGCAGAATCTGGATTTAGGAGTAAGAATTCAAGATTTTGTCAATACAACAGGAAGTAACTTAGCAACACAGTATTGTGGCGACACCGTGTTTAAATTACACAGTCTCCATGGGGATGATGGTGCATATGGTACAGAGATGTACTGCAGACAACAACAAAGCAAACGAATAAGAGTGCCATATGTCAGCATTCCATCTTGGGCATTAAACTGGGGTCTGCTAGGAAATATGACCTGAGGACGGGGATTACAGGAAAGCTTCTCATGAAACTACTTAAATGAAAAAGCACAATGCTGATACACAGTGTGAGCAACGCCAGTGTACACAAGTCACTTTTACCCATAATGTTCAGTATTTATTCACACTGGTGTGTTACATTATAAACAGATCACTACTGGCAACAGCAAGCAAATATGATCCTGTTAACTTTGTATGCCAGGAGGGCAACAGGTTGACTTCCCTCATAGATCAAGTGGATCATGATTATCAGTTCTCCATTTCAGCTCCTGCCACTAGTGGGCGTCCACAGGCCAGTACTGCGCACTGCATTCCTCTCCTCAAACAGTGATAGGAGGCAGCTGGAGTCTGGAAGCGTTACCTCTCTGCCCCAGCCTGGCTGTAGGCTGGGGTGGAAGGGAGAGTGGGGGAGGCAGGGATCCAAGGAGGGATGGAGTAGGCAGAATGGGAGGGAGCGAAGGAAAATCTGGGCAGGGCTTATCACTCCTGTCTGTCTGCCTGCTACAGAGTGGAGGAGTGTCAGCACTTGTGCATTGAACCAAGAGACAGTGAGAGTGTGTGTGTGTGTGTTTGTGTGAGAGACGGGACCTGGTTGTGTTGATTCTTCCACCCAGCAGTGTGTAGAATGTGCTGGTTTATGACTCAGTTGATGCTGCTCCTGCTGTTGTGCTGCTGCTGTGGGCCCTGGGGGCTGACAGGTACAGTATGGTACAGCACTTTTTAATACTGCATTCATAGAGAAGGGAGTTGCATGCTTGTGTGTCGAGGTGGAGTTCTGGCACAGAGAGGGTGAACAGCTTTAGTTTTGCTTTGGTGTAAAGTGTTTTAAAGGACTATGTTAATGCAAGTTGACTGATGCTGTCAGGGCTTAATGTTGAATGTAGGTTGATGAAGTGGCTCTGACTAAACATACAAGGACATACTACACACACACACATACACTGTGTGTGTGTGTGTGTGTGTCAAGCTGACAAACATATTGTGCAATAGTTCAGTGTCTAGATGATACAATTAGCATGACATAAACTTGTATAATTTCATGAAGGAAGTCTGTAAATCCAATTCAGTACTAATAGTTGCAATCAAAAGCAATTTTCCTCGGTCATTTCCTCATCTGCAAATGATTCTGATGGAAAGATTCATGCAGAGCACCCACATCCCATACTCATTACTATTAATTCACTCAATCAGACTTTCCAGGCTTACAAGGCTGTCCACTGCTTAATTGAGACTTTCAATGGCTGACAAGTGAGAAGGTGAGTTACTGCTAGACTAAAATGCTGTATTTGATTGTCTACCTGTGCAGGTGTACACTGTGAGGTGGACATCAATGAGTGTGACAGCCATCCCTGCCAGAACGGTGCCACATGTGAAGATGCTGCCAACTTCTATTGGTGTCACTGCCCAATAGCAGAGCCTGGCCAGGAGCCCTGGGGTGGGCGAGACTGTGCCATTCGCCTGCTTGGCTGCAAACAGCACCAGTGTCAACACAAAGCAGGTTGTAACCCCATGCTGACTGTTGATGGAGAGCACAGCTACACCTGTGTGTGTCCCCCAGGCTGGACTGGAGAACACTGCAACACCTCAACCACTTTCTCCTTTAACTCTGAGGGCTACATCCACATGCAGCTGCCTGTCTCTGTAAACATAACCAGGCAAGAGACTGATGACCATAACCATGGGCTCCACATGCAGCTTAGGTTCAAGAGCACTCTGCCTGATATGGTGCTGTACTACCAGGGGACCATGGAGCGCTTTGTCTTGTTGGAGCTTGTTGGTGGCTATCTCCAGGCCAGGGTGAAGTCAGGGACGGTACTGCAGGTCATTTATCCTGGCCCAGTCAATAATGGAGAATGGTATGCTGTCTCTTTGACTATGGATGAGAGGCTGGTCCTCACAGTAAAAGGACCAGGGTGTGAGGAAGGGTGCCAGATGAAGAATGACGGCCACAACCATCTGATCTTTGTCCAACCCAGGTCCTTTCAACAGTTGTATATAGGAGGGGCACCACAGGACTATTTAGACCATACATCCAGTAGGACAGGGTTCATTGGCTGTATGGAGGACCTTCAGGTTGACCACAAACTGCTTCTGCCTCAGGACCTCATCAGAGAGGAGAACCAGGGCCTGGAACTAGGGTGCAGCAAAAAAGACTGGTGTCAGGTAGACACATGCACGCAACGTGGACAATGTGTGGACATGTGGGTTCGTCCGAGATGTCTGTGTCACCGGCCGTACTTTGGAGCAAGCTGTGAGAAAGGTGAGAATATTTATATTATTATATTTCTGTGGATATACATTATGCTTTTAGAGCCAGAGGTTACATTGTGTCTTTTGTTTGCTCAAAGGATTCCTTAACAAGTAATTAAAGAGTACTGACTAAACAGAACTCAGTGTATGAAAGGATTTCTACTGTGCAAATAAAAAACACAATATTAATTCTGTTTATGTAGTCATGAAACTGCAAAGCTGTAAACATATTGTAACATAGTGTATATGTTACATTAACTCATCCTGCTGACACAAACATTTAGATTCATTACAAAAAGATGTTGGTTTGGGCTACATTTACCATTTACCATCAGTTTGCTGACCTTGTCTTTGTCGGCCATTTGGTGCTTAGGAAGTCGTAGGGAGTAAGTTTAGCAGAGGTCTCTGAAAATAGCTGCTGGAAACAATGAAGCAGTGAGGCTGAACCACAACAGTAAAGTGAAATGCTAAAACGAAAACAATCCTTTGAAAAGAGACAAAACATTGCCCACCTGGAACTGCAGCATTACTTATAATTAGGGGTGTAACAAAATAGTCTAATCTAGTGATATGATACAAAATACAATGCGGGGACCACGATACGAAATACTCACAAAACGAAACACACCACCACACATATACATTCCACAGCACCAATTTATTAAGATTTATATGGGAGCGTCCACTATTTCCTCATCTTCTTCCATTTTCTTGCTGGGAAAAAAGGGGGTCATCCCTATGTTCCCCATGTCTTATGTTTCCCACTTTGTATGTGAGCGGGGAACACAGGACCTTTTTCTTCAAAAAGGGTCCTAAGTTCCCCGGTCTGTTATTTTTAAAATAGCATTTATTATTATTATTTATAGCCACATAAGACATTGTGAGTGTTTCTCAGACTGATTACAAGTCATCATGATTACAAACTGATGTCCATTTCAAGTGCCCTCTAAGTACAATAAGGTTAAATATTGTTTATGCAAGAGTAGCTTATGCCAGTATGTTAAATACTGACAATTTTGTGCTTACTTTCTTGACCTTAGAGTACCCACACTGGACCTTTGGTCACGAGAACACCACCAGTTACTCTGCCTTCAATATCTCAGAAACCCACGGAGACAACTTTACCATTTCTTTTTTAATGCGCTCTCTCAAGCACAGCGGCCTGCTCCTGCAGCTCAGTCGAGAGGAAAAGCCCTACCTGACAATTTATTTGAAGGAGGGCACTGTTGCTATCTACAGCCCTCACACCACATTGCTGTCAGAAGCTAAGTTTGTCACCGATGGGAACAGTAATTTAGTGACTGTTAAGGTACGCTATGGCCATGTGGTCTTCCCCAAAGCAGGGAACCATCGTGCCTTAGGGAATGTGAGTGTAGAGGCAGGGGATGTGGCATATGTTGGGGGGCTCCCTGTGGGCAAAAGCATGACCGCCTGGGGTGGAAACTTCAAGGGCTGCCTGCAGGACATTAGGCTGGACCACAAGCATCTGACCACCGAGGATCATCCAGAGACAGAGGAGGCTTACCAGGCCATCACAAAGGAGAACATGCTACACGGATGTTTAAGTGACAACACATGCAAGGTATGAGTAAAAAAAAAAACGTGTGTTATATGATCACTACTTTATATAGAGAGCAGACAAAAATAGTGAAATTTATATCAATTTGCAGAGAAGGCCAATCTGATGTTTAATTACTAGGCTCCTCTGTATAGCTCTAAATAAATGAACCAGTTGTTTTGAAACCCTTGGTCAATGTCAGCATTTTACAACACATACCTTGGCAGTTTTACGCCCTGCAGTTGCATCAGGTGAGAGATTTTACAAATGATCATGTAATCCATTCATCTGTGTTTGTCCAGGATGAGCCCTGTTCCAACAGTGGACAGTGCCAGATTACCTGGAATGACTTCAAGTGTGAATGTTCCATTAACTACTCAGGTCGTCTGTGTGAGACACGTTTATGGTGCGTAGACAACCCTTGTTTTGATGGAGTTCGCTGTGTGGACCTACAAGATGGTTATGAGTGTGAGTAATCCTTGGATAATCTCTCTAGCCATCAAGACAGGGCAAGTCAGGTTAGCTCAAGTTTATTTGCCTAGCATTTAATCTTAATCTCAGTCGTGAGAAGTTTCTGAAGGACCAGCTCACTGTAAATGCTATGTACAACCTGGCATCCTTAGACCCTCCTTGACATAAAAAGAAAAGCTTCTTATAATTGAGGTAAGAAAGTCCATGATCTAAAGAAAGGTTGCCAGCATCGTGCAAAGCAACATAATCAGTTTACTTTTGACTGTGCTATTTTCATTTGTACTCTGTAATTTGGATTTTGTCAGTCAGGTATTATTTATATTTCCTCTTTATATGTTATTTTAAAAAGTTGTTATTGACCAACTTATCTTAGATTTTGTTGAGCCAACATTTCAGGATGGATTATGGGATATAATGGTAAAATACCTACAATTTCATATTTATCTGTTGAAAACTCTTCATTTTGCATTTTGATCAGCATGCAACTTTATTACTGGCTGGCCAGAATTCAAGATGGCAGTCTGTGTGAAATGGCCCAGTATTATATAAAAAAGCGTGTTGACAAAAGTTGGGGAAACTAGACATGTTTTACTTTAAAGCACCTGGAAATTGTAGCCAAAGGCACTTTTGTCAAAGAACTGTGAGGTTCATGCACAACATTATTACTGCAGACCAGTGAGGATATGGCTCATGAGGCTGCAGACTTTTTAACAACCAAAAGCTATAACAAGCTGTTCCACTCCAGTCCACCTGGTCGCAGTAATTTGGGATAATTTATAACAATAATTACACTATACAAATAGAGCAAGAGTGTAGACAGTTACCATATGCCCTGATTTTCTCAAATGGGACACTGTTGTGAGATCACTGTTGGTAACACAGCGTATGTAAAACACCCAAAATGCTAGATTTACATCAAACAGACTTTACCAGCTGCTGTAAAGCTGAACCGGCTGAAATCGAATGTGGCTTAGTACTAATCATAAATCTACAGTTTGAAGTTCCAACTGAACGTTCCTGAGGGTCAAATATATCTACCTAAGATAGCATCTCAATTTACATCACTGATCATGACCTCCGAGCTATACTGCCAAACTTGACAAAACTCCTCTAGAGCCAGAGAAATCCATGACAAGTGAAAATACTGTCATGTATAAAATAACAAACAGACAAACATATCTGTCTTATTTGGATCACTCTGGTAAATGAGGCACAAAGAACATCAAAAACAAAAACCCAAACTGACTGCACATGTTTATATAGCTCAAATTTCATAATACTGATACATGATACTGAGAAAGAAGAAAAGTTAGTCTTAAGTAGCTACAACAGTTAGAACAGCAGGTTCAGAGACAGACATTTCCTCAAGAGAAAAATGTTGCCTCCCGTGACAATAGTTTACTAACGACTTTCCCAAACAATGCATGAATACATACTAACACTACTAACAATGGTTAGCTTCAAATACGTTTTTGAAAGTTGCTCCCATGGTCTTCTTCTCCTACAGGTTTAACTGAAGCCATTTTCCAGGACAACTCTCTCCAGTATGTTGCCAATAACTCTCTGCTGAATCCTGTTACCAATATCACAATGGATATACGAACACGGGACGAGAATGGGATCTTGTTGCGGGCCTCTGGCAGAAGTGAGGTCCTCTGCCTGGGTCTGCTGAACTCCTCTCTGCTGGTTAAGCTTGACAGTGGTGTGGATGCAGAGTTGCTGGCCTTCACAAGTGACCGCACCATTGCAGACGGAACGTGGCACCGCATTCAGCTGACCATGGTTGACCCCACGCAGTCTGTGTCCCGCTGGCGCCTTACTATTGATGGACAAAGGGTGGGTGAGAGCTTTGGTGTGGGCGGCAACCTCGACTTCCTCAATGGTACTAAAATTTGGCTGGCTGAGAAATACACTGGATGTTTAGGGGAGGTCAGAGTGGGTGGAGTCTACCTGCCACTCATTACTGTACAGGATGCTCCCCAGCTGAGCCACTTCTACAGACTGGCTGGCCATGAGCCAATCATAGGGTGCCAAGGTGCACCAATTTGTGATTCACTACCCTGCCTCAACCAGGGTGTGTGTCAGGACCAATTTTTGGAGTTTAACTGCAGCTGCACATCTGGATGGGAGGGGGAGCTATGTGAGATAGAGATAAACGAGTGCTCCTCACAACCCTGTGTCTATGGTACTTGTAAAGACCTCCTGGCAGACTACCAGTGTAACTGTGAGCCTGGCTACACTGGCAAAAACTGTGACGAAGAGGTCGATAACTGTCTGGAGTACATCTGTATGAATGGTGGTGTCTGCGAGGAATCGGTGGGAACTCACACATGTTCCTGTCCTCATGGCTATATCGGCAAACGCTGCCAGTGAGTATAAACCTTCTCATACCTACAGTGCATACACCAAACAAGCAATTTAAGTACAGTGAACCCTCGTTTTTCGCGGGGGTTACATTTCAAAAAGGAACCCGAGATAGGCAAAATCCGTGAAGTAGTAACCTTTATTTTTTTTTACAATTATTATACAATGAAATACTCTACAATACATTGAAACCAAAGAACTAAACATTTTTACAGGCCCAAGCATTTGTTTAACAAATAAAAGTACTGTGTAAATGTTTTTTTTTACAAATAACTACTGTACGGTAAAATAATAATTTTAATCATCAATACGAACTGAAGGTTTCAAATTGCGGAGATCAGCACCGCCCCACCGCGACCCGAGTAATTGGAATTACTCGGGTAGCGGGAATGGGAGAAAATGAAAGATGATTATGAAAAAAAAAATACAAAGTACAGTTGGACAAATTGTGACTCGCGTGTATTTCACTGCTCTTCTGACTGTGCCGCTGCATCCTGACTCTGCTCTTTTGCGTCTTTTTCTTCTAAAGCCCATGGTGCAGGTGTGTTTTTTCGAGAGAAGAAAATAGTTATGGGTAGTTGTTGTCGCTCTTTTTTCTTCTGGGCAAAAAGATTCTTATAAACCGACATGCCACCATCGATTATATTTGAGAACTGTAATGAACGATTCATCAAAGGGTCCCATTCTTGAGCTGCTCGCTGAAGTTCAGTGGCCATTCTCAGCATTGTTGCTAAGAGACCAAGTGTTAGTCCATCCTCCTCATCTTTATCAACACTTGTGTCCTCTTCTTCCTCTTCTCTTTCATCGTCGCTTGATGGCTTTGTCATTTCTGCCAGGTCTGCATCGGTCAGCGGATGTGCGTCTGCATCAATCAGGGCATTGATGTCATCCGGAGTCATGTCATTAAAGCCGTCTCCGCCAAGCTGTTTAGCGAGATTCACAGCTGTATCTACGGCAGAATGATGGATCTTGTCAAGTGAGCCTCCGGTTGGGTTTTGCACTGCCTCTGGCCACAGTTTTTTCCAGCAGGCATTCAGAGTGGTGTATCCACGCCAGTAGTCCTTTAGTGAGAAATCTTGATCCAAGTCCATAGCCTCAACAAGATGTTGCAGGGTGTTGCGCATATAGAGAGCATTGAAAGCACGGATGATGCCTTGGTCCATGGGCTGAATCAGGGATGTAGTGTTTGGCGGCAGAAATTTGATTTGCACACCCTCATATGCCAAATCATCAGCGTGACCTCCGGCGTTGTCAACGAGCAGAAGCACTTTAAAGTCTAGTCCTTTTCCTCTCAAATAACGCTTGACCTCTGGGATGAAACAGTGTTTAAACCAATCCAGATTGAGCGTTTTGTAATCCAAGCCTTTGTGTTGTGCATCCAGTAAACGGGCAAAGCAACCTTATTTTTGTTTTTCAGGGCTCTAGGATTTTTAGACCTATAAATAAGCCCTGGTTTAATCATAAAACCTGCAGCGTTTCCGCACATAACCAGAGTCAAACGATCTTTTTGGGCTTTAAATCCTGGTGCTTTGGCTTCTTTCTGCATGATGAAGGTGCGGGAGGGCATTCCTTTCCAAAATAAGCCAGTCTCATCCATATTAAAAACTTCCTCAATGATCACTTTAAATTTATTGTTCACGAGCGCTTCTGCTCCAGCGGTATTCGCAGAGGCGATCTCTCCATGCAGAGAAACATTTTTAAGTCCAAAGTGTTTCTTAAATTTTTCAAACCAGCCCTTGCTAGCATTAAATGCGCTTGGTACTGCGTGAACAGCACTCGATGATGGCGCGGTATCTGCATCCTCCTCCTCTTCCCTGTCATGAATGTCATCGCTGTCAGCAAAGGTTTAATACAGTGTTCTATCTTTGTGCAGATAACGTTCGTATCCAGCGTAATGTTTTTTTTCTGCAGTCATTAATCCACAAAGCTAATGCAGACTCCATCCATGGTCTTGATGAGGACAGTTGCAACCCTTTTTGCATCCTTATTAAAACTTATTGCTGCTGTCGTCCTTATGTTATTTTCCTCCTTCTTTATGGAACGAACGGAAGAGTCATTAATTCCGTAATGGCGACCTACAGCCGCAGAGCTTCTACCTTCCTTTAGCATGTCCAGAAATGTAACTTTTTCTGCGATAGTTAGCATCTTCCTCTGCCTTTTGGGCCCGACCGTTTGTTTCAGTGAAAGATGTATTTGTATTTTTATTGTGTTTATTTAAACTGCCCCTGCTCAGGGCCTTGATCTGACTGAACTGCTTAATGCTCTATGACGATCATTTGATCATTTGATCTTTAAAAGAAATATTGATTGTTTGCAGTGAAGTAATGAAGATGTGTTTCATCAGAAACTCTACAGTTTACACTGTGCTGCCCTTTTATGCTGCCCTTAGGCCCTTAGGCTGCTATTTTATTTGCAAAATAAAAAAATTTAATTTCTAAAGTTCAAAAGTTTCTTGTGAATTGCATTGTGCCACATATCCTCCCTCATAAAGGGTCGTAGATTTTGTTTGAGACATGTGCTGATCACCTTGAAGGATGTACCTGTGTTTGCTGTGGAACAGGTCTGCATTGTATACTGTAGATAGTGTTTCTGTTACTTTACGTTGAATAAGCCTGCATTAGTTTTGCCTAAGCACATCGAATAACACAGTGCATATTGTAATCAAGTATGTTTATGTGCCCAATAGGTGGCGTTTTCCTCCAGCTGCTTGTGATGCAAAAAGAGAATGTCTTAACGGAGGTGTTTGTATTGGAGGCAACTCTGGAGGAAACTGCACCTGCAAGCCTGGATACGCTGGTGCCAGGTGAGAGTAGCACATTGAAGTGTCAAAGGTCGGGAAAGATAGAGAGTGAGCGTGTGTGTGTGTGTGTGTGTGTGTGAGAGAGAGAGAGAGAGAGAGAGAGAGAGAGAGAGAGAGGGGAAGCGAGTGAGCAGCTGCTCTGTCAGTCAGCATTGTGTTAAAACCCTACTGATGTTTCAGGTGCGAGACAGAAATAGACAAATGTGAGTCCAGCCCTTGTCTCAATGGTGCCACCTGTCTAGACAGACTCAGCCACTTCCAGTGTGTGTGTGTACCAGGCTTCAGTGGCACAACGTGTGAGAGTAATGTAAGTTACACTGACACTTCCTTGTAACATGAATAATAACATAATATAACATGAACATTTATGTTATATTATATCTATCTATCTATCTATCTATCTATCTATCTATCTATCTATCTATCTATCTATCTATCTATCTATCTATCTATCTATCTATCTATCTATCTATAAAAATATAACTATTATATATTTTTTAAATGCAACACAGGGTTCATCAAACAAACCTTTTAATGGACTGTGTGACATCCAATCTTTTAGAAAGACGTCTTGACTAAAATCCACAAACCAATAACCTACCAAGCTATAAAGCTTCAGGCCTGACTGTTTTAAGTAAACCTTTACGCCCTGTGCTCTTGCAGAAGGAGGAGCATGTGGAGCGAGTCCCTTGGCTAGCGGTGGCCATTCCTCTGACCACCCTGTGTGTGTTACTGGCCATTTTGGTGGTGTTCTTTCTCATCATGACAGCTCGGAAGAAGCGTCAATCAGAGGGTACATACAGCCCCAGCTCACAGGAAGTAGCTGGTGCCCGATTAGAAATGGGCAGTGTCCTCAAAGTGCCCCCGGAGGAGAGGCTAATCTGAATCCTCCTGCCCAGCCTCACAGCCCTGCATCCAGTGGATGTACTTTATTTATCTAAAAGGGCCTAAAACTTGTGCCCTACACTGTGACACTGCTGGACTCTCCGGCTCTTTAAGGACAACATGGATTGGTCAATGACTTTTCCGCTGCCTAGGAAAACTACTGATATTGACGCCTAGAGGTGAACAGGTAAAGACCTCAGGGTGATATCTCCGAATTACTCAAGCTGTCCTGATGGGGGGGACTGTGTAGTGATAGTATTGACACAGTCTTTAAGTCACTGGTTTAGTAAAGCAAAACTTTGTTGGACTTGAACACCATCCTCTGCAGATTCTACACCTGTGGAGAGATGTGTAGAAAGAGGATAATACATCTGAAACCAATTCTGTCAAATGTCAATTTTAATCTGCAAGAGAATAAAGTAAATATGATTAGCAGGGGCACTCATTCTTCATTTAACACTTACATATATGAAGAAGTGTCTGGTTAATTCTCCGGTAAATGATTTTTTTGGAGACAGAAACTAAATAAAATTTAAAACTTGTCCGGTTGGAGACCCCTTGGTAAAGCTTATCTTGCACTTTTACAACTTAATTCCCATAATGGGGTTTGCCACTTGATTTTTTTTTTGACAGAAGATTTTTCTGAATGATTTTTGATGTTTTTCTTTGCTGATTCAGAATCTGTTATGCAAAGTGTACAGTGTTTGTACAGTGTTGTCTCAAGCAGATCTACAACATTGGTCTATGGGAGGAGGGCATTCTTAAGTTGAATGCAGTACTTTTCTGTCAAGTGTCTGAGTGTGTTGTATTCCCTCCTCATCTCAGCTACTGAACAGTAATGGACCCTGCTGAATGCGCAGATGGACATCACTGCAGCCTCTGATGGCTCAGTGTGTTTCAGTGTGTTTCTAACAGGTTAATCACTTGACCAGTTTATGTCACTGTGTAAGTATGTGATTGTTTACCCCATGTCTTCGTGCTGTATAGAATGTAGTGCTAAAGTCCAAGTCACTGTATTATTATTCTTTAATGGAAACAATATTTAACTGTATCATCCAAGTGTCATAACAAACACGTTTAGGAAAAAAACAGCTTGAATTGTACCAAATTAAGCCAAACCTTGCTTAGCTTTGGCAAGACTGAGTAAACAGGAAGCAGTTCAAAGTAGAAAAATACATGTTTCGATAAACACATTTCATCTGAGCATTTTGATCCACACACAAACAGAAATGGAAAGGTGAATGATTCTTTGGAATTGACGTGGGGCAGTTTGCAAGAACACAGTGAATCTGCAAACTGCTCAGTGAGTTTTGGCAAAACAAAACAAAACAAAACGACAGGACAGGGCAGGACTTTTTCATTTTCCATTTAACTCTGTTCAATAGGAAAAGCTTCAGTGATGCTGCTGCTGCTGATCATTCGGCCTTTGACCTAAATACCAACATAAGAGAAATAGCCCTTAATGTCTTGTTAAGAGCTATACTCCAGGACGTCCCACCACCCCGTCCCATCAGATGCAAGTTGTGTGGAGAAAAAAAACATCTTTTTCCAGTTGTTGCAAACCTATTTTCAGTTTCCTCTCTTGATTATAGAGATCTGTGCTGTTTGTAATGAATGGGTAGACAGTGTAACTGGAGGAATTTGCACTATGGAAATGGACTTCACATCAACAAGTGAGTTGCTGTTGTAGCCTGATGAATGCGATTGAGCTACCTGTAGTAGGATACATGTAACTCCATTGAAGTGTTAGTGTTACACAGGTTTATTATTAAGAGAGACTATTATTCAATCACTGGCTTTCAAATGGGAATGAGTGAGGTCAAAGACAGTTCATTATTGTTTATGGAAAGGATATTGCCTCTTCTCACCAACACCCCTCCATCTCTCAGAATGCAGCTGCATCACCCACTGTCTGTGAGGATGCAGGTGAGAAGAGAGCTGATGCTCCCTTAAACTGACCACAGGGATTATACAGGTCTCGGCATGATGAGAGAGTATGTGCCTTTGTGATCTCCATCCACCAAACCCAAGCATCCCGGGACTGTTTTACAATGTCATATTTAAGTTTTTGTGTTGTCTGAGCTTCAAAAAGTTTGAAAATGTCACAGACATAGCTTCAGTGTGTTTCTACACAAATGTTTAACAGTTGTGAACACAGGACGGTGTTGACACAGACATGCAGTGTTATATGTTTGTTATATGTTACTATGATTTGCAGAAGAGATGCATATCCTAGCTCCGTACAATATGAAAGTGATTTTACACTGGACTTCCTTGAACTAACTAAATCTCTAATATGTCAGGTGAACAAACTGTGTGAATCAGTGATGAGTTATATTACAATGTATATCACACTTTAGAAATCGGTCCTGGATTCTTTTCTAAATTGTACGAATGGGTCAAGCTTGGCCTTGTAATTTTGTAGCTCAATGTTAAACATGTCTGTGTCATTTCTAAAATTGTCAATGTGGAATCAAACTCTTCATTTGTTCCAAGAACATTTTTTGTATGTGGTGATGTGTATATTATTGAGTAAAAATGTAAACTTTTTCAATGTTACTTTTTTTAAAATGTCACATGGTTTTCGATGTCAATTATGTTAGTTTAGGAAGAAATCATAGCGATATGTGATGTCTCAATTGTCTGAGGAAAAATAAAATACAAAGAAATAATTAAGCAAGATTGATGTTTTGTTTTGTTTTTACAACAGTCACTGATTCTGAAATATATAATAAATACAATTATTTTATAAATAATAGAAAACATCTTAAAAATGTTCAGCCAGGAGAAGGCACCAGGCTTGGACATCTTTTTCTTATTTGCCTCATTTTTTAAAAATCACATCAAGTTTTATTTTGATATTCACATTGTTTTTCATTGCAGGATGCTTCACTTCCTGTCCTTCTGTGTTTTCCTGCCATCCTTGATTACCTGCTCTGCCTAGATGTTTATCACCTGTGTCTTAGGGTGTTTTCACACTTGGTCCGTTTCAGCCCTCTAAACGAACTCAAATGATGACTCAGCATGTTTTCTGCCAGGTGTGAACACAAAACCGTACTCAGACCCCTAGGGTGCTTTCACACTTGGTCCATTTCAGCCCTTGAAACGAACTCAAATGATGACTCAGCATGTTTTCTGCCAGGTGTGAACACAAAACCGTAATCAGACCCCTAAAAAACACCCCTGAATCGAACCGTTCTCAGACCACCTCGAGAGGTGGTCTGAGTACGGTTCGCTAAAAATCAGCGGTACAGTTCGCTTAACCCGCTTGTTGTGAACACAAAGCGCACCGGGTTCGCTTCGCCTTTTTGCATTGTATTGTAACCTTCTTCGCTTGCCGTAGATAGGTCATGTGACTGCAGCCGGGAAAACTCAACGCGAGAGAGCCAACAACAAGGAACTGTGGTCTTTGTAGTCTCCTCAATCGCTTTTTGTGTTCATATGTAATCTGAATAACTTTATTTTCCCTATTTTTTTGGCTAATTTAATCAGAAGACACAGGATAGCAAATACAGCAGCAGCAGCCATTTTGTTCCAAGTGATAGATAGATAGATAGATAGATAGATAGATAGATAGATAGATAGATAGATAGATAGATAGATAGATAGATAGATAGATAGATAGATAGATAGATCCCAAATTGGGAAATTACAGCCACTTGTTTCACTTGGAACAAAATGGCTGCTGCTGCTCTACTTGCTATCCTGTGTTTTCTGATTAAATTAGCCAAAAAAATAGGGAAAATAAAGTTATTCAGATTACATATGAACACAAAAAGAGATTGAGGAGACTACAAAGACCACAGTTCCTTGTTGTTGGCTCTCTCGCGTTGAGTTTTCCCGGCTGCAGTCACGTGACCTATCTACGGCAAGCGAAGAAGGTTACAATACAATGCAAAAAGGCGAAGCGAACCCGGTGCGCTTTGTGTTCACAACAAGCAGATTAAGCGAACCGTACCACTGATTTTTAGCGAACCGTACTCAGACCACCAGGTGGTTCGATTCAGGGGTGTTTTTTAGGGGGTCTGAGTACGGTTTTGTGTTCACACCTGGCAGAAAACATGCTGAGTCATCATTTGAGTTCGTTTAGAGGGCTGAAACGGACCAAGTGTGACCAAGTGTGAAAACACGTGTTTTCACACTTGGTCCGTTTTCAGCCAAGTGTGAAAACACGTGTCTAAGGGTGTTTTCACACTTGGTCCATTTCAGCCCTCTAAACAAACTCAAATGATGACTCAGCATGTGGAGTCCAAAGTTGCATGGTTGAAGCCCCCAGAAATGATCATGAACGCCTCAGGGTGCTGTGTCTGCAGCCTCGCTGTGACAGAGTGGATCTTCTCACAGGCAGTGGCTGCGTCCAGTAGAGGCCAGTAGACACCTATAGACACCTGATTGCACCAAACTGTGTGAGAGTAGAGAGATGCGATGATCTATCATGAATTTGAATTTTTTTCCAAGTGAAGTCTGGTGTATGACACTGTCTGTGTTTGTGGTCTGCGGTCTACAATAGGATAGCATGCTGTGCTCCATCTTTCCAGATGGAGACACCTGTGCCTAACAATCTGGCACTGACCACAGATGGTTACCAGGTTGTTCAGTCACCTGTGTGGTAGTATGCTCTCTCAGCCACACAGAACTTCCCTCAGATTTTGCTCTTATGGAGTTAATTTTCATGTATCTTCCTTCTACTGACCTTCTCCAGTATTCATGATCTCCTTGTGGATTTCCGCTCACTAATGAACCCAGCCTGCTCTACCACCCACCGCCAAATAATATCTCCCATGTATTAAACCACCTACAGCCTCAACTCATTGATTCCCCCTGGACCTCACCCACATCACTGAAATCTTGCAATATTATCATTAAAACCTCTGGTGTGTTAACACACACACACTGACTGTAACATACGCACACCAGCAAGCAAACATTGTATTCCCTGGCCCATGGCCCATCTGTTTCACTAATGTGAGTATTTATTTCACAATGTGTTTTATTAGGCAGCAGGTGGACAGTGCCTCCCTGTCTTGTTTCTTTTTTTGTTTCTGACTGTGTCATCTATTTTGCAAAGGTTTTCACACCAAACACAAAGCCAAATGTCAACAAACCTTAAAGGCATCTAGCTCTCATGTAGGAGTCACAATCTGACTACCATTCCACCAAAATCTATGGCCGAACTGCGGTTCGAACGAGGAACCTCTTGGTCCCAACCCCGCTTCTCTAGCCTCTTCACAACCACTGCCCAGCATGAGAGACTACAATAATATACCTCGACAAACACTTAGCACACTCAACACACAAACCCTTTCCAAAAAATTAGAATATCATGGAAAAGTTGTTTAATTTCCATAATTCCTTTCAAAAAGTTAAACTTTCATAGATTATAGATTCAGGGCCCACAATTTAAACGATTTGAAGTGTTTATTTGTTTATTTTTACATAATTTGGGTTTCCAGCTCATAAAACCCATGAAAAGAGGAATTCAAAAAATTAGAATACAGTGAAGAAATCAGCCCAAATTTTGCAGGGCATAAATGTTTTAAACTGAGTGTCACACACTAATCATCCACGAAACTCAAAGCACCTGCACAGGTTTCCCCAGGTGTCATTTAATTGCTTCAGTTTGGTTCAATTGTCTCAGTTCGGTTCAATATGGGGAAGACTAAAGACTTAACAATTGGCCAGAAGACCATCATTGATACTCTCCATAGGATGGGTAAGCCACAAAAGTTCATAGCTAAGGAGGCTGGCTGTTCACAGAGTGCTGTGTCCAAGCATATCAACGGAAAGTCTAGTGGAAGGGCAAAATGTGGCAGGAGAAGATGCACCAGCAAAAGAGATGATCGTGCGCTTCAGCGGATTATAAAATGGAGAAGATTCAAGAATCTGGCAGAGATCCAGAAAGAGTGGAATGAAACCCCACATTCAGACGCATCCGGAAGATGGGCTACAACTGTCGGGTTCCTCGGGTCAAGCCACTTCTGAACCTGAGCCAACGTAGGAAGCGTCTCAACTGGGCCAAGGAGAAGAAGGACTGGACTGTTGGCCAGTGGTCCAAGATTCTCTATTCTGATGAAAGTAAAGTGTGCCTTTCATTCGGGAATCAAGGTCCAAGGGTTTGGAGGAAGACGGGTGAGGAACAGAACCCAAGCTGCTTGAGGTCCAGTGTGAAATATCCACAGTCAGTCATGATTTCGGGTGCAATGTCTAGTGCAGGTGTTGGTAAACTCTGCTTTCTTAAATCCAAGGTCACTGCAACAGTCTACCAGAATGCTGAGGATCTGTATGGAGATGCAGATTTCATCTTCCAGCAGGACCTGGCCCCTGCCCATACTGCCAAAAGCACCAAAACCTGGTTTGATGCCCATGCCATCACAGTGCTTGACTGGCCAGCCAACTCGCCAGACCTAAACCCCATTGAAAATCTATGGGGTATTCTCAAGAAGAAAGTGGGGGGCACCAGACCCAACAACAAAGAAGAGCTGACAGCAAGCATCAAAGTAATTTGGGGTCCATAACTCCCAGGCAATGTCACAGGCTTATCGCCTCAATGCCACATCGCATTGAGGCAGTGATTAATGCAAAGGGATTCCCAACCAAGTACTGAAGATAACGTTTTGAAAGTACCATATTTTCATTGATTTGATGTCATCCTAATTTCTTTCTAAATGGTGTAAATGGTGATTTCTTCAGAGTATTCTAATTTTTTGAATTCCTGTTTTCGTGGGTTTTATGAGCTGGAAACCCAAATTATGTAAAAATAAACAAATAAACACTTTAAATCATTTAATTTGTGGGCCCTGAATCTATAATCTATGAAAGTCTAACTTTCTGAATAGAATTATGGAAATTAAACTTTTCCATGATATTCTAATTTTTAACAAGGGTTACAATCAATCAGTCAATTTTATTTGTGTCGCCCATAATCACACTTTGTGGATGATTTTTAATAGCAACAAATTAAAAATACACTTTTTTTCAAAGTGTATTTTGCAGCAAGTTGATAAATTAAAAAATATATATGTATAAAAACATTGTTCAGAGTAGTATGTACGTATGTCCACAAGCTATACTTACACTTGGATATCATCTGCACTAATTCCAATCCAATGGTGTTTTTTTTTTATAGTAGTGATGTAACCCTTCCACCAATCGGCTCGTGATGGGTGGAGCAATATATGCACCTCCAATACTCAGACTAATTCTCAAAATGGTGGAAGATACATCTCGAAATAAGTACTGTCTAGGGTAACAGATGATTCACACTCTCTATTGACCAATGAGAGGCCAGGGATAACTTTGGTTTTATGAACCCAATACAACATAGAAATATGAATTTGTTCAGACCATCACACACATACTGATGAAACGACACAACACCAGATGTCAGGTTAATTTTGTATTATCAAAGGACACATACAAAAAGAAAACCCAAAACCCAAATACTATGCCGGCTTGTTTATATTGACCTGAGTGCACTTTTGTTTGGTTTAGTTTGGTTTATGCAAGCTTGCAATTAATATTCGTTGGCGCGGATAACGTTGGAGCTCATGACAAATTGAAACAGCTGTGACAGTACCTCAGTGTGGGAAACCCCCCCCTGTTTGGCTGCCGTGGCCCGTCTCCGCCTGCAGCAGGAAGCACACCACCACGGAGCCTCGGGAAGCACACTACCTTGGACAGCAGATCCTTAGACCCTGGGAGCAGAGCGCATGTCCATCCGACGAAGCTCCTCCCAAGGGCAAATTCGGCTCTCGTCCGTGCAGCAGCAATGTCCTACGTCTCTCCAGAGATGCAACGAGGCCAAGCTAGCTCCGGCTAGCTGGATTCGCCTCACGAGGATAACACACCAATACGGCAGCAACTGTCACAAACTCAGTCGCACTGGAGCACAGTGTCCGATAAACAAATTCCGTCCCTCAAATACAGTGGGTCCTCGAGTTACGACGGTCGCGAATTACGTTGTTTTCGTGGTTATGACACATCCTTGTTTCGGCTTAAGCGGTTTGCCCCGTAAATACGTACAGACTTCACATGGGAACGAGTTGGTGAGCGCTCTCTCTGTCTCTCGGCAGCCGGTAAGGAGATGCACACGGACACAGATGCGTTCGGGATCGTGGCAATACCGTAGGTTTATTCACAACACAGGGTCTACACGGTTGATATCAGAAATCTAAAGGAAATGCTCATTACACTCGTGATCTCAACCCCTACGGTGTGTCAAGAGGGACAAGAGGGACAAAAAAGGCAATTCACCATAATAAACTCTTATTTTAGCGTGGTGTTATAGTGACATCTGGTGGCACAAAATATGCACAATGGCACAATGAATGTATGTTCCGACTTACGTCGAAATTTCGGTTATGACACATTATCAGGAACGGATCTCCGACGTAACTCGAGGACCCCCTGTAACTACAACTCAGTTAATAATTTTTGGTCAGAGTCACATGTGCGGAAAATAATCCTCAGCTCCTCAAGCACTCCAGTCCACCACCAGCTGAATTCACGCCAGCGGAGGAGCTGGCACTCCAATTGAAATTGAATACATTGTCCTGGAGGGGGGGGGGGGGCATCCTCACAAACTATGCCCCCCAGTACAAGGGCTAAAATATTGAGAACACTTTTCAAAGCTAAGTAGACCACGCGCACAGTGCGGAACAGCTGGCAGATCTCTAGAGAATCTGCATCACTCATATAAATGATTGTCTGGAAAAGCGTACGGATCAGCCCTGTCTCTGAAGACAAATGGCATGGATTGGGGTTATTATTTTAACATTTTTAATATTTTAAATGTAACCAATACATAGTCTTTAAAACAGTGTTTCATGATGCATTTTATTTAATATTTTATTGATGGTGATCTTCCTGTTTTTAAAAACCGCTTAAAAACCCACTTCTTTTCTTTGGGTTTTTAACCCGTGTGAGAAGCACCTTTTTATTGTGTAACTTTTATCATCATTTATTGTCGATTTGTTGGTTTGATCTATGTTTTTAACTGTGTATAGCACTTTGGTACTTGTTTTAAAGTGCTATACAAATAAAAGTGAGTTGAGTAATGAAGTCATATAATATAATCATATATTTTCTTTCAGATAAGTGTCACTGTTAAGCGGCGACTCAGGCAAAGCCTGACATTTAGCCTGGTCCGGACCAGGCTAGTTTGCCAGCATAAGTTGACGTGGTATCTTAGTTTGAACTATGCTAAGCTTGCTTTATCGAACCGAATCCACTGGAAAATAATCCAGACTAACGAAATAAGCCTGTCTTATTTGGTAATCCTGCTTTATGGAACAGGCCCCAGGAAAGGGAATAAAAAACAACAACGAAACAAAACCAAACCCCGGAACCTAGCACAAAATAAGACAGAAAAACACAGGACCATAACAATCTTCAATTTGTGAATAACGTGATGATTTTTGGTTTCAGGTGTGAAAAACAAGATGATTAGTGATTTAAAGATGCTCTAATAAAGAGATACCTGGCATCAAAGAGAAGAAAAGAAAAAAATGAATCAGTGGAACGTTTACCGCCCGACCTACGGCTCGTCTCTTTGAAGATGTAATGGTGCATTCCTATGTGTTTTTGAATGGCTTCTGACTTGGTCAGTGCTTCTCTCCCTCTGATGGCAGGCAGAGGAGGACACGCATCCTCCTCCTCACTTTCCTCCTCCTCACTGTGAGTGGAGGAGGACAGGAATGCTGACATGAAGCTTGTTTTGCCTCAGCAAAGTAAATTAGACAGAGAAAAAAAAAGAAATATTTTGGTAAAGAACTTTTGTTGTGACCCTTTTTGCCTTTCAAAAACCAGGTCACAGTGGTTGCTGTTGTGATTGTTCCAATGCATGCTGCAAATGATTAAATGTCCACCAGTTTCCAATGTTATTGATCCATAACAGATTGTGTTCCCTTTGACAAACATAATCCACTTTTTACATATGCTTTCCAAATTAGTATACACAAAAAAATGATATCCAGACATTTGCTCATGATCAAAAAACTGTTTGCCTCCCGTCCAAGCAACCACCTGTCTCCCTGATTCACCTGATTAAATTAACTGCTGTCCCACTGACAGCGACACTCCTCCCCCAAGTGGTGAAAAAGTACCGTATGACAGATAAAACCAACAAACCAAAAATGTCTCTGACAACATTTATAAGATACAGATCAGGGTATAATGTCAAATACAGGATTGTGAAGTTAACTTCCTTTAAGAATCAAGCAGATATGTCATCAAGATGTATTGTCTGGTAAAAGAACCTACAGCATAAAATATTACTGGAGAAAATCTTACTGCCATATGGCTGAGCTGTTAACCCGGACCGACAGCCCATGTTCACAACCCTGCCCCCCTTAAACAGTAAATACAACTGTACATCTTGTTGATAACCAGACTACATTTTTGTTAAAGTAAATATTTAAAGTGCATATGACACCTCAAAACAACATTTCTTAAATAAATAGAACAAAGGTGCTATTACACAATCGATATATATGTTTACGAAAAATATACACGGTAAAATCAACATTTGAACGCCCGCCACTGAGCTATCGAGTTACCACGCGACTTACTTCAGCACGCGCTCAAAACCGGAAATGACATAAGCGTAGTAACTCTGTTGCACTTGTTCCATTTGGGCGCCGTATTTCCTGACAGAAAAGTTTCACATTTTCTTAGGGAGGCTCCAGCTATTTCTTGGGGATCAGTTTGTTAATATGCCTTCACGGTGTGTTGCAGCATATTGCTTGAACGTTCCCCTTCTTTTAGCCTTTTCAAATTTCCAAAAGACAAGAAAGTACGCGAGAAGTGGGTGCAGATTCTGTCCCGGGGATTAAGAAGATGTTTGGGCAGCACGGTAGGATTTTGCTGCCCAGTGCTATTCCCAGCATCCAAGCTGGCCAAGAGCAGGGAGTCCTATGTAGTAGCCAAAAGACTTTGGCTGGAGGTGAGTATACTGTACAGTATATTTTGGTGTTATGAGCACTTCTACATGAACTTGTCGGCATGATTGCAGTGCAAATGTTTTAATATGACTTTTTGTTGTTGTTGTGAATGGAAACAATGCACAGCTTCAAGACCCTTTTGTATATACTAGTACCAGTAACTAGTAGCTGTTACAACTTACAATTTGTACAAGAACAAAAATCTCTCGATATCTATATCTATATCTATACAGATATAGATACATGGTCCACCCCTATAGTCCACCCCTATAGTCAGGGGTGAACCATTTTACACAGCATAGACTGAGACACATTTGACACTGTGATAGACAGTATATTGACGTTGTGCTGTACAAATAAACGTCATTAGAGTCTCAGTCTCGTTGGCCCTCAGAGTGGGGGAGATGGTATACCCTCCTAAACCCCCCGTTCTTTGCACATCTCCTTCTCCTTCAATCTGCCCCTTGCTATCCCCGACTGGATGGCTGGCTGGCAAGTGACAGAACTGACAGACGAGGCCTGTTCCTGGGTTAGTATCATGTTGGCGGGGGTGGGGTGGGGGATTGGGGTGCTCCCGGCATTGTCAGCCATCATGGTGCCAGCTCCAGGTCTAATGAGGGAGACTGCCACCTCGGCACTGCCTCCCCTGTGTCAGGAAACGGACGACAAATCAGCAGTGCATCACAGGCTCAACACAAATGATATGTTGACAAATGCAGATATTTCACTTTTAATTGACACTAAGAGACAGAGATGATCCAACTGCCAGGGCTTCTGAAGAGACAAGAACAAGACAAGATGGGCAAGAGATATGGAGAGGAAACGGAGAGAGTTGGGGGGGTTGGAAGGTGTTTAATATTTGTGCATGATGTCATTTTCTTCTATATGTTGTGTTTGAGGGGAAAGGGGGAGGGAGGAAGATTAGAGGCGTGTGTCTGAGACTTGTCAAAGCTGACAGACGCCAAATTATCCAGCAGCCTCTCAGCTGACTGACTCTTCTAAACCCTGACAACATTGCTTATTCATTTAGCCCGATGAAGCTGAGAGAGGGAACACATGATATTCTGCTGTCTGTTCTCGCTTTTGTTTCAGATTGTGGTATTAATGGTCCTTCTTTACTGCCGCACTAACATGATTAGGAAAAATAAAAAGGAAAACCTCTGTCCCATACTATGCTTAGAGAACCCCTAAACACAAGTTAGACAAATCCTCTCGTACAAAACTCCATAGGGTGCGATAATGTAACATTTTTCAGTTATTATTATTATAAAATGTATATTTCACGTCAGATATTTACAAAGAAAAAATACTTTAATTGTTACAATTAAAACATGTCTTCTTAGGGGATGTGTACAGTGTTTTTCATTTTTCAACATCAACTAAAACTATGTAAAAACTGACCAAATTATCATTATGAAACACACAGCAGGAAATCTAATTGGAGCACATATCAAGTACTTGTTTCAAATACACATTATAAAACATCCATCAGGTCCCCATGCCCGTACAGTCTAAAAATAACCCACTCACTTTCCATAATCCATTTTGATACAGTTGTGCTATAGACATCATCCTCAGTCCTTATAAGCAAGGAAGATGAGAAACTGCCAAAAGAACCATTTGTCAGTCACAGTGAGGGATTCCTCTCCCAGGATGGAGTGTAATTGCAACATAATAAGGGTAAATGTAATAATATTGGAAGTTTCTTAGACAGTGTCTAACATAAACACAAAGATAAAATAATTTCTAAGGCCTTTTTAAAATAGGATGTCTGATGTTGGAGAGATTGGTTGACAAAAACAGTTGCGGTGGTTGAGCTACGGCCAATAATAATTGTAGTATATGGAGCTAGGCACACTAAAACTAAACAATAGAAATGAAAGTAAGGCTTGTTCCTTAGTCAGCTCCAACCACCAATCAATGATCCATGATAAAGAATTAAAGAAATAAAAAGGGGGCTCTAATTAGAAATACTAAATCACTAATTGATCTCCACTTTTCAACGTGACTTCAACTCAGACTTTCTATTATAGCCTCCATCAACATGAGAAGGGATCATAACTGCTCCTCTGTCATCTATTGCAGTTCACAGTTGTGACCACTAGAGAGCAGACACAAGCTGCTCCTCAGACTGCGACCGTAGACTGGCAGGGGGGAGACCTTCCAAGTTCCACTGTATATATTTCATATCCTGGGTTATACTCATCAGCTCAGTTTAAATAACTAAACCTCCCAGCTCCCATCTCTCTCATGAATAAAGCTGTGGCCCTTAGAGGTGGCCACACCGTCTCTTGGCAAAGCTAGACTGCTCTCTGAAGCTTAACACACAGCCACACACGCACACGCACACACACACACATGAAAATCCACACTTACACATAGGTAATAGTTGCGGGTCACAACAGAAACATCATTAGATATCCAGCTGTCAGCCTCTTTCTTGGAATCTAAATTGGACGAGTGGGGGAAAGTCATCCAGCACAGCTGAATAATGACTCAATTGCAAATTGTCTGATCTGTTAAGAAACTATGCTGTCATCTCACCTTTAAGTATCTACTGGAAGTGAAGGCAGACAGACTTCAAGTATCCGAGGAACCACGTGTGGGTTGGTTTGTGTGGGAGTGTTTTGGTGGGGTGAGCGGGGAAGGTTTTCTCACAGACAGAGAGGAGTACGTTTCACAGGAGCCAAGAAGGACTATTTACTCTGCTGATGAATTTGTGCTTAATTGTGCGCGTTGTATAAGAATGTGGTAGGAATGTTAATGTGCCCCCTTGGGTAGAGCTGATAGAGAGGGAGACATCCCTCATTAAAGTAATTAGACCTGCAGGAGAGGATCCCCTGGTCCAGGAATAGATGTGCACACATACACACGCACACACACCTACACACACACACACACACACACACACACACACACACACACACACACACACACACACGCTGCACCCATATACATACTGTTCTGAAGAATGATGTGGTGGTCAACAGAGTTAGCTGCACTAAGATCTAGCAGAACCAGGACAGAGGTATATCCTACTGTCTGAAATCTATACTGTCAACTTTGATGTTAAGGACAAAGCAGCAGAAGTTGACAGTCAGTCTGGTGGACAGCACACACCCAACAGAAAGGTCATAGCTGGGCTGCAGGGGGCAATGACCAGTCAGGCTTGGTTTACACTGGTATGTTGTAGAAGTGATGAAACACATAGACATAAAAGCCTGATGACGATTGTCTGTATTTAAAACAGGGAATCTGGGGAGGAGGAGAACAACAGAGCTAATTAGCAAGTGTGAAGAAGGAGGGGATGCACTGTAAGGACAGGGCTGTGAGGGTTACACTCCTACACTGTCTTCAGATAGTATTCAGAGCCATCCAGTTACTGCACACTTCATTTTCCTGTCATGTTTCTAAATTCCAATTCAAAATTTTAATTGATTTAATTACAGTTATGCTACATCAAAGAGTGTGTGTTTATATGCAAACATCCAAAAATTATTAACTAGACAAAAGTATAGAGACCATTAATTGAATGCTTTATAGATACAGCTTCAGCAGTAGCTTCAGCTTTGTCTTCTTTACACACCTGCACATTGTTGCTGGCAGATCAGGACTGTGTCCGAAATCGCCCCCTATTCCCTACTCCCTACATAGGGGATATAAATGTAGTGCACTATGTAGTGAGCTCAACAGAAAAATCTTTCGGACGCTTTCGGACACTACTCTCTGCGCCGGTAATTACGTCATCGCTGTCGCACAATTAAAACGTACCACATTATTGTCGTCTCACAAAATACTTGTTTGTTTACCACTGCATTTTTATTAAATTAGAGGCTTTTGATTACTTTCCTGTACTTTTTATTGTCGTATTTTGTTATATTTTATAATATTTAT
>JAFBJQ010001234.1:50905-126538 GCA_016785345.1 Trinectes maculatus
GTGGACATGCTATGATCCCTAAGGTTTCGGACACCACTACAAAATGGCGTGCTCACTATATAGTGCACTATATAGGGGTTAGGGGGCGATTTCGGACACAGCCCATGTCATCTCCGTCTGACTGAACAGAAAGTGTCTGTGAGCTGCCATCTTCTGGTCTCTCCACAGATGTTCGCTCATGGACAATCAGAGACTTGTTGTGGAGACAGTCCAGTGCTGTCTCAGCAGCTTGCTACAGGTCATTGTTGTGTTGAAAGGTGAACTGTGGCCTCAGTCTCAGGTCATGTTCACTCTGGAGCAGGTTTTCCTCTGGTATGTGCTTGCCTCCAGCTCCTTCACTCAGCTCTGAACAGCTCGGTCTCCCTGTTCCTCAGAAGCCCCCACTGAGCAATACTGCCTCCACCACGTTCATGATGCTATCAGCCAGGTTAGCTTTGGGTACCAGATTTACACAACAGTAAATCTGTTGTGTTCTTGGACACCACCCAGACCAAGGACGTTATGTCTGTGATCCATGGCTGAACAGTTTTTAGATTGATATACATTTTTTATGTGTGAAAGGTGAAAATTCATGCAACCTGTGGTTTTTGAGTGGAAAATTACAACAAACGTCTGAGTCAGATCACAGTGGCATCAGACTACAATGTCCACAAATATGGACACATTAGTATTCAGTAGCTCATGGACAGTGAACATGTATCACTTGTATCTACATCATTTGACAGCTATAATAAATAATTATACGGTTTAATTTTTTTAAAAATCTGAAGTGCTGCAAAATACATGCAGACATATCCAGTCGCATGGACTAAGATGGCTTCTTGCTGCTGGTTTTATGTCATAGATACAGTACTTTAAACTGGTTATCTCAAATAAACATAGTGCTATCTGCTGGCACATCAGATGCAGTCATTTGACCCACCCAGTTACACTTATATGACATTGCATTGTACAATGGATATTACAATATACTCTACAATATGTACAATATATGCCTATGTCATAGTATTTACAGCCGAGAATTACCTGTCACCAAAAGCAAATCTTACATTATAATTACATTATATTTACATTAAAAGCTTAAAAGTGTAGAAGGTCTGCAGGGAAAGTTGCTTAAAAGACAATGACATCTCTTGACAGTGTCTGATGGGGAGCCACAGAGATGGTGCATGTAAGCAGAGAGAGAGTGAATGTCTGCCCTGCAAAGCTGCTGCCGCGGCCATAATATATAACATGTCTACTGACACAGTCTTAAGTTCTTCACTCATGGTTATGATCTCTCACAAAACTTTAACCAGAGAGACACACAAGCATGTGTGAAAGACTAGAGAGGCAGCGCACACACACACCACTGAAAAGATGTTCTGGTTCTAAGGAGAAAAGAAAAACACATCTGTTTCCACTACCAGCAGTGAATGATAAAAAGATGACTCTGACTGTTACTGTCTTACCTTGTCGTTTATTCCTATTACCTATTCTATTCTATTCTATTCTATTCTATTCTATTCTATTCTATTCACATTGTGAGCTGTGATAACAAGAGCATGTTGAGCCATCACAAATATTGTGTTTCATTAAGCCAGTGTAGCCTCTCGAGAAATTAAATGCAGGTGTTTGTGATGGTTAGTGTGTTATGTGCTTTTAATTGACATCGATTGTGTTTTGTCTGTGAAAGAAGTGTTACTGTTTTTACGCAAATGCAAACACTCACTAAATTTGGTATTTAAGCAAACCACAATAAAATAAAATAAAAAATAATCATGTGGTAGTCAATGGCACAAATACCAACTAAATTACAACTTCTCAAACGAGGCACAATCTTTAGGAATATATTAAAGTTTTTATAGTGCCAGAAATTCAAACCCACACTTTCCACCAGTGTTGGAGTCACTGTCTGATCCTCACCTCCTGCGGCGGTCAGAGAAGTGGGGCCGTTGCATATGAAAAGATTCATACATACTGAAACCACTGCAGGTCTGATCCTGCCTTCATTCACGATCCATATTCCTTAAGAACCAAATACTTTTAATGCTTGGCTTTGGCATTCAGTCCAACACATTCTCCCACAGTTGCATAGATTGGACCTGAGTGAATGCAAAATATTGTTTAAGGAATAAAGGTATATGATCTAGATATAATGTGAGTATAATTCCAAGGTGTAATGCACCTTTCGCTGTAGTCAAAAAGATAAGGTCAGGTGACAAGAATGACTGGTTGCAGATTGTGAATAAAGGCTCCGCTGTCGGGTTATGTGGCTCTGTGGCAAAGCATGGTTGATATTGGTGAAGGATTAAAGTTGCTCTCCCACTTGGTATTAACAAGGTTTTACGTTATAATGAGCATGTGACGTGTCTATTCCATCTCACATTAGAACATGATATGCAAATAAAAAGAAAAACTGCATGTAACTGTTGAACAGTGTGTGTTGTGTGTTGTGAAGGCTCAGAGATTCAAACTCTTTGACTGACTTATTTGATAATTAGAAATTTGCCCTCAACAGGTTCATGCATGATTTCACATTTTGTCTAACAGCTTTTATAGTACAGTACAAGTTTAAATTTAAATGTTGACAAAGTTGGTAATGATGATGGTAAATGATTGTAAACTTGGCAAAACCCTTACCTTGTTGCCATTGTTAGCCTGCTGTCATGTTTATATATATATATATATATATATATATATATATATATATACACACACACACACACACACACACACACACACACACACACACACACACACACACACAAACACACACACACATATATATATATATATATATATGTATTTTTTTAAATAAATAAGCTAAATGATGCAGTCTCTATATTCTCTTTTTCTTCTCATTTTCTCATTACTGCCAGGATGGAGAGTAATGACCATTCCGACAGCTCTGTAAATGTGTGTGTGTGTGTGCAAATATTTTCTCATGTGAGTAATGGAGAGCTGATAAACAGAGTGGTGAGCTACTGAAAAAAACATACCCTGAAAAATACAGCACATGCAAATGTGTTTGTCACTCTGACAGTATGTCTCAATTAAGGCCCGAAAAGCTGAACAGAGATAGTCTGAGCTGCCAGCTCCACTGACCCCCAATCCCAACACACGCACACACACATGCAGACACTCACTCACACACATAAAAACGTACACATGCACACATATACTTACACACACGCATACACACACACACACACACACACACACACACACGCGTAGACAGATACACGCACACACACAGTGCAAAATGACACACACACACTGTGCACACACACATGCGACCACACACGTGCACACGTATGCACACACATTCACTCACTCACACACACATATGCACACACACACTTCAAACGTATAGGGATGAACTGCAAAGAACAAAGAATCTAGGAGGAAAAGTGAAGGGAAGTGGAGAGAGTAAAGCCTTTAGCAATATGACAGCAGGGAAAATACTTGAGAGGTGTGTGTGCGTATACAGTAAATTGACAAGCAGAGAATAATATGACAATAATAAGATTGGCTGGAGCGCAATGCGCCAGTGCTGTAAACTCCAGCTATAATGGTAAACAATAAATACTCCCTACAATGCAGCCAATCATAACTCTTTACTGGAATGTGGTATAAATGAAAATTCACCTGTGAACCATCCACACACACACACACACACACACACACACACACACACACACACACACACACACACACACACACACAGACAACCTTCAGTTACATGTGTGTGTGGCTGCATGAATCCGGACAGATGTGCTGGAATATGAAGTCGACGGCAGAGCGGCTGATTGTGGCTGATGTGGTGCAGGCTCACTGGGTAGCCATTTAATTAATCTCCAGACTGACAGGAGCATCAGAGACAAGAGGAGAGTGAGAGAGAGCAAGTTTGATGAAGGTGCATGAGGGAAATAAAGATAGAGACAGAAGCAGTGACAGCCACAAAGAGGGTCTGTCTGTCTTTTTCTGTCAGCCCCCAGACACGAGGAGACACACTGCAGGAATCGCCTAAACTCTGTGACACAGTGAACCTCAGAGGTCCATCACAGGCTCAGCTGAGCCACTGCAAGTCTCGCTTTGTAGAATATGGTGGGAGAGAGCGATGGTTGAAGTGTGAGGGTGGCAGGAGAGGTGTCCTGTGACATGCTGGGCCATCCTGCTGTTTAAGAAGTATCATCACTGAGGCTGTTTGTTTGTCTGTCCTCATTTTCCTTTCTATATTTACCTTAGAAACATATTACTTGACCATTATAAATAGTGACAGTATTGAGTCACAGTATTATTTACATAGCATATCCAGTACTGTAGATTAAATTCTCTTTCAATGTTTTGCTGTGTCTGAACATATTTTGTGTAAATTTTGTAAAAATTCAGAGATGCTTCACAACAATAGCAGCTGCAGCTGTGGTCACAGCTTGTGGCTGTATCATCCATCATCACTGTCACACAGCAATGATCACACAGTAATGCATCATGCATGGTGTTACACAGTTACTCCCTTTCCTAACACCATCAATCAATCAATCAATCAATCAATCAATCAAATTTTATTTGTATAGTCCATATTCACAAATTGCAATTTGCCTCATAAGGCTTTAACAATGAGTACAGGGTGTAATATCCTCTGATAATATAATATAATATAATATAATATAATATAATATAATATAATATAATATAATATAATATAATATAATATAATATAATATAATATAATATAATATAATATAATATAATATAATATAATATAATATAATATAATATAATATAATATAATATAATATAATATAATATAATATAATATAATATAATATAATATAATATAATATAATATAATATAATATAATATAATATAATATAATATAATATAATATAATATAATATAATATAATATAATATAATATAATATAATATAATATAATATAATATAATATAATATAATATAATATAATATAATATAATATAATATAATATAATATAATATAATATAATATAATATAATATAATATAATATAATATAATATAATATAATATAATATAATATAATATAATATAATATAATATAATATAATATAATATAATATAATATAATATAATATAATATAATATAATATAATATAATATAATATAATATAATATAATATAATATAATATAATATAATATAATATAATATAATATAATATAATATAATATAATATAATATAATATAATATAATATAATATAATATAATATAATATAATATAATATAATATAATATAATATAATATAATATAATATAATATAATATAATATAATATAATATAATATAATATAATATAATATAATATAATATAATATAATATAATATAATATAATATAATATAATATAATATAATATAATATAATATAATATAATATAATATAATATAATATAATATAATATAATATAATATAATATAATATAATATAATATAATATAATATAATATAATATAATATAATATAATATAATATAATATAATATAATATAATATAATATAATATAATATAATATAATATAATATAATATAATATAATATAATAGTGGTAGTGGTGCGTTGAGTGCTGAATCCAGGTCCTGCAGCTCCAGAGCATGTTCCACGATCAGCTGCCATCACAGACCTGGACTGGACCATCTCAACAGGCAGTTGATTGATATGTAGCTGGGGAATGCAGAAAATAATGCAAGGGCAGATTTTATTTATGTACTATACTCCATTTTACTAAACTACAATGAAAAGTAAACATGAAACCATGAGAACCATGACCTTGTTTTGTCAAAGCAAAGCAAGAAAAACACCTGCCATTTTAGGCCACATGCTCAATTAAATGGTCAGACACTGCATTGATTACGGGGACAGTTTATTTAGACTAATCAAATATTTGTCATCATTTGGTGTAAATATAAAGATTACAGCATAGAATTCATAGTATTGCCTGGGCATAGTCACAGGGTCCTGTTTAAAAAAAATCTTATATCATTAAAAATTATAATTCCAATTTGACCATTAGTGTGGTATGTTTTAAATAATGGTGGTCATGTCATTTTCTATCCAGTAAAATCAATGATCTTTCAAATTAACAACCAATAAGTGACACTTCTTTTTGAGTGAGCCATGTTTATTGCTGCCGGTCTATTAAAAAAGCCTCAGAATAAAAATTTGAGCACTTTATTGTCAAAAAAGTCACTTTCAGTGGCCATTTCATGGACTGTCACAGTTACACCACAGGATTATACTGTAATTCTTATCCTTTAATAACACTGATGGCTGAGACAGCAGAAAAATACACAACACGGAAGTGTGTCAGTGTCAGTTCATAATAATATTCTTTAAAGATAGACATATTTTCCCTCTATCCTACACAACTGATATATTTACCTTAGTATTTGTTCAGATTGGAAGATGAAGATGTCCAGACAGATGCAGCAGGATGTAGGAGAGACATTCAACAGTGGAAGAACAGACACAGCAAACTCATGCGACAGGACAGGCCCCAGAATTAGTCTTAGCCTGGGCCATTCCTATCATGACTATAATAAACAGCTGGATGTTATGCTGAAATGTTGGTCTGTGGACCTGTGGTTGAGCTGCAGCTCTGCTTGGTACTAGCTGCTACGTTTTATGTTTAATTAATGAAGGCTGAAAATGATGATGTAATGTCTTCATCACATATTGTTTGGAGGAGCTGTTAATTAATTCCCATTGATGCAACAACATGCTCTCGCTGGTACTTCCTGTGCTGCGACAGTAGCAACAGAAGATGAGTTGAGAGAAGATGTAAGCTGAAAATATAGGAAGACTCATAAAGTTTGGACTCAACAGCATGATGACATTTAGTCTTAAACCTAACATGACCTTAACCTGGTGATACAGCCATGAAAATATGAGTCTCTTCAGTCTTCTCTCTAGCCATCTGTCTCATTTGGTTAATAACACATTCATTAAAGAATGCTCAATGTCTTCATTGTGGTGTCCACTGTGTGTGTGTGTGTGCAATCTCAAATATGACTTTACATGTATGGGACTGTGCTAACCTGTATATGGCTGAGGAGTCTGTGGTCCTATGTCATGAAAGGCCGCATAACAGTGTTAATTGGGTGTAAAGGGAGGGGTGTGTGCACGTGGTGGGGTTGGGCCTGTGTGTGTGTGTGTGTGTATGTGTGTGCGTGCGTGTGAGAGAGAGAGAGAGAGAGAGAGGGCATCAGCTGCACCTGATCTGGCTGCCTGAGTAACTTGTGTAATCTCCTGCATGAAACAACAGCTGACCAGCTCCCCGAGGTGTAGGCCACACACACGCACAGACACACACAGGTGGCTGGTGACTATGACAGCAGGCACCTTTCACTCCCTGAGGAAGGCGCTTTATATCACACACCTGGTAGCTACAGCTCCCTGTCTCAGAGGTGAAATCTCACGACACAAAACAGCTGAACAGCTCAGCAGTGTGTGTGTGTGTGTGTGTGTGTGTGTGTGTGTGGTGAAGGTTTTGGAATCACAGTTGTGATGAATAAAATGAAAATGTATCCCAAAAATAGTTCTGCAGACTTTTGATTTTTGAAACATGTAAACAGCTAATAAAAAAATGCATAAAACTAAACAATACTTGTTTACATCAACTGCAATAACTGTTCTGCTCATCTAGCGATCTGTTGTATATTTATATCTATATAATGGTCATGGGATGTGAAATATTGAATTCACCCCTCATATCCAGTGACAGTAAAAACTAACCTGACCATTAGGCAGGTTAATGCAAAAATAATCTAATTAAAAATCTAATTAACAATAAGTTATATCAACAGAGACTGGATAAAGCCAGGCTACTGATTTGATCTGCTCCTGCTTTGGGCTGTTGCTGTACAAATGTCCTGTACCTGTTTCCAATGGAATGACAAATATTACGTTTGTATAAACTGACCAATGTAACTATCATTATGGGAGCATTGGCTTTTACTGTTATTTATTTACAACGACTTGTTTACATTGTTTCAGATTTGATATGTGACATGATAATATGCTTGGTTCTCAAGTATTAATTATACTTACGTGAACACAAGTGAGAAAAAAAGGATGCCAACACCTTTAAAATACGTTGGGGAGGCATTGTTTCAAATGAATACCATTTGGAATCAATTTAGTTGGTAAGTAACACCAATGTAAAACATTGAGGTAGTTCTAAGAGTCCGCACATAACAGCATTGCCACATCTACAGAGGAAGAACACAAGATGAAACAAAAAGTAATAACCAGGTGACTATGGCTAACAAAGACAAAATTCAGTATCAGCTACATTTAACGTCTTATTCTGCTGCTCCTAATCACAGGTTCATGGAGCCAAATAACCTGCAGATGCTATTTACGGCACTACTACATTTTTCAGGTAACACACTCATCTTAAAGTAAATATTATCCATGTATAAAAATTTTGAGCAACACTTTAACTTCTTGTTGTCTTCTCCACTATTTCGGAGAAGACAACAATCTGTCTTCTGTTTTACTGCATGTGCACAACCCACTAAAGAAATCTGAATATCTGACAAACACACACACACGCACACGTAACTTCCCTCCTCCGGCTGCGTGCTGTGGGAGCTGGTCAGCAGCATGAGTCAATTGATTGGGTGCAGAGGAGAAGCAGGAGATGTAGGAAGAAGCCGCAGGCCATGAACAGCACAGAAGGTGAAGACCTATTGGAAATCAGCACACCATGAGCATTTCTGCCCCACATGGGCAAACCACGCGCTCCGACAGCTGCCTTCTGCAGCAAAGCCCATGTGTAAACCAACTGAGAGAATGTCAGTGTCCACACTGTCAGCAGTCTATTTCTGTCACCTTCTCATTGATTAAAATCAAAGTCCATTTTTCATGAAAAAAATGTGGAATAAAGTACACTTTGGAAATACACAAGAACTACACTGAGTTGAAAAATCTTAGTGATGAAACTATTTACAATTACAGCATAACACCATAACTTACTAATCAATTAATGCAGAGCATTTTCAATTTCTTATTATAGTTTTGGGTCATTAATTACATTACACAATATTAATGATTTCAATATGATGAATATGATTTGATATGAAAAGAAAAATTGTCTCAGTAAATGAGGTGCCTGCTCTGCCTGGTTACCAATAGGCTTCTTGAGCACTGTTTTTGTGAACATTGCTATGGATCAACAAGCCTATTATAGATTTATATTTTTTAATATTAGAGTAATAAAGAAAACTAATATAACAGTTATTGTAAAAACAAACAAATAAAAATAATGAAGCAGTTTTTTTTTAAAGTAAGTAGAAACTATGGTTTTCTTTGTTTAAATTGTGCCGAAAAATAGTTACAATGTAATGGCAGTCAGAGTGACATCACAGCAAGTGGAGTTCAAAATATATGGGAGGATGGCGTAAGTTTTGGGCTCTCGACAACTGTTCAGCCAAAGGACTTTCTAAAAGTGCCAGTGAATACATCTGCTGAATTTGATAATGTAATGTACTTAATATAGCTCCTATAATAATGCGCTTGATTTGTAACAATTATGCTAAAAATGTAAACTCAGGGTCATGGACCGGTTGTGTAGCCTGAAGAAACGACCAAGAGAAAATGGATTCTAATTCTGTGACAAAGAAGAGCTCCTGCCTTGAGATGATTGCAGTGTGGTATCAGTTGATTGTTGATGTTCACATCCACATTATTATCACAATTTTACAATTTCATTCTTCTCAGTGGCCATCAAAAGGCATGTTTTGTTAATTTTAAATTCGATATTCTGACCAGTAAATCCAGTGATTCACTCTAGTAGATAGTTCAGGAATCTGGCCTTAAAGAATTATAAACAATAATGTGGCTAGAAGTGAACCTCCATCCCAGGAGCTTTCTCTTCCCAAATCCCAAATCATACCTCAGCGTGATCCTGGTTAGTTGTTTTTTGTTTTTCTTTTGTCATTTCCTAATGCTGGCTGAGCACCAGTTCACATTGTGTGTGTTATCAAAATGCAGAGACCTCCAGTCCCAGACAGGAACGTCTTCTATATACAAGATAACAAACACACACTCCTACTCCAAACAACATCTCCAAAGGTACAATGCAGCAGTTAATTAGAGCCTATTTATAGACTTGGTGGCGATGGTGTGGGGGAAACGCCGTAGCCAAGAAGCTGCAGTACCACATCGGGCCTCTTGGTGCCAGTATGGTGTCAGTAACAGTATGGCTGAAGAGGGAGCGGGTGATGAAAGCGATGGATGAGCTGGTTGAAAGCGAGGACGAGCTGATGTGCACAGGCGGAAAAAGGGAACTGGAATCTCTTCTTTTGTCCATGTCCCTGTGGTCAGGGTCCAGTTTTACCTCCCAGTTCCATTGAAATCTGACGCGCGTGTGCATTGAATTGTGCTTTTCGTTCTCTCAGCCTGTTTTCCAGCATGTGATGGAGGTAGACCGTGGCGTGGCAGACTTGTAAGCTGCCTAATTAATGCTCTAGAGCCTAGGAGGTGTGTAGGCTATGTAAGTGTGTGTAGTTGCACATCCAGGAATATGTACTCTGTGTGACTGTGCATGCACAAACAGAGTTGTGTGTATGTGTGCGTGTGTGTGTGTGTGTGTGTGTGTGTGTGTGTGTGTGTGTGTGTTTATGTGTGTATGTTAACCCACACCCTCCCCCTATATCCCCTGGGGTGCGAAGCAGACTGCAAGAGCTGGTGCAGGAACAGAGCTGGGATCATGGAGGCAGCACTGCAGGCATCTGCCCCCAGGAAGCAGCACCAGTCCTGCACAGCTGGCACTGAGGCCTCCGTGAGCCAGGAAATGGCACAACTCCCCAACAAGCATCCAACCCTTCCTTACTCCTACCCACCTTCCACAAGCACACACACACACACACACACACACAAATACACACATATACTTTTCACACTGGTAATCAGAGAAATGGCGCGAGGAAACGATATACCGATGAGTAGGAGGGCTTTCGTTTGCTGTCTGACTGTCAGTCATGTTGGATCATTGTGTAAATATTCAGTCAGACAGCATACAAGACAAAAGTTGCATTATGGGAAGAATTTTGAGTCTTGTGACATTAATTCATGGCCATTTATCATACACCAGAGCTGGGAGACAAAACACAGGAATTGCTTTAGAATTGTGTTCAACATATTTACATACAAAGTTCTTTGGGGAATTCAAAGACAGGCAGTTTGACAATTACAACCGAGCCCCTCCCCCTTTCCCCTGCACTGAAAGCCTAGGATTCCCTAAAGAATACAGCAAGCATGACATAAATGCATGTGTATCTATCTGCGTCTCCCTGGATTTCATGTAAATGTAGTTTGATTTATTGTTTGCATGTGTTGTGACGATGTGTCTGTGTGTAATATTTGCATGTGCACGCTTGTTGTGTGTGGAGACATGTGCAGACACTTGGCTCAGGATATATATCTGCATATACAGGGTGACATGTCCATCATCTTGTGCTGCCACCAGACAACCAGCTGACAGTGCGACAGGCCCTCACCTTGGATTGCTCCCATGCTGAGTAGGCTGCTCTGGGCCTGGCCACCAGGACAAGCAGGGAGCTAACAGGCCCAGGCCTCAGCAATCCTCTCTGCACCGCCACACAGGCAGGACTGCGGGGTACAATTAGGAGGACAGGACGCCATACCACTGCTCACCTGTCAGCTAGACTGGCGACGTGCGTGGGGTGCAAATTGACACGAGTGCCACAACCAGGCCGACAGGAGATCCGCAGCAGGGACAAATCTTCCTAACAAACCCTTGTGTCCTGTCAGTCAGCACAGGGGCCACCTCACATTGACCCTCCGGACCAGGCGTTGGGATCTGCCTGTTCCGCTGTGCTCTCTTGGCAGACACTGGCCACCGCAGGCCCTGTCACTGAGCCGAGATGACACGGTCACATGCCGGATCAGCCAGCACCACCATCAGCCTCTCAGTCATTACCTTCCATCAGCCGACCAGAAAATAGACTGGTAGAATCTGTAGGGGAAAATGACCTAAAGGCCTGACCTGAAAATGGCACAAAAAGCTCGGAGATGGTGCTACTCACTCCCACAGTAATAGTCTGTGTCATCACACCTGGCCTGAGATTTTTCTCCAATTGCCTCAGCGCTGTATCTTAAAGGCACCAAAAAAAAAAAAAAAAAAAATCTGAAATTGTTTTATAAACAAAATTTATCATTAGAGACGGAAGTAAAAGAAGACTTGACTCAAAACAGAAGGAGGGAAAATTCACAACAAAAGACTCCAGTGGCCACGTAGCAGGAACCCGGCTAATCCAGTTGTATGACTGCGATTTGCCATTTGGATTGTTGCAAGGGTAATGCACCAATAGATTTACTGACGTTTGCACTAATCCAGTTAATTCTCTTTTAAGGGAGAGAGTCTTCACATGAGTGAATGGCATGTTTTAATGTTGATGATTTAAAGATGGACGGAGTTATGGAAGCGGACAGACCCAAGCACGCAGTCGAGCGGCTGGCCTGGGCTAAGAGATGGAGGATGCTGTGGTTTGGAGGGTAACATTGGGAATGGGGGCTGGGTGGTTGGTGAAGTGGGGGGCTATGGCAAGAGGGACCATTTCTCCTATCGCTCTATCATTCCCTCTGTCTCAAAATAGAGTTGGGAGCTAAGGAGGAAGGAAGTACTCAATTAAGCTTACCATATCCTCGAACACAAGGAGTGGTTCTCCATACTGGGGACTACATGGAAGCCAAACACTGGGGCTGTATGCAGAGCCGGTCCCCCTGGCGAGGCGGGCTCATCTCAGCCCATTGTTCTCTATCAGTGGACAACGCTGATTCCTGTAATTAGCTGTCAGCACAGAGCCCTCAGCAGCTTAGTGCTGTCCGCTCAAATCAAACTAATGATATGCAATCCGCTCAAATGTCCTGGATGCATATCTGTAACAGGCCTGCGCACACGAGAGGGGAGGCAGGGGGAGCCTGAACCACGGCAGGGAAACATCGCCCCTTTGCCAAACTTAGGAGTCAAATCCACGCTCATTAATCCGTTAATTCAGCACATTTTTGACAGCCAATTAATGTGGATGAGGAGTGGATGATCTGGGCAGGACAGGAGGTGCCTGAGCACGGTTAGAGGACCAGGCGTGAGGGGGTGAAGGGCTAGCAGACCCCAGCATCACTCAACCATTTCATTCTCCATAGTGATCCTGGCAACCACCAAGCCTCAATATACAGTTGCTTGAATTCCCTGCACAATGGTTGCCACATATTTGTTCTCTAAAGCCACACACAAGACAGCAGAGGGTATTTTGGATTTTTCTCAGCTGAAACAGACAAAGCTGAACTCTTTCATGCTAAATTTGACAATTTATGGTAAAAAAAAAACATAAAACACAAACATCAAGGAGGTGATATTTCTGTACTGAGGAAATTTTCGCACCAGATGAACAGGTTTTATACTTCTCTTGCCGTATTTGCAAAGGGAGGCAACTTCCAGTAATAAACTTGTCATTGCCACTGATTTATTGGACAAAACACATAACAAAGCACTCATAAAGAATCAACAGGACATGATGAGCACCTTTATTTAAAACACATAAACCAATGCATTGGCCAAACTCATATATACTGTGCTAATACATGCAAAAAAAAAAAAACATTTAAAAAAATACATTCTAACTGTAATACAAGAACTGACCTGAATGAATATAGACTAATTTTATATAATAGGATATCACAAGCAATAGCACTTATTAGAAAAAATACAACATTAAAAACACAATTATTACACACTGAAAAGTGTAAATTACACACTGAATGAAAATTATGTATACGCTGATCATACAAAAAACAGCATTCAGCATCACATCAAAGTATCAGAACAATTCTGCTCCATGTTTTTTTAACAATTGCAAAATCTTACGTTTGCCATTTATAGACAGAAATTACTTCAATAATTTTCATTATATTATATTATATTATATTATATTATATTATATTATATTATATTATATTATATTATATTATATTATATTATATTATATTATATTATATTATATTATGTGAGGAGGCAATTATACCGTTTTTACAGTGAACATCTGCAGTTTGAGGATGGATGACTCTCTTAAGACAGTCCTCCTACTGAGTCCTGAGTCCTGCTACTATCCAAACATTGTAATCAGGATGAGGAGAAAATGATAGCAATGCTGACCAAAAAAATGGAAGTTGAGTTAAAATAACATAATTATAATGTATTACTCAAAAAACACAATATAAAAATCCAGTTATCTGGGGAGAAGCTTAAAAATATATTTGATTTGCTGGCCACAACATGTAATTCTATTACTCTTATAAGCTAGGCTGCAATGATACATGGATAAATTAAATCCAAGTATTATGTCCAGACAGTCAATTAAAATAAATGTCATTAAGAGTTTGTATGAATACAGAAATGCAGGCAGTATTGACATTTTTTTCCTTGACGATAACCACTAATCTTATAATGTGCAACAGTTAGTGTAGTTATTTACGAATCAATACATATAATGCATTTTTGTGTTTTGATACTTTAATTTGTGTATGCTTCACTTCATGCTAATTCATGTTTATGGGTTCCAGTTACTGTTTTTACTGCTTAATCTTGACTTATTCAGTTCCAGTTTCTGTTTGCGTTTCACTGGCACTGACATTGCATTTGCTGTGCGTCTGTGCAAATGTTGAAATTATGCTGCTGATCACTTCATTCATCTCTTCACTCTAGCTCTCTTAAACCTTCTCTTCTGTTCTTATTCTTCCTTTCCCTCTGTCCTCTGGTGTGCTGTGCTGGCCTGTGGTGTGTGTGTGTGTGTGTGTGCGCGCGTGTGTGCCATGCGATGTGGATGTGATGGAAGCCTGGGGCCATTAAAAGAAGCCAGGGTTTTGCTGTGGTGTTGGTGGGCTCGTGGTCTCCACTGAGCCATGATCAGATGGGTCTGGGCTTCTAGGGGACTTGGCCTCAGGCAGTCGACAACACCGCCAGCCTCGCCATGTGTGAACACTTGTTCTCTTCAATTAAAACAGTCATCTGAATATTCAAATCACATTGCTTAATGACAGCTCTCTGCCACACATGCATGTTATTGAGGAGGAGGTCAATCAGCCCCGGCAAGGAGTCCTGGATGGGTGGAGGGACTGACCTGGATGCTGGGCCAGCATTCAAAACTGCTCTCAGATACCACATTCCTTTTCAAATAGGCCAGAGAAGAACTGAAATCCACAATAGTAGTTATGTGTAAAGTGTATAATTTAGCATATAACTGTGCAAAACCACACTGATTCACATGGCACTAACACAGGATTACACAATCCCATAATACTAAACTAACATTGCACACGAGATACGTTACAATGTAATTTCTGTGGATTTGTATGGTGACATATAGTATGTATGTACTGTGTGTGGAAGCTTGTTGTGGTCTTGTTGCTGAATGTTATTCAATAAATTTGAATGATATTAATACAATTACACAGTAAAAAAGAGCAGTACATAAAACATTTAGAAATATAGATTCCAGCTGTATCCATCACACCGCTGTCATGTGGAAGTACAGTACAGTTAAGTTTTGTATTGGAATGGAATGGAGTATGCAGATCGTACTGACCATGTTATGTAAATCATCTTGTATTTATCATTAAAAAATGGAAAAAGTTTGTGTGTAGAAATGGAGAAATCCATGGAAACAGGAAACTGTAAGAAAATTAACAACTTTTCCCCATTAAATATGTCTAAAGCATTTTGATGCAGAAGCCTGAAATAAAGTGAAATAAAAGTTGGTATATACAGTACATTTTTTTAGAACATGAAATAGTCTGAATTTTATCTCTGCCCTTACACTAAACAAATGCTTGAATAAAGGGATCTCTCAGTGGGCAGTATGTGCAGAATCATAAGTATCATCAGTAGAAATAACTGTGGATACAGACATGTGAGCTAAACAAGAGATACAGCTGATGAATCAAATAAAACATAATGAAAACCAGCCACTTCTAATTCAGCTTCCACTTCTGTTTTCTTCTATTTCTTGTTTTCATGTCCCTTATTCCAAACTGAACCTGTATGTTTTTATTTGTCGGGTGTGTGTGTGTGTGTGTGTATGCTTGTGTAACTACTCTCCACAGTAGTCTGATCTCATCTGAGCATCTGGGGAACTGAAAAAACAGTCAGTTTGTATGTTTGAACCTGGCCATATTGAGACCTGGCTAAGCGGGCTCAGGTATGGCAGCTTTTAAATACAGCTCATTACTCATTACTGCCGTGCCTGGGCCCTTTAATATGTGGAGCTTGGCAGCTGGACCACCTGGCCACACATTAAACACTAAAGGCTGTTCTCCCTAATGGCCACAGATTAGATCATTACCTTAACAAATCAGAGTGGAGTCTGCCTGGGCCGACCTCACAGCCAAGAGGAGAAGCGAGAGGAAAAGCAAGGGATGTCCAGGGAGGAACAAATGAATTTGAATGAATCAACATTTTCATTTAGACATAGGTCAAGATCAACAGAAATGATTCCTTAAGATTTTGATCTTTTAGGAGGTTAAATTCAGTTTTATTGTGAAATGTGAACATCCACAGTTTTTGGCCTAGAGGAGTTTTCCTAAAAATACATTGCAAAATGTTAAATAAAAGAATTAAAAATATGTTATTATATATTTTTTAAAAATGTAAGGATTGCAGTCTGAGCAAACTCATCTGTGTGATATGGAAGATAGATCATGACAGGAGTGGTCTACGGTGAGAGGATTACTGACGTTCCCTTCAGTTAACAGGGACTTAGAAAGGGCCTCAATTGAGTGCAAAGACTCACATCATGACAATAACACAAAACCACTTATACATAGTGAATTAAAGAAACAGACCATGATTCTAGTGGAATTATGCTGTCAGTGATTTCAGATGGATGTAATGTCTCTGGATGCTGTTTGTCTACAAGTCGTAAAATAAACAAATTCACAAAATGAAAGATATTTAACTTTGTTACAAACAAGGTTTGTCATCGAGGAGGAGGAGGAGAGGAGAAGAGATCCAAAGAGAGAGAGATGATGCACTGCAGCTTTACGTTGAAATTAGCCTGTGTCTGTGTGTGTGTGTGTGTGTGTGTGTCTAGCTGAATCTGCTGTGGATAGAGCAGTGGTCCATCCCCTGTCTACAGACTGTTCCTTCTGGGTCAAAACTAATTGGTGCAGCAATGTTGGGACTTTGTGCTGATAATGACCACAAGCACTCTTGGCTAATCTCGCATGACCGACCTAGCACTGCTGACCCACTCCCTTCTGCCATTCACTGAGCCGCCACCCCACCACTACCCCACCACCACACACTGAGAGATATGATCAGTGACCAGGGATGTCGGAAAAACACAAAGAACGTAAGGTTATCAAGGTTACGGGGCCAGGATTCTAAAATCATATAAACAAAGTTGTTGCGGGTAAACCATTTCTTTACATTTAGTCATGGGACATATTGCTGCCATGTTATGAAAATGGTGCGATTAGATGATCAGGTAATGAAGGTAATTTTATATAAGATGCCTTTAATTTGAAAAAAATGCAAATAAATGACTTGTCTATAAAGAAATCACAGCTGTGAATATTGCCACCTTCTTAAAATAATAGTCATTTTATGACAAAAATGATTGCTTCGCCTAAATATCATATACTCTGTATTTGGTTCATTTTTTTTTCTTTTTTTTTTGAAAACCTGTGACGATAATTTATCCACAGATGATAGGGTGATGATATGATAAAAAAAAATCCTACAATTATATATGATAAAAATGTTAACCCAATTTTTCACACAATTCAGTGCTACAAGGAACAAGTCGGCTCAGCCACAGTCATACCATAGACAAACAAGATGAAACAATAAACTGTTTGCTGAGCTCTATGTAAAAGCCGCTCTACCATAGCTGCTTTTTTACCTGCGCCTTGTACCCATTCAGTAACTTGACTTCTTCCAGCCAGTTCGTTTTGTCCTTGTATTTTACAATTGCATTTTACCTTCATTTGAAACCTGGGTGCTGGAAGTACCTCCTAACTGTGCAAATTTGCACAGCGGCTGTCTATGGCACTGTAGAGATTTGAGTGGTGAGCATATCAGTCTCTCTGCAGCCACCCTGCTCAGCATAGGCACAAATCTTGGTAAGGAATAATTGTACCCTTTGTTTGCCCGCTCTGCAAATCTATTGATGCCCTCTCCTCCTCGATCTCCTCTGTGTTTATAAAGAACCCACTCCCACAACTGATATAGTCATACTGATGATCATCGGCTATCCCCTATATCAGGACTAGCCTCACAATAAGTCTTCTCTCTGTCCCAGTGCCCAGTGCCGCCTGGCTCACTTGATGTTTAACACATCAACAGCCCAGGAATAAACAGAGATATTCTTCCACACAGCTACACAGTGCACAGTTGTTCCTTAGCCCAGCAGCATTCTCCATCTCCTCTTGCCCCCTCCTCCTCCTTATCACTCCCTTGTTGTTTTCTCCATCTTCTTTCACTCATGCATGTTGTCCTGTGGCTAAAATGTGCAGAGCAGGGCTCAGGGTGTAATCCAGTCAGGTCCTGGAAATGCCTTCCAGGGGGAGATCACAGTTACTGTGTTCCCATGAGAAAGGGAAGCAACTACTGATATGCACGCATATACATTCTCTTCCTCTCTCTGTCACCACATGCCCTCTATTCATGAAGAGCAGTCAGGCAACACTGGCTAACTGCATGCGCCTGGCAGAGAATGTATTCTCAACCTGCTGATTTACATGGGAGTTAAGTTGGTGTGATGCATGGGGCTAAAAGGAGTGGGAGATTGGAAGCATGTGAGACATGCTGGAGTTCAAAGCTACACCGTGAGGGGGGAAGTTTTCAGGGCCATAGAGAGGAAGCTGGGAGTGCTGGGTCTGCAGGAAGTGGTGACTGGCGTGATGGATGGATGGATGGATTGATGGATGGATGGATGGATGGATGGATGGATGGATGGATGGGTCCAGTATTGTGGACTTCCCTGATCTGGCAGAACTGTGGACGTCACAGGGTTGTATTCCTCATGTTATTAAAATCCACAATTCATCAATCATAAATGATTTATTCATGCCAAAATGGGGAAATTCAGTTACAAAAAACCCAACAAACATCACCCCACTTGAGACTCAAACCCACAATAAGGGGCACCGTATACAGTGGAAAGGTTAGGATGATTCCAAGGGTCCCTGGCTCCCAGGGGCCCCAGAAAATAGGAGCATATATACTCTCTGTGCAGGGGGGCCCAATTTGATTTTTTGTCATGGGGCCCAGAGTTCCTGACAGCGCCACTGCCCACAATCCCAGATTCGAACGTCAATTCTGACTTTGCCAAAACCCTTTACTTGGCCTTTTTAACTAGTAATAGTTTTATAATCTCCCTGAGGTAATCTTTTGTGCTGATGTTATAAAACAGAGTACACTCAATCAGCTTCTAAACTTCTAAACTTCTAAAATCCATCAGCTGCCAAATCACATCACACCAAGTAAAAAAAAAAACAGATGTGCAAATAGCAGGATCCCTCAGGTGACACTTTTGACTTGTTTGACACAGGACTTGACAATGTTACACATGAATTGGCCTTGAAAACTGAATGGGATCTTTGAATTCATATATGGCATCTATACTGAACATTTAATAGTCCTTTCCTAATCACATTTTTTTAATTCTATAAAGACCAATTGTTTTGTCAATAATATTGCTGACTCTCAAGCACCACTTGACAACAGTCTAGTCTAATTCCTACTAATTGGTATTTAGGTAAAAAAAACTGGAGGATCATCAGGAGTGGTTTTGACCACTATCGTGTCAGGTATAAAATAAGATTGAACTAAAATGGTAAAATTCACCAACGCCCTAAGGATAGCTTTTACAATGACCCTACAGTCCCCCGCTCTATCAGCTGAGCTACCGAAGGGTGGTAATGTTTATTATCAGAAACCTCCTTTCAACTAGCTGGAACTGAAGCTGCTTCTTAGATGAGAAGTGAAAGTCCAGTTGCCTTCTGAAAACCAGTCTAATTGGGTTTCAGCTGGGCTTACACTATTGTGTTTTGTCATATGTAACCTAGTGGTGTGAAAGTGCTCCTGGGATTTTCTGTGCTGGGAAGTATTTATCCTGACTTGGGTGTTTTATGAGCTTTTACCTCATAATGTGTACATGGATGTTACACACATGATATGTTTAATTTTATTGATTAGAACATTCAAAATACAATTCAACATTTTTTACCAATATATATAGTGGTCACATTAAAGATCTGCATGGCTAACAACATCGCAGCACACACATCTCATTTCATCTCTTGTTACATAGGCTGTGTTAGACATTTACACATACACAATACAATTTTTTGTTTTACAAAATTATTTCAGTCCAGATTTGTGTTTTAGCTCCATAAGAGAAGATATCCACACAACACAAATGAAATGCATGTCAAATAACTATTCACAAACACTGGGCATGTGCACGTGCAAACAGGGAGCAGATTGTTTACCCTGCAGTTGTTTACTTATTGATAATCAGTCCAGGGATGATAAATGATCTTCATTTCATTCCAACACTACACTTATGTAAACAATTTTATTTATTTCTATAGCAGTTGTTTTGGTGTCCAAAGTTGTCATCAGGATTGTCTCACCAGTCCCTAAATTCACGCATTGAACATCATCACCTCAGTCATCATCATATCAATTGCCCTAATGAGAAATTTGGCAGGAGCAACCACAGTCTCTGTGGTCCAAGGCCCAAAACACTGGACAGGGCAGTCAGAATTTCAAACACTTCATGGTCTTCATGAACACTTCATGGTCTTCAAATAAATGAATGTGTAGCCTGCATGTCCAGCTGATGGTATATTTCATTTTAGATATGCAGATAGAAACAGAAATAGTGTGTCAAGATTGTCCTCGTTGCAACTTCACACCAGCAGTTCGCCCTCTATCTGTTCCACATGTGGCTGGTGCTTCTCTGGACTCGTCACCACACACCAGGCTCTGTCACACTCACTGTTCTTATCAAATGAAATGTGCTTCCTCCAGGGTCGATCTCACACCTCATTTACCTATTACTGCCATCATCTAGCATCCCAGCAAAGTGAGGGTGACAATTTAGCAGTCACCTAAAAACAAGATACCAAATGAAAACCAATCAATCATTGTGCGGGACAGGCGGAAGAGAATAATGAAAAGGAGGAAGGGTGGCTCTTTTAAAGCTTTATGACATTCCTGTGTAGCTGTGGGTGGGGGTCTGGTGGGGTGGAGTGGCTTCTGATGTTCCACAGTGGTCCCAGAACTGCAGTTTCATTAGTGAACTGCCCCATAAAAAGAGCACCCAGAGCACCTGACTGCCAGCACAGCCAGCACCGGCCCCCCTCTGCCGCCTCGCTTACTGCCTGCCTCCGCCATGCAGCCTGCCCAATAAAACATCCTGTGACACAAGACCTCAACTGTTTCAACTAAGTCTGCCCGCCACACTCGTAAACAGTCTCTGGTCTAATGCAAGACAGAGGTACAGCGACAAGCCAGATCCAGCACTCACGGCGTCCAGTGTCTGCAGGCCAGGAAGCACGAGGTCTGGTGTTTACCCTAACATCAGATAAATCAACACGAATATAATACATCAAACAGACTGCGCAAAATACATTCACCGGTCTTATTACATGTGACACTGATCAGCCTGTTTCATTGTTCCAGAGAGAGTGGAGACCTTCCTGGTAACCCAGCAGGGGGCTCTGGCCCTCGATTAGCCAGCCACTACTTTTTAAACACCCTGCTGCCCATTGTCAGGGTTAGCAGTCACTCACATCAAACAGAATGCAATGGGGGAAAAAAATGCAACAGCTTATATGAAGGTTAAAAAAAGGGCTGAATTCAAGGAAAGATTTCTGTCCATATTTAATTTAAGTCAGGCTGCTGTCAAGAAGGCTGGGGCCGACTGGATCAAAGGCCAGTATCGTGCTGCTGCAGCTCCCAACCACTTAGCACCTTTTCACTGCCTTTGATCTGATAATTAAGAGGCTACTCCAGGAGCAGGTGGCACTGATAAGTGTCCGGGTGCATTCACCACCAAAGTCCTGATGTAGAATGGCAGATACACAAAAGCACTCAGATAAATGAAGCGTCCAAGTAAAACACTAGCTGGCTATGTGTAAATAGCAGGAGCTGCTCCGGTAAATGACGAGGCAAAGATGAAAGTCCTAACGGTCGCAGCCTGATGGAGGATGTTGACTGCTGAGAGCTTGGAGTGGAAACAGAAAACAGTGCGAGAGAGTGGGGACTATGGAAGAATAGCAGGGGGTTCTGGGGCATATGGAAGTGCCTTTTCTGGATCGACTCGGTACAGCTCCAGAGACAGATGTGAAAGAGAAAGACCACAGGTTTTTATTGGTCATTGAGGAACAAGAAACAGAGGTGTGCAGACTGTATCATTAAACCAGCCTTAAAGATGTCCCTGATCGCGAGATGATGGCTCCACATAAAAACACAGCTCAGGGGATGTTCCATACCACCTTAGCAAGGAGAGTCAAACTGCATGCTGTGAATTAATCTGTGAATCACCTTGGAACACAACCTTTACCTTGGACCATCCCTTGATAATGTTCATTTTAAAATGTTTGCTTTATTTACGTGGCAGCTGTGGTTGAGCTGTATGGGAAGTGGCAGGAAGTGAAGAGCGACATTAAAGAGGAACAGGGTCATCACCATAGACCATAGACAAAGAATCCTTAACCATACACATTAAGAATGACACTGTGACCTTTGGTAAGAAATACTTGCACTTTATCATGTGTACGATGATATCACGAGCATTCTGTTTTCAAGCCATAGTCTTTGCGATCGCAGTCCGTAAGTTGATTTTCCTCTTTAAGAGTGAGTTTTTGTTTGAAATTTTCATAGTTTATGTTTTCTTGTCATAGCCTTAGTTTTGCCTTAGTCAGTTAGTTTATCCTCTAATAGAGTGATTTTGTTGTGTACTTTTCATTGCAGATAGGTTTTCCTCCCTTTTGGAGCGTATTTTGTAGATTTTTGTGTTTGTATTTCTATAGTAGCTTTAGTTTTAAGAAAAGATTAGTCACGTTTCATAGCTCTGCAGTTGTCACTCTGTAAAGAGAGATTGTATTCAATAAAGACTGTGGAACGAGTCTCTGCTCCTGGGTCCTGTTTATATCTCGGCCTGACAGGTGTGCACTTTATATTTTTTGTCATTTTAAGAAACATATTTTGCTGGGAGATCAGTAGAAAGAGTATGTTAACCACTATTCAGAAAATATCCAATAATATTGTATAGCAAATGGTCTGTGAAATTATTATTTCAAATGTCACCTCATAATGGTACCAACCAAACGGGAAGGGCACAGCATATAATGCCGCCATTTTACATCTGTCTGTGTTGTTGCTATTTACATGACATTGTATGTTGCTCTACCTGCTGAGATTTTGAGTTTTTTGTTTTTATTTGCTACTTATTAAACTGGTCTGTTTTCCAGATCTTCACTTGGTCATCGTGGTTTCTTTTTACTGAACCAACCAGCTGCTAAGGGTCATTCTAACAAGACATTACTTCAATAACTTACCACAAATATATACAACTTCCTACAATATTTGCTAGAAAAATATAAATACAGGCAAAAGTCATAGATCTACTTTGAAATATGTAATATTTATGACAGTCTACAGTATTCAAAATGTGTGACAATCATCACTTTGGTTTGCAGTTTGGATACTAGCAGTATACTTTCATGTAAAGAATAGGCAGGGTTCTGGCAGGGGTGGGATGGGGCAAAAGATCGGTCCTGGCATTTTGACAAGACCAGCCCACTGGGCCGGTGGTCAGGAAACAAAGTCTTGTGCTGACTTTTCTTTTTTGTGAAGGGGCTGGTGTTTAACAGTGTGATTGGGCCAGTCCAGTGTCAATCGGGCTGCTGATCTACTGGTTTTATGGGCTGGTCAGACCAACGTATAGATAAAAAAAGTGTTGAGACTGTCGGCCCAAGTCGGCCAGCCGGGAAAATAACCTGCCCGATCTGCCCGATGGCCAGTCCATTCCCGGGTACTGGCATACATCATTGTTCATTTTGTATGTAGTACACAGTATATACTCATTGTGTTTGTAGAGTGATACATACATTCTCATCCAAGGCCCCAACTCTCAGCCACTACATTAAGGCCGCACTGCTTTCTGTACTTTCTGTGCTATTGGACCTAAATTATGAAACTGCCTTAACTGGGCTATAAAAAACATGTCAAAATATGTTAAGTAAAATATGAAACAGGTTTGTACATAAATTAAATTTATGTACAAATGGCCACGTGTGATCAAACTCGGACCAGTAACTTCCCCACTTCTCTTAACACTGTGTGCTGTTTTTCTTGTGTTTTGGGTTTGGTCTCCACCTGCCCCTTTGGCAAACGTCTATTTTAGCCCCTATCTTCTTCTGACAGATTCCAGATTGAAACAACTATAATCTCCGTGTAAAATAACATTAGTGTGGCTCATGTTTGTTCTTGTCCTTATTATACAAATTAATATAAACTTGCTTTGTTTTATCTTTACCCAGAGAGCTAAGAAAGTATTGCCTGATTTTTTTGGCTAGACCATGACCGTGTAACATATTTGTATAAGTTAACATTAATGCCATTACTTCTCATCATTTATTAGCAGGAAAATACAATGAGATACAAATGGCAAGACTATAAGATTTGTAAGATTACTCTAATAAAATACAGTGTATTTATTCTGATTACCTCATTTAACCTTGTTAACCTTGTTGTGAACTTCCTTGTAATTGTCCACTCAGGGTGTCTCAACACAGAAAAATAATTCTGTAACGTCCCACTCAGAAATGGTCAGCCATTAGAAATGAACTGACATTAAGTTGAGTGAATATAATTAAGTACAGGCTAATGTACGTTACATTTATCTGATAGGTACACTTAGTAGCCTTGGCCCCCACATGAATGTGTGTTTGAACACATACAGTTCATACAGTACATGCACAGCATCGTCTTTTGACTTCCATGGCAACCCCCACCGGAAACAACCTTACTGGAAAATCTCTCAACAACTGCAGCAACATTATTCACTAATATATATATAACTTTTCTCACAGCTCTGACGTTCAGAGGATTCATTCTATGGCATTGCAATGACCAAACGATACACTGTACATGAGGCTTTTTATCACATTTTGATCATGAGTATGTTTGTACTAACATTATGTGCCATAAATGTAATGCATATACTTGCAAGGCACCTAAATCAAACACGTTGTTTTCTCAGTGTGTGTAAGAGAACATAAAAATTTAACAGATATTGACGAAAACAGTACCTTCGTTATTTTGCTAGTAGATAAACATTATTATTTTTATGTTTGGAATTGTGTTATTGTGTTAATGTGTTCAGAAAATACTGTAATCTTCTCATATTAATTACTATATTATAGTATTCTAGTTAATAAAGTTAAATGTAGTTAAACTGAGTTGTTTGAGCCTACATGTGCCTACATACAATCAATCCGTATCAGTTTTGTCTGGGAACATTTTAAGACGCTCCTTTATGATACTATTCAAAAACATGAAATGGTTGCAAAACAAATGTCATTGTAAAAATGTAACACAAAGTATTATGTAAGAGCACTATGTGTTTAGAATCAGCTGTAGCAGCCATACAAAGTTTATGAGTTTGGCAAGTGAAAAACCAACATAATTCTCCTTTTAACAGCTTTATTGTGCCTTGTCATTGTTTCTCCACCTTGTTCCTAATGGACAGTTTCATTGTCGTGCTCTTTCTCATATCATTTTGGTTCATTTTTGCGGTTTGGCACTATTTTTTTCATCCCTTTTGTTGACAGAATAAGATTTCACAAGTCACTACAAGTAATCGTTTTATAGTAAATCCTCACATTCCAGATGGAACATGAAATTGTTTAAACAACACAAGTCACATGACCTGCTTTTTAACTGTGCCCCTCACTTTCATTACACACCACAAAACCACTCAGTCTTTACTTGCCTACCTAATTTTGTCAATATGTCAATGAACTTAGATCACAGAACAAGTATCTATATCAAAAAACCTGGTCTTAATGTAAAATAGGATTATTATTTTTATGATCTGCTGAAGCAAAAACACACTTTCAAACTCAACACCTACACTTCCATTCTTGAGTTATCCCTCTGGAAACTATTTACTCTGTTGACTTTTACATCAGAATACATGGTGCTTTGTCTGCAGTCAGCCAGCACTATGGAGATCAATGGCTCTGTGTCTCTGGGAATAAAAGTGCCTGTCTGACTCCATCACTGGAAAGGAAAGGCACAAGGAACTTGATCTGCCAAACGCCCTTTTGATGTGAGTTTATTTTATGAGGGACAGTGTTGCAATGTGTCACACCAAGACAAATGAGGTAATGAGAGGTGAGAAAAAGGAGACGATATCTGCCACAAGCAGTGGAGCTGCATCCTCAGATGGCTTCCATAAATCATTGTTGTGGCCTTTCCCCTCTCCTCTCAGAAGGAAAGCATGCAATATAGGGAAAAGTGACTCGGGTCTAAGATAGACAGTGAGACTGGAAACACTTGGTTTCTTAAAATAGTAATCATTGTAAACATGGTCAAAAATAACATCTCAAAAATACTTATGCTACCTGATGATATACAGGGGGTCCTCGTGTTACGACGGTCGCAAGATATGCTGTAATCGTGGTTACGACACATCTCCCATGAACTTCCTTGTTTCGGCTTAAGCAGTTTGCCCCGTAAATACGTACAGACTTGGCACGGAAACTAGTTGGTGAGTGCTCTCTCTGTCTCTCAGCGCGCCTGCCGGCTCTCCAACACCTCCACAGCACAGCTAGGCTACTCTGCCTTGTGTTTACTTATGTGAAATGGACAGCTGGCGGGGGGTGCAGCGGCAGCCCGTAAGGAGATGCACACGGACACAGATGCGTTCGGGATCGTGGCAATACCGTAGGTTTATTCACAACACAGGGTCTACACGGTTGATATCAGAAATCTAAAGGAAATGCTCATTACACTCGCGATATCAACCCCTACAGTGACAAAAGGCAATTCACCATAGTAAACTCTTATTGTAGGGTGGTGTTATAGCGACATCTAGTGGCACAATGTATGCACAATGGCACAATGAATGTATGTTCCGACTAACGTCGAAATTCGGTTACGACACATTCTCAGGAATGGATCTCCGTCGTAACACGAGGACACCCTGTACAAAAATCAGAATCTGAAAAAGGTTTATTCGCCAAGTATGCTCACACTAACAAGGAATTTGTTTTCGGCAGATGTTGACATTATAATTGACAATAAATAGAACTATAAAACATATAAGTAGAACTATACAGGGGGTCCTCGTGTTACGACGCTCTCGAGATACGACGTTTTCGTGGTTACGACACATCTCCCATGAACTTCCTTGTTTCGGCTAAAGCGGTTTGCCCCGTAAATACGTACAGACTTCGCACGGGAACTAGTTGGTGCCGGCTCTCCAACACCTCCACAGCTAGGCTACTCTGCGTTGTATTTACTTATGTGAAATGGACGGCTGGTGGGGGGTGCAGCGGCAGCCGGTAAGGAGATGCACACGGACACAGATGGGTTCGGGATCGTGGCAATACCGTAGGTTTATTCACAACACAGGGTCTACAAGGTTGATATCAGAAATCTAAAGGAAATGCTCATTACACTCACGATATCAACCCCTACAGTATGTCAAGAGGCAAGTCACCACAGTAAACTCTTATTTTAGGGTGGTGTTATAGCGACATCTAGTGGCACAACTTAGTATGTACCTTACATATTAATGTATGTTCCGACTTACGTTGAAATTCGGTTGCGACACATTCTCAGGAACGGATCTCCATCGTAACTTGAGGACTCCCTGTACAACATATACTGTATATAACTCTGTGTGAAAGTGTAAGGTGCATTCAGAGCATTCAGGGCAACTGTAAGAGGGATGGGAGTGAGAAAAGAGCTACTCCTGTATTTGGATGTTTGTGTTTTCACAGTCCTGTAGCACCTACCAGAGGGCAGGAGCTGAGAGATGTTGTGTTCAAGGTGGGAGGAATCTTTAAGGATGTTCCCTTGTTCTTGAGGAGTACAGGGATCTACAGAGTGCAGTACCATGGCGGCCATCCATGGCGCAATCTTATATTCAGTTATCGTTATATGAAGTTATCAAAGTTATGCGGGGTTACATTGATGCATTGTTCCTGTTTAATACTGAATGTCTTTGCTTTCTCTGCTTCTGGTATATCATGAAATTAATGCTCTGATCCTTGAAATGTCAGTCCTCTTTGAACTGGAGCACTGATGTTGTAGGTCCCAAAGTCAGTTACAGTTCAAGGGATCCCTCACTGTGACTCTCCCTGAGGTTTCTGTGTTTTACCCTGTTATCCCATGTTTTTTTTTCTCCCTCTGTCATTGCCCCTGGAACACCGGACTCTGCACAAGGGAAGTCAAACAGAGTTCGTAACTCAGCATTCAAAGTGTGGACATCACAGCAGAACCAACTAAACAAGGATGTAAAGAAGGACTTGCTCATTTGGGTGTCATTCTGGAATACAGAAGAAGTCAGTTGGGGACTGAGAGCAGCCAGTCAGAGCCTTTGTTGTTTGTTGCGTACTATATGATTTGTAATGTTTGACACGTGTCCCCTTGTGCCTTGACATCCTGTCCATAAAAATCACAAACAAGAATGATGACAAAGAGTAGCCTTGGTAAAGCCCAACACCCCTTGGAAATGTGCTTGAGTCACCTGGGAAGTCACCTGGTGATATACAGTACCTTCTCCAAATCCTCAAAGGCACATGTAGACTGGAATGCCATTCTCCCATGACTGTTATGTTTATCAAATGGCTGCTGGAGAAACTGACTTTAGCAAGGAGACATGAAAACCAGGGTGAATTTTGCGGGAAGGAGGCAACTTTAATCTAACGACCGATGGATTAATGACATGTTCAATAGTATATGGACCAATGTACCTGAGGGCCAATTTTTTCGACTCTGTCTGTGGGGGAAGATCCTTTGAATCACGCTAGACCAGGGGCCTCATGTATCAAACCATGCGTGGGAATCATCCTAAAAACGATCGTATGGGTTGTGTGTGGCGGAGGCTTTCATACTAATTCGGGAGACGTTCGACTCTTCGGCTCCACCGCTTGGACTGCAAACACAACAAGCAGTCCAAGTGGACTGCAAACACAGCAAGCAAGAAGGCCCACCAACGCCTCTATTTCCTGAGCAGGCTAAAGCAGGCTGGGCTGAGCCCTGTGGTGCTAGCAGCCTTCTACAGGTGTGTGGTGGAGAACACACTGACCTCCTCCGTCACCTCCTGGTGTGGGAACTACACGGCTGGGGACAGAAAGGCTCTGCAGAGGGTGGTGCGAACAGCACAGCAAATCACCCGCTCCAGCCTGGCATCCATAGAGGACAGCTACACCAGCTGGTGCAGGAGCAGAACGGCCCCCACCATCTATATCCACATTATTCATATCCAATGTACAAAAGTATATTCATATATTTATACACACACACACATACATTTTCTCCCTGCACATGCAGATCAGGATGTGGTCATTTCTTGATGAAGAAACCCTTGGACGCCCAGATCTTGGTTTGTCTTTACAAGCTGTTGGTTTCATTAAAGAATTGTATAAAATCATCACTCGTAAGGGAGTGTGGAATGCTCTGATCAATAGAGCTGTGGTTTCCAGTCAGCCTGGCTACAGTGCTGAAAAGAAACCTTGGATTATGTTTGTTGTCTTCAATTAACGATGAGTAATAGGCAGCTCTGGCATTGCGGAGTGCCTTCTTATAAGCTTTAAAGCTGTTTTTTCAGGCTATGTAGGTCTCCTCATGGTTGGTGGAGCGCCACTTTCTTTCTAATTTTCTTGACGCCTGTTTTAGCTGGTGAGTGTCAGAATTATACCAGGGCGCTTGTTTGTTTTGTTTGATGAGTTTTTTCTTAAGGGGCGCAGTTGAGTCAAGAGCTGATCGTAATGATTCTGTTGTGGTATTGACAAAATTATCAATCTGGGAAGAATTAAAACCAGTTATGGACTCTGCTTCATGAGGCTGTGGTAGTGACTTGAACGTTAATGGAATAATTTCCTTAAATTTAGCCACAGCATTGTCAGTCAGGCATCTTGACAGAGAGATTTTGGTTAAAGGCCTGTGGTCCAATAATAGAACCTCAAAGGTTAATAAGCTATGATCTGATAAAAGGGGATTTTGTGGAAGTACTAACAATTGTTCAATATGATGCCATATGTAAGAACTAAGTATAGGGTGTGGTTAAAGCAGTGGGTTGGTTGGTTTACACATTGACTGAAACCAACAGAGTCTAATATTGAATTAAATGCAGTAGTTAGGCTGTCACTTTCATTGTCCACATGAATATTAAAGTCACCTACTATTATGACTTTGTCTGTTTTAAGGACTAAATTAGATAGGAACTCTGAGAATTCTGTTAAAAACTCAGAATAAGGCCCAGGAGCACGGTAAACTACCACAAATAGAACTGGCTGCAATGTTTTCCATGTTGGCTGGGATAAACTGAGGACGAGGCTTTCAAATGAGTTAAAGTTAAGTTTGGGTTTGGGAGTAATTGATAAATTAGAGTTATAGATGGCTGCAACACCACCTCCACGACCAGAGCCACGGGGGATGTGAGTATTTATATGACTGGGAGGAGTGGATTCATTTAGACTGACATATTCATCAGGATGCAGCCAGGTTTCAGTTAATGATAGGAGATCAATGTTATGATCTGAGATTAATTCATTTACTAAAGCAGTCTTAGATGACAGTGATCTTATATTTAATAGTCCACATCTAATTCTTTTGTTCTGTTGTGTTTTGTGTTATGTTTACTTTTGTCAGATTTTCCTGTTAGTTTCCTCTATTTATTGTCTGTTTGAATAATCTAGTGGGGCAGGGGGCAGACACAGTCTCTATGGGATTGTTGGTGGGTGACAAATCCAAAGTCAGCGCAGAGAAGTGTGTAAGACTACAACTCTGCCTCCTGGCCTTTAGATGACAGTGATCTTATGTTTAATAGTCCACATCTAATTCTTTTGTTCTGTTGTGTTTTGTGTTATGTTTACTTTTGTCAGATTTTCCTGTTTGTTTCCTCTATTTATTGTCTGTTTGAATAATCTAGTGGGGCAGGGGGCAGACACAGTCTCTATGGGATTTTTGGAGGGTGACAAATCCAAAGTCAGCGCACAGAAGTGTGTAAGACTACAACTCTGCCTCCTGGCCTCGCCTCTGATCTGTTATGGGAAGCTAATAAAATCTCTAATACTATGAGAAAGGAGAGAGGCTCCAGCCAAAGTGGGATGGACGCTGTCTCTCCTGACGAGACCAGGTTTTCCCCAGAATCTTTAGCAATTGTTGACAAAGCCCACATTGTTAGCGGGATACCACCTCGACAGCCAGCGGTTGAATGCGGCTATACATGTCAGTGCTAGAAAAATTAGGCAGGGGTCCAGAGAACACTATGGAGTCCAACATTGTGTCAAGCCGATACTTAAGACAGGACTCAGATGCAGAGTAGAAGAAGGTTTGATGAGTTTATTCACCAGTATTCTCTTTTCAGAGGGTAACAAAAGTAACAAAGCAAAGTCGCTCCAAAGGGAGAAAAAAACATACAAATGAACAAATCCTATATTAACAAAAATCGCTCCTAAAGGAGGAATACTAGTTCTCTATCTAAATTCCTACTAAGACTAAAAGTATCAACAGAAAATCACTCTTTGGCAAGGATCACTAAATTACAATATAACTCTAAGGCTAAAAAGTTACAACGAAAAATCACTCTATTACAAGGAGGACTAAATGACAGCAAGATGCATGGAAAAAACTATGGCAAAGACTTAACTAGGTAATATAACTCAAAGGACTAAAAGTAGCAACAAAAATTCTCTCTTTAACGAGGATGACTAAATAACAGCAAAATAGCACGGCAATTCAACGGTGATAAACTTAACTAGGAATCCGGCTCGCATGAAGACAAACACGACACACTGGCACAAGACAAAGGGAGACGGGTACTATAAGAACACATGGGGGGAAAGGGCCCAGGTGGAAACAATCAGGAATCAGGGAAGACAATCAGACCGGTGACACATGAGGAAGGGCAAGTGACCTGGAACGAGAGGAGAGTTACTATTCAAAATAAAATCGGAAATAAATTTATTTTCAAAATAAAACCAGACCTGACCTCACCGCAGTGACACATTGTCTTTGTGTATTTACACACCGACACCACATTAACCTTAGTGACTTCCGACTGACGGAGTCGAGAGTCGTTGCTGCCGACGTGTATTACAGTCTTACAGTATTTACATTTAGCCTTAGCCAGCAGCTTCAATTTGGATTCAGTGTTGCCCGCTCTGGCCCCAGGCAAACAATCGACTATGGTCACTGGTGTCGCTAATTTCACGTTTCTCAAAATAGAATCGCCAGTGATCAGAGTGTGTTCCTCAGCGGGTGTGTCGCTGAGTGGAGAAAACTTATTGGAAACATGAGTTGGAGTGTCCCAATCAGCAGGCTTAGCAGTCTGGCTCACCAACTCCTCTCTCGAGGTTGATGAGCCTGTCTTTTGACAGCAGGGGACACTGAGCTTGAATGTGGCCAGCTTGACCACAGTAAATGCAGAGGTGGTGCAGTAGCCGGCGTTGTCACTCCCCAGCTGAGAGGCACGTCCTGCCGAGTTGCATGGGCTCGTCGATGCTTGAAGATGTCATAGGTGAAGAGGTGGTGGGAAATGGAGGCTCCTTGGGTGTAGTGGCAGGTTCTCTAGGGATTCTGGGAATGAATTTAGGCCTAGAATCTGGGCCTGAGAAACTAACTGGTTATCAGCAATAGCTACAGCCCAGGCCGAGGCTTTACCAGAGAGTAAATTACATATAAACACTATCTTTGAATTGTCGGTGGAATAGGTTAATGGTTGCTGATCGAATACTTGTCAACACTGAGAGAAACTGATCACCCATAGTTCCAGAATAGCTATTGGGAGTGGGGATATATGGTTCATGAGCCAAACTGGTAATCACTGTACGTCCAAGAGCCCCTGCCAGGAACAGGTGCTGTTGTCGCTGGAGAGGTGCCTGAAGTCGAAGGCGTGGACAACCAGGAGGAGATCTGGGTAACCTGGCCATCAAGCTCTGACAAAGTGGTTGAGAGGTGTCTCTTGTTGTCCTAATATAGCTCCATGGTAAGACAATGTTCTTTTATTCTGCTCCGTCTCCGTGGGGTCGGCCACAGGTGGTAAGAGTTGGTAACAGTCTCTGATTCAAAAACTCAAAGTACAAAGGAAAATCAAAAAACTCAGCAGCGGTGAGGCTAAAGGGGCAGACTGCTAAAGGAAGCACAAGTAGGTGCTGGAGATTACTCACGGTGGCAGCCACGAGGCAAAGAACCTAACTGGAAAAGGAGGAGAAATCACTGGTGAGTAACAATCCTTCCATATACAAAAATTGTATGAAGTTTACTGAGCTAGAGGTGGGCTAGAGAGTGGCTAAAAGTACTGATCAAGGTGGAATTATCTGGCGCAGGAGTAGAGCTTGAACCGGTCTTTTATGGAGGAGCTGATTAGGTAATCTGGAACAGGTGTGCCCTTTGAGCTGCCATTGGAGGAACCAGCCACACCCCTGCCAACACACACTCTGGAGGAGAACAGAGAGATGAAAGAGAGAGGAAACAGGAAACACAACAAAACAAAAAACATTACAAAAACATTATTTCCAAATCCTCACATTGACCCCTGCAAGATGTCTGCAAGAGTAAACAGCTCGTTCATTGTTCCACATCCAGAATGACACCTCACCTCCAAATGTACTCATGGAGCCAAGGTTTGACAATAGTTCTTTGTCTCCTTTCCAGGAACCTGGTATACCCTTTCCCATTCGGACTCCATGTTGCCAACCTTTACAACAGGAAGTGCAGAAATTTTTTTAAAGGTGTGAGTCCCTACAGATGGGGCCTTTGTCAAAATTCCAAGTTCACCAGCGTTACATGTTTGGGTCTATCCAGCAGCCTTCCACCATGTAGTAATCAGTTGAGAGCTGTGCTTGCCACCCAAGTGTCCAAGTCATAAGGCTGCTGACCAGATGGTATGATCACAAAGTCTATCATCGATTTTTGGACTACGTTTTTTTTATACCAAGAACACGTACGAACCGCAGACAAAATAATGCATGGATTATCACAGAAGTCCAACAACAAATTATCATTTAGGTTATGATCAGATAGGTTGCTCCACTCATACCCATCCGGGTTTCTCTGTCATTGCAACAGACAACATACGTAGTATGATGCAGCTAAGAGGATTTCTCCCTGCCACAGAGGTTATCTGGAACAGGTACAAACGCATAAATATCTTTCTAGGGCTCACAACATAAAAGAAACATGCGATCCTTGAAACAGGTCAGAATTTATGTTTATAATAAAGCAAATTATGAATTCCTTCTAAATTCTGCAAAACAAGCTCTGTAATGACATATACACATCTATACCCCAACAGTTCACAGCACATGGTGTATAAGGTTTTAGGGCAAAAGAGAGAAAAAGAGAGAAAAATAATTGGACTCCCTCCCCCCTCACAGTCTTTGGCCACAGACATAATTAACACTGTCCTAGTCAGAGGGCCTGGAGATAAAATCTGCTGTTTGCATAAAAAATGACCAGTAACATATTGTCTCCTTTATATACATGCATGCAAATAGCCCTGGTGGCTCTGTCCAATGTAATGAAGCCCTATAACAATACCCAGCAAAGTCATTCATTCATAAAATCCCAATGTGTGGCTATTACACTAATTACAGAGCACGTCAGCCCCAATTAGCCCACTGCTTTTCTTCTGTTTCATTCTTGATTAACAGAGCCCTGGTAATTACAGGTTTCATGGGGGGTGTGGGGTTAAGGCATTAGTCAGCCCACACAGCAAGCTGTTAACTCTATCCATCTACTTCCACACAACACAACCTTCCTGTACACCAACTATCCATTCTTTCTTTACCAGGTACTTGGCTTTCGTCATCAAGGTGCTGTCTTTGTCTTTACCCACTTCCACCGCAGCTTGATTTGGCCTCATAGCCATTATGGTCCATAATGAAGAGGAACAGGAAAGGCTGGAGAAATAAATCAAGAAAAAAGAAAATGAAAAAGAATGTCACGGTGACAAGAGCAGGGCTAAGGCTATGGCCATTGCAGACAGCAGCGCCATGTGTTAATTACACATGTAAAGCCTATTATATCCAGAGAGGACACCTGCTGGCAGGGAAAATGAGGCCAGCACCAAAAGCCTGCCGCATGGAGTCGAGTGAGTCCTCTCTCTGCCGGGGATATGATAGCCCTCTGATTACATTTTCATATGGCGCCTGGATTGGAGGGCACACTTAACATTCAAATCATTCTCTGGGGAGCCATCACAGGTTGAAATTGAAATGTTCAAAGTTGAAGGGTCATCACTTAGAGCACTCAGTAGTCATCACATCAGGTCAGTGTGCAGGTATAAAGTGTAGCAGATGAAGAGACCCAGCTCAAGCGGTGTACTTTAAAAGTTCCTTACACACACATTCACACAAATCTGGTACGAACACACTCATGTACTTTAATTACATTTAAAATTTTCTCTGACCATGTTTATTGACTCACATCTACCACAGCCTAACCTACACCTCATACTAAAGTGAGGTTTAAATGTGGTAATGGCATGGAGTCATTGTCATTAATGGCCAAAATATTCCTGTTGAGTAAGTAATTATTGTTGCCTAAAGTATTTATATGTGTTGGACTAAGTACCTAATAATTTTAGTTTCCCTTTGTTATTTGTTGAAAAAAAATGCAACTTTTGCATGTTGGTAGGCCTATTTACAATACATTTTTGTGAGTCACTTAATTTAATTGAGTACAATTCAGTAAAAATACAAAGTTTCTCAATTTGTTAGGGTAGCAGATTTTAATATTTAGCTTGGCTAAAGTATCTACTGTAATTACAGTAGAATATAAACAGACATGCATAGTTTCTGCATTCATAGCATTTTAACTAGCACACTTTGAATAATGTGTTACTTACATATTATAGGTGCTATGTGAAGAAACAGCGACGGTTGATTGTGATGTTTAAAATTTATTCAGCCTTTACATTGCTGCAGGGATCTCAACCTCAGCGGAGAGGATAATTATTGATTCAAATGGCAGAAGCTTTATCTATGTATAGTACATGATAATTCATTAAAGACAGCTATAAAAATAACTATGGCTTTACATTCCAATGATTATTTTTAGTTCATTTTATTTTCAAACTTCTTGATTTTAAGCAGCAAAAACTAAAATCAACTGCAGTCTTCTCCCATGATGCCACAACTCTTCTTAGTGCTCCACTTCTTGCAAAGCTGTGCCATGTTACAATGAGCCCTGGATTAAACGCTACCAAATGAGGATTGCTCTTTGGGAGGAAATGATATGATCAACTTCACACCCATCAGGGGAGCTTGTGTACATCTTGCCTCAGGTCTCGCATCCTCATACATATTCAAATGCCTTTCACAGTTCATTATAAACTCACAAAATCTCTGCTCCTTCTTATCCGAGATGGCCATGTTACATTCATTAAAAAGAAGGAATACAAAGCCTCCCAAATTATAACGATAGGAATTCCTCACGCAATTAGAATTTAACTGTTCACTGTCTCACATCAAAAAACATCAAACGCAAGCCTGCCTAATAGCTGTCTCTCTACAACGCGCAATTAACACTCAAGGACAAACAATAAAGGAGAAAGAATCGTGACTGTCTGATGTTTCATTTTTAAAGGGATTTTTTTGTCCCTGAAGGCCATTTGATACACAGGTCTAAAAAGTAAACACCTTTGTTTCTCTCTATCAACAGACATCCCCTGAGAGAAAATAATGCAGGCCTGCATTACTGCGCTTGCAGAAAAAATGCAATGTCTGTATTACAGTACATAGAGACACATTTGAATCACCAAATCAATCATATATTTAGTAAAGGTGAACTTCTCCACATAAGAATATTTAACAGTGTATTTAATATATGTATTATGAGAATGTTATTTTTGCTTTCATGTTATTTATTATTTTAAACATGATGGCAAATATATACAAACTAGGAAAATAAAGCAGGGTGGTTTTCAGATTTGTAATTCTGTTGGATTGATGATTAAAGCCCATACATGTAGTAACTAAGTGAAATGAAAGTGAACTGCATACCCATGTGTACGTACATGTATCAGTTGGAGTGTGAATCACTGTATGTGTGGATGTTAGATCAAGCCAGATGATGATCTGGTTGACTGGTGTTAGCAGAGCTGATCTCACAGTTCCTGAGTCGGGGAGAGCTGAACACCATTTGCCTCTCCTGCTGCTTCCCGGACCAGGCTGGCTGTTTCTAATGAGACAGGCGGACAGGGAGCTGTCACACTGATGGGGGTGCCTGACACATGAAAATGAGACCCCCAATCCGCATGCTGGGCTGGAGAAGGAAGCCTGGGAGGGACTGGGAGGGTGAAGGAGTGAAACATGGAAGGATGGGGTGGAGGAGGGTGGCCTACCAGCTGTCAGAGGACTGAGTGACAGGTCAAGGAAGGTGGCTGAGTAGCAAAACTCTACCGAGGGCCTTTGAGTGACAAGAGACGAAAGGCACATCTCTGCCTACATGGCAGTGGCTGCAAATGCTCATGTCTGGTTCACCTCTGTCATTTGACAGACCTACAAGAACAATTGTGTTCTACTTATCGACCATTCCCCAGCCAAAAGATAAAACTCAACATTGCTTATTGATCTACATTTAAAGCTGATTTGTGATACAGTGACTTCAGCAAACATTTACCATCTAAATATCGCAAAACATATCTGGCGATTCCTCCAAGATGCCCTGCAGCCATGCCTTTCTGAGTGATGACTGTGGGATTATCCCTCCATTACAGTGATTCTACCCGACAGGGCGTTCTGTCACATCTCAAACGGCCGCTTCCCTTGAAGAACCAGGTGCTCTCCCCACATCGCTCACATCTACAGATTGCAGGAGATTTGAGACAGCCCCACATTACATTTCATCTGCAGGGAAGAACGCAAACACTCCTGCTCAGCGACACTCCCATCCTTCAAGGTGTTCTTGTTCCATCTGCCGGAGGGTCCGGTGGGAATAATTCTCTCTGAGCTCCTTCCACAGTCCCAGCGAGCAGCCTTTCATGTCAGACAGGATACCAGACAGGAATCCCAGCTACCCCTCAGCTTCACTTAAGACTTGCATGTTGACAGAGAGAAAGAGAAGTGTTCTCTTATCTCTGACTAGTCTGCTTTTTTTTTCTTAGACAGCTCAGACTCAAATGCCAAACTCAAAACACATGCAGCATTGTAGAAGTTGGAAGAAGAGGACTTCATACTGTAGTTTGAGCGGTGGGAAAATAACTGTCCTACTGGTCCACTGTCACACAAGCTGTACTATGACAATATGCAAGGCCTTGTGCTTTTTTTTATGTTCAGTGGTCAATGTGTAAGTGCACAATACCTGAGAATCTAAATCTAAATCCGATATCCAACCTAAAATTGTGAAGGTCATAATTAATTTGGACATCTCTCAAAGTAGGTTCTGAACTAGCTGTCTGGTCAAACAAGCTTTTGAACATTTTTCTCTAAACTCAGCAGAGAAAAATGGGAAAGAGCCAGAACCACATGGTAGTCCAGACAATAACACAGATTCAGTGACTGTACTACAGTCATGCAGTTTTGTCCGCACATTCATGTTCTCTAGACAGTGAATCCTAATGACACTGGTGATGTTCTAACTTTTCCTTGAGCACCATGTGGTTTATGATAATGATTCAAGTTGAAATATCTGGACAAATGTTGGATGGTGTTATTTGGTGCAGACATTCACCGCACGATCGTCAAATCAAATTTAACTGTCCAGTACTTTGGTTTATGTATGCGTACCTGCCAAACAAATGACTTATCATTAGCTTCTTGTTCTTACGATCCAAAATGATCATGATAATACATCAGAGTGAGATCGTATCATTGGTTAACTCCTATTTAAACACTGAAATATGAATATTATAGTATAAATAACTGTTTTTGCGACTCTCCAGCTTCTTCAACAGTTCAAACATTCACAGACACAGAATGTAAACTGACTGTAGTCTGGCTACTTGCCTCTTGCCAAGAGTCAGCTCTGTTTGGCTCCCTCTCCCCCTCCAATACTCAAAGGACAGGCGGTAAAAGCTAGATATGAATGAATGAGAAATATAATATTGACATGATGTTAAAACTGTTTAAGTTGTCAGATCTTTACGAACAAATCAGAATAAATGATGGCTGTAAACACTGTGTTTAGAAAATATATGGAATGTTTTTTTTTTTTATGGAACAACTTTGAAACCAGAACACTGTATTTAAATACATGGATTCCCAAATTGATTGTTTAATGGTAGCAGACAAGAGTATGTGTTGTAACTGATGTCTCAACAGCAGGTTCTTTTGTAAGATTACAGGACACATACTGTTAGAATCAGTAGGAATCTAAGAGCACAGATCAATACGCATTAGCTGGTAAAGAGACTGAAAGGGGTTGTTTGTTTTTTATTCTAAAAGCCCAAATAAAGGACAGATTCTCTTTTTTTGCTGGACAATGTGAAATTGTTCATGTGTGGAGGGTGTACTTTACTTATTAATGAGTGAGTGCATCTTGAAAGCCAGACATAACATTTTACCCAGATGTATTTTATTTTCACATATTTCTGACAACAAAGAAGATACTGTGGCCAGGAAGAGCAAAGTGAATGGCATAGATTTTCCACCCCAGTGTATCTAAAATGGATCAAATGTGAAGTGTGTGTGAGAGTGGAGGTGAGAAGGGAAGGGGTGGAAGGGTCTTGGGTGAGTGCAGGAAAATGGGTTCAGATGATAAAAATGGCAGGGAAAAAAATGTAACATGTTACAGACAACATGAACAAAGACAGTTAGTTATAGGAGCCCCTGAAAGGCTCCAGCTGAATTAGCTGGAGTAGGAATCAATAGAGAAACTCCAGCTAGGGCTTGGTTGGACTGCAGAGAAAACACACTGATGGTCAAAGTTGTTAAAACACTCTCTGTGGATGTTGAGTACTATGTGCAATCTGTCAATGAACTGTGTGTGTGTGTGTGTGTGTGTGTTTGTGTGTGTGTGTTTGTGTGTGGGGCAGGCAGGGAGTGATGGCCTACAAGGCCTCACCTCTCCAGTGGAGTGGTAAATCAGCCATCAGCCATGTGACAGACTCAGGACACCCCTGCTCTGCCCAATGAGACATGACCCTCTCAGCCCCCTCCTTTCCCCCTCCTTGACAGAGCTTTGATATCCCTCCTCGCTTCACTGACCAACCAGTAGGAGGGGGCACACCCACAGCATTCCTCCAAACCAGCCAAATGGAGCAGCTGAATATATCCCATCATGCAACAAAAGCCCAGAGGAGCTGTATTGGCCTTTAGAAGGGGGTGATGGGGGGGGTGACGTTCACGCCGCCCCCCTCGTCCTCTCGGTCTGATAGAGCTGGGTCATCAGCCGAAACCACCGCTGACCCGGCAGGAGCAAACAACTGCTTCCTGTCTGCCGGGATTAGTGTAGCCAGCAGTGAAGATAAGCTGATTGCACTATGGGGCCATGGCACACTGACCCATCCACAGCCCACTACCTGCCTCAACATCTGACTGAAACCCTCTCAACAACAGCTACTGTAAACAAGGTGGCGTGTTAACACAAACCATGTGTGCCACACAACTTTGAGACCAAACAGAAATATTGCAAAATGTGACGTATTAAGTAATTAAAACATCCTGTGGAAAGATCTTAAAGATCACCAAGTTCTAGTGAACTAGTACAAACAATTTGTACACCAGAAGATAGTTAGATACTACAAATAAGTATTTGGCGGTGTTGCAAAGTTAGGAAGGAAAACATTTCTGGACCGACGCTACGGAGACACTTTTAACTGGTGTGTAGTGTTAGGTCAATATAAATTCTGTTGTCACATTAGTATAATTTCACAAAATTAAAGACTGACTTATTTTAAGTCAAAAAGTATAATATAACGAAGGAACATACCCAAGGGAACTACCCCACCACTGACAACTGTCTTTCTAGTGTCCTGTCAGATGTGTCCATGCTCTCTGACCATGTTTATATTTGTTATGTGATAGAGCAGTGTAATGTATAGAGGCACTGTATGAATGTGTGTGTGCAAATAAGTTTGTGTACCATAAAAAGACAATGAAGCTAGAGAGACTGCTGTCTGTTGCATGGATAATGTGCCCTTGGCTATCCCACAAAACATACTTTTGAGAAAATGTTGTCGGAAGATACATTTGCCTTCAATACATACTGTAGTGCACAACTCATTTTGACCTACATGTGAGATGTGGGAGCTAACTTTACTTCTCAAGGGCACATGTTTCAATACAATCTATTATTCATCATGGGTGTGGGTCATGTTTATTACCACTGTGAATATAAACACTTGTAGTCATCTCCATGTTACTGATTAACTTACAGTTACAGATGTCAATCAGTGTCTGTATTTAGACTGAATGTACTGTTTAGACTTAGACTCCCTTCAGTTCAGAATATAAAACGTTGTGCTATGAAAATATGTAAAGCTGACTGTGTTAGAGTTATGTGAGCTTCCACTATCACTGTACACAGGCATCCATTGTACTTCTGTCCACCCTGAGGTTTCTGTGTTTTCCCCCTGTTCAAATGAGTTTTGTCAGTTTGGCGTCACCCTTGCTGAGGGTGTAGGTCAGAGGATGTTACACACTGTATAGATTTGCTAAGACCTATGAGGCAAACTGTGATTTATAAATATGGACTACACATGTAAAATTTGATTGAAATGATTTGGCAAAATTTAGACGGCAGTGTTGGTTTGCATGGCAGCTGCAATGTCAGCAGCGTGAGCTCCATGTGACAGAGCTGACGGGGCTGACGGTGTCTGCAGACTGTGCTGGTGTTTGCAGTATCTATGGCATCGACAGCAGAGTGAAGTCACCTGGGTGTAAGTCTCACGAGTCTCTGGAGCAGGCTACATCTGTCCTGTCTCTGACATATAATGCCACTGTGTGCACTGAGCACAAACACTGCCTCCGCCTCAGCACCTCCTCTGGGACACCAACTCACTGTTGCACTCACATACACTCAGCTTGCATCACTTAAGAAGAAAAGTAAAGCAAAACCTAGCGTCAGAGACAGGGATTAAGGAATTTACATTTTGCATGTGCAATGCCTGTGAGCTCTGCTTAGCACCTTAGTGTATACGATAGTGTGGCCACATGTTTCCGGTTTGGTTCACGATTAACACTGTGCAAACCTGTTTTGAGTGTGAAAGCTCTGGTAAACCCACTGTACACTACCTAAGCACCAATCTGGAGAAAATAGTTGAGCATTTTGCAGCTTAAGTAATATATTTCTTCCAGAAGTAGCTGGAAATCAAAACATGTCTTAAAAGGGCAGTAAACAGTGAACACAAACATTCCAAGCATATGCTGCCAGAGGTTGTGGGAGCCTTTAATTTCACCAAAAGGAGAAACAGAATAATTACCATTCACAGGTTTTAAGATTTAATTATCACTAAAGCTTCTGTCATGAAGAGAGCCAATAAAATTAAACAAAGGTTAAAGTTGCTTTATTAATATTTGAGGGATATTCATTGACTCATCGTGTTATCATTCAATTAGAAATGCAAAAGAACTCTCCACCTTAAATGCCTGCAAGCAGAGTAGTGAGCTAAATGATTCTTTCTGCTTACTTAACATTAACTAATAAAGCTAAAAGGATCATTTGACAGTTGCATTTGTGACCCATTTACTGATATATCAAAAACTATCCCATGAGCTAAGGTATCCAAACCCCCCACCCCCACAGGACTTAGACTCTATTTTTATTATAACCTGCTGTTGTACCAATGCAAATTCAGCTTCTCCCCTGCTTTACTATTTAATTCGGTGAAATCAGACTACGAACTGTATTTGTCCGCCTATGTTTTGTAATTTTATACTAATCACAACCCTTAACTGATGGTATAAGGTTTTTATTTATACACCACATTTACAGTTTTTCAGACAATTTTTTTACCCATATACCCATTTTCAACCACCGTTTCCTACACAAATCCATACAGTGCTTCTCTATCTGTATCTACACAGCGTATCTATTACACACTTTCACACACTTTCTCTTCAGGATGTGAACTGAGGGAGCTGGGGATTTAATCACAGACCTGACGACCACTCCACAGACACACATCCACCATTCCTTAGCCAGATTTTTTTGTGTTTTGTTTGATTTGTTTTTCGCTGACTATGTTTTTCTCCGTAAAGGAAATATGTATAAACAGTAAGGCTTCCGTTAGTTCGTGTTCTCAATTACTGACTATTTTGACTATTATTATTTGACTAGTGTGTGTAAATTTGACACTGCAAAAGCAGTGGTTTCATTTTTAAAAATATTTATTTCAAACATGTAAATAAAATAATACTCACGTTTGTTTGTTTGTAGATAACATAAAAAATTTAAAGAACAAAAATTGAAAACAAAAACTTTGAAAACAAAAGCCTAATCATGCTTATTTGTAAAGGAATGAGAAGGAGCAATGCTTATTAAATCCCCCTGTCCATATTAATAAATAATGTCTCCACGTTTGCATTACATTAGAAACAAGCCACAATTTTACTGCATATATGTGTGCTGGCATACATGTTTCATTGATTTACTTTAGAACAAATAGCAATACAGTTGCTTACAGCAACATAATCTTGTAAGGTAATGGTGCCAGCAAATTATTTTTTTCTCAGAAATCTTTGGATACTTATTGTAAAATAGTACAAACAGCCCTCTTCAGCACATATGACTTGCTCAAATGTAGTGTATCAGTTTTATGTTTTTGTATAACATAAAAGTCAAGTGGGACATCCACAATGGAGTCACACCCACTCTTTGAACAGAGACACAGGGACCACCCCAATGCAATACCTTTTTGTTCATTGCATCTGAAGTTTTGTTTTTCATTAGCATAACTGACAAGTGAAATTGGATGGGGTTGAAAGCTATCAGAACATGATAACACTAATCACTGGATCATAAATAGGTATTAATGGTATCATTGTCCTGTCTGCACTTAGCCAATATATGTCAATAGTACCCACTTAAACGGTGGTAATTGGGGCAATTTCTGTGTCAGTGCAAATAAGGGCTAATTGCCACTTCCACGCCACCAAGTGAAAATAAAGAAAATGGCCCATGTCTACGATGTGAGGCTCCGCTGCAACATATACTGTAACTGCTTTCATTCCTATTCATAGGGCACTCGCATATATTTAAACAGCTCATTTGAATTGGTTCACTGCCAAGTGAGTCTCTATCCCTCTTAACAAACAAACATGATGACAATATTGCAAGTCAAGCTGTTGTTTGTTACTGGGCAGCAAAATGATGGCGGCTCTGTGACTTCCCGCATCACAAACCAGTGTGTAGTGACCTGACCCGCCACGAAGGGAGTGTGTGAGCATGCTGAGGATAAGGAAGGAGACATCAAACCCAGGCAGATGGGATGAAACAATGGCAAAATGCAGCACGGCTGTGACAGGCTGCACCAGCTGATCAAGGCAACAGCAATTTACTGGAGATGAGAGGAGATCTTGCAAACACCAAATGTTACCAAATAGCAGAGCTTTGCTTTTAGAATTACAATAATTTGTCTGCTGACAGGACATATATAAGCAGTTTCTTTGTCTTATTATCTCCTCTATGGATGTAGCAACAGTGACTGTCTTTTATTTCTCCAAGTATTGTGCTTTATTAAGTGGAACACAGAATAATATAGCTCACTGACATGTCAACTCCTGCAATTTACTATGTAGGATATGTTGTCTACATTCACTTAGCTAATTAAGACAGTCACAGTAGTGTAGATTTCAGGCCAGATCAAACAGTACTGTGTTGATATGGGAAACAGTGGACGGCTAGTCTCCACCAACTCGGCTATATCATAATCCCTGTTTCCTCAGCCTGATTAAAACATTTCAACAAGATCCTGGGCTGCCTACCATGGTAGCACCGTATAGAGACTCCGTGTAGGAATATCACTGCTTCCTCATTAGTGAGAGGGGATTTCATTTGGTATATCTCACAGAGTACTTTGAGAGAAGCTGCCGTATTTACATTTAAAAGATCCAAAGTGGCCGTCTGAAGCTAGCTACCTCTTTTCTTAATTGCTGGCTTCAGATTTCCATGAATACATCCACTTTATTTCTGGTTCTCATTACTGGACGGCACCAAGGAAAGTCTCTTTCTCCTCTCCACCCCCCGCCCCCCTTCAGCCGAGCAGGACCACATCAGAGGTCTCCCTGTGGCCAAAAGACACAAACAATTGAGAGGGATTAGACTGTAATCCTGTTTTTACATTCATCTGCCACATATTCAAAGGAGAAGCCCTGTGAAGCGTGGAATTCTTGGAGATGTGCTTCATGTAAAAATAAGGGGGAGCACTGTAAACAGTGCAACAGGATGAGGATTACAAGTTTGAAATGACAACAGATTTAGACTTAGTTCATAGCGAGCAAATCTTTTCATGCAAAAGATGTTGGAAGTGAACAAAAAGAGGTGTGTATTATGAAAGGTGTGTTACTTTAGGTTGTCACAGCCACGTTTGTAAACAGAGTATAATATGCTATAAATGTGCATATAGAAGAAGAAGAAGAAGAACTTTATTTATCCACACAAACGGGGAAATTCTTTTTCTGCACACATATGAGTACATTCTTGTGAAATAGACAGAAGTACCGTAATTGCCGGACTACAAGCCGCGACTTTTGTCACACACTTTCAACCCTGCGGCGTATGCAATGATGCGGCTAATTTATGCATTTTTTCCAACGGCCGCCAGGGGCGCTCGAGCAGAAAAGGTAAGAGTGAGACGGGTGGAATATATGTGTCGAGGAAGACGCAGCTGCGATTCCTGGGGGCACAACAAAGTACAGGGGGTCCTTGAATTACGTCGTTTTCGTAGTTACAACACATCTCCCGTTAACTTCCTTGTTTCGGATTAAGCGGTTTGCCCCGTAAATACGTACAGACTTCGCACGGGAACTCGTTAGAGAGCGCTCTCTCTGTATCTCTGCAGCGGTGTTCAGACCTTCGAATTCACTGAGCGGTGGACTGGACCAGACTAAGCTGACAGGTAAGGCCAGAGATCTAACATCAGACCACATTCCAAAACAATGCAGCGAAAACTGTAACCATTATGCCGGAATACTGAAATCCAACACTCAGAAAACAGTATACAACTCATTATGGTTTATGGTTTATTTGTATTAAATCACGTATCCTCTTTTTGTATAATGAAGTCATTTAATTTTATTCAGAAACCATTTTGCCATGTTATATTTTTTCATTTCTTACACTGGCCAGACACTCTGGTGCTCTCCATGGCCAGTACAGACCTTTAGAAAACAGAAACACCTTTTATCCTCAATCTAATGCAAATAGATGGTCAGATAAAACCTATTATAGTACAACTTTATCTTTCTACAAGCAACTCTCTTTCTTTCATGTACTGTAGATATATCTTCTTTTGGATTGTATTTAATAGGGTCTGTGTATTTAAGGAGCCCACATTACAGAGATGTTTGGCATTGCACTAAATGGTGAAAACTAAAAGTTTGTCTATTTCATGTTTGATCGGTTATATTTCTGACTATGGACTATATTTACACGTTGTTGTAAATATGATAGCATTACCAAACAACTGTGTTAATAACATTAATATCTGGACATCTACCTGGTTTAATATTTCATGAACTGGCATGATCTTCTTCTTAATGTTTGTTAGCAAACAATGTTTAGGTGCTTGGCCACTACCTTCTCAATTCTGAATTTCTCCACATATCTCTAAATTACAACTTGCTGAAATAGTGAAATACAGTAGCTATTAGCATTTCCTGTTTGTACCAAAAAGTCTAAAATAAATGTGATGATCACAAGCAAAACCAAAGATATCGTTTTAAATTGTGTGTGGAAATCCTGCTATCAACACTGTGTTTTTAACATCTTCTGGATCTGACGGAGGCAGGTGATGGCACAACTCATGACTGCTCCAGTTCAATAGCTTCATTCCCTTTCCAGGAAACAAAACATTAATTTTTGATGTTTTTCACAGTGTTGTAGTAATACTAGTGTCTTAGAACTGTTGAAATGCAGCTGAACAGTTGGTGTAATTGTTGTTGCCCCTTAAGAGCTCAGCGCTGAGTAATCCAAGCTGGTATGTATCACTGCTCCACTGGCTATAGGTCCCAGAGGGAAGATTTAGTCTGCTGTATCAACACAGGAATGACCTTGCTTCCCTCAAGGGTTCCCTCCTGCAACACATTACAGCCCGGACAGCCCCACCTGACCTGTATCACTCAACACACGCAACACATGCACACACACTGGCCTAAGCCAGTGCGACCAGAGAAACAAACCAGAGAGGGGTTTGCATTGTGTCAATCCTGATGTTCAAATCTTCTGGTTGTTCTGGTGTCATGCCGTGCATTCGGTTTCTCCAGTTAAACTGAGATATCACCAGAAATGGGACAAGAAATGGGACACTAGCGTTAGCATTAGTGGACGTGGAAGAGATTTCTGACAACATACCAAAGATCACAGGAACGTGGGTTCTAAAGGAAAAATGTTACATCTGGCAAATGTGTGCAGAAATTACAACTATATCATTTATCACATTCTTTGGAGTGTGGTGCAGGCTGTGTTGTCTAGCTGTCAACACTTGAATTGCCCCACAGCCCTGGGATTACGCAGGATCTGATGAGTGTCTGCCAGAAGAGAGTAGATGTTTTCACTTCTATTCTTTGACACTTAGACAGGCCATATGGTCACACTAGCATTTGTTTAGTAGTCTCATTTGTTAGCTATCTGCTTTACAGGGTTGTTGATATATCTACCAACCATCTGCGTTCTTTGTGTCTCTGTTTTGGAGGGAAACATTCATGACACTCAGGAAACATGGACAAGTCATCAAGTCATGGTGGTGAAAGTTCAGTTGGTTTCCTTTTGAGGATTAAAAATGGCACAATCAGCACAACAGTCTTCATTTCCCACACAAATAAAATGTATTAAACAACAAATATTTTCACAAACACTTAAGAGTCCAAGTTAAAATATTTTAAATGGGCACAACCCACACAGATGATGCAGATACAGTCCTGAGCCCCTTTGTCTCCTCATGTAGACCATACAGGTGCATCTCAATAAATCAGAATAATGTAGTAAAGTTCATTTATTTCTTATTATTACATTACTTAATCAGCAGACATCCTGCAACTAGTGACTACAGAGGAGACAGCGGAACCGAGGGTGAGACCCGTCCTGCACCCCCGCCAACACACACACACACACACACACACACACACACACACAAACACACACACACACACACACACACACACACACACAAACAAACAAATGCACACAATCATGCTAATAGAAATTGAAATAATGTGTCCTTGAAAATGTATTAGCTCTTGTAACTTAATTTAATGGACACAGCATTTACCAGTTCATTAAAATAGTGAGTATATCTGTTGGTGCCTTTTTGAATGAAGGCTTATCAAAATCTATGAGCCAAACATCGTTATGTCACCTCACCATAAGGTCCCGATATATTTTCAGTCTAGCTTCTTTGCACTGCAAGCTATATTAGCTATATATTATTATACAGAATGTATTATATTCACGCCTCAACACCTCTTTTCTGTCAATCCTACAGAATGACATTCTTTGCTCCTTTCCTTTCCTTTCCTTTTTTGATAAATGGCGTCCATGTTGCCTTGGGTCCAGCCATCACCCAGATTCCCGTTGAAAAGCACAGATGAACATGAGACCTTTAAACTTAATGGTAAGAGCCTTGGTACCACATGCCAGTAGCAGTGCTGCTTGCCGGCCCGCTGACATGTATATATTTAATTTGTAACTTAACACTTCCTCTTCACCTCAGCTTTTTCCGAACTTTGGGACATGTTTTCTAAGGTCAGAGGTTAAACAAAGGAAACGTAGTGCTGGCAAGTTGAAGGGCTAGTGCCACGAGGGTGTCAGGGTCACCTCCACCTCCTCAGCTAAGCCAGAGCAGACTGTGCAACACATCAAGGTTGAAGGTTCAGCTGTGATACCCAGCAGTAATACTAGACCACTGCTAAGACCTCTAAGTGGAATCACGGCTTTTAGCATTTTATTAATGACATCCAAACATAAAATTCTAGATGCTCTTACATCTCCCTCTCAGCAAGAAGTCCTCCCAGTTGTTGGCCATGACACTTTTACAGCCCCTTTGGCCATAAACCCCCTGAGGGGTAGGCCTAAGCACAGTTACACGCTTCACTAGCTCTCCACCTCTGTGAGGTGGTGTACAAACATATATGTTTTTTTAGTGTGAATGTCCTGTGGCACTTACTGCTCGGTGTGGCCACATCGTCCTGGGCAAAGAACGAGCGATTATCAAAAAATATTCCATTATTCACTATTAAACGGTAGTAAGATCTGTCTTAAAATAAAAATATTTCAAATAGGTTTGTGTACAATGTGGTATTTATGAAGAAACTGAACAACTGTGTGGCCACACTGTAATTTATTATTAGAGTAAGTGCATTTTTGGACCACCGGATATATTGATTGTGGCCTGGTGGTGGCGTGAGAAGAAAGTTAAGGGATCAGGAATAATATCAGGAATCATTGTGAGTTGATCATAACCACGTCAAATGTTTTGGTAAATCGTTGAGCCAAGTTTCAGAAATGTTGGAGAAAGCTCATTTGTTTTAATTTCTCTAGAATTTGCAAAAAGTAGAAACATTCGTAGATTAAATGGATAATTCTCTCATGGATTTTCCTGTCATGTAATTCAGTTTCCAACATAATGCACATTGTAATGACAAACTGCAATCTGCATCTTTAAGCATTATCACTACTGGGTTTTTATTTATTTTTTTACTGTGTATTTTTAAGTTTCTGAATATTCTTTACAAAATCCTGCTTAGATGGCACAGATATATTACGTAGTGTGAAAGACATAAAAAGATAAGACATAAAACATATCCATATCTATCTATCTATATGTAGGATCAGGTTAGGATCAGACGACAAACATGTTAAACACATGTTAAGGCTAGAGATTAATCTAAGATGTGTTAATAATTTCACACATAAGTCGCACTGGAGTATAAGTCGCACTCCCGGCCAAACTATGAAAAAAACTGCGACTTATAGTCCGGAAAATACGGTATTCCATTATTCACTATGACTATTAAACAGTAGTAAGATCTGTCTTAAAATAAAAATATTTCAAATAGGTTTGTGTACAATGTGGTATTTATGAAGAAACTGAACAACTGTGTGGCCACACTGTATTTTATTATTAGAGTAAGTGCATTTTTGGACCCCCGGATATATTGATTGTGGCCTGGTGGTGGCGTGAGAAGAAAGTTAAGGGATCAGGAATAATATCATGAATCATTGTGAGTTGATCATAACCACGTCAAATGTTTTGGTAAATCGTTGAGCCAAGTTTCAGAAATGTTGGAGAAAGCTCATTTGTTTTAATTTCTCTAGAATTTGCAAAAAAGTAGAAACATTCGTAGATTAAATGGATAATTCTCTCATGGATTTTCCTGTCATGTAATTCAGTTTCCAACATAATGCACATTGTAATGACAAACTGCAATCTGCATCTTTAAGCATTATCACTACTGGGTTTTTATTTATTTTTTTACTGGGTATTTTTAAGTTTCTGAATATTCTTTACAAAATCCTGCTTAGATGGCACAGATATATTACGTAGTATGAAAGACATAAAAAGATAAGACATAAAACATATCCATATCTATCTATCCATATCTAGGATCAGGTTAGGATCAGACGACAAACATGTTAAACACATGTTAAGGCTAGAGATTAATCTGAGAATTTTTTCCATCAGTTAAAAATGTCCGTTTCATTCTGCAGGTCATTGTTAAACTGTTCAAATATTTAATTAAGTTTATTTGGTTCGTTTTTAAATTTCTGTCAAAAAATATTTGCTATTACAGTTCTGTGTATAAAAACTATTTCTGGGAGACAGCAACGTGTTTATCCACAGAACCATGTGAACCATTTTCACATATGCTGTTTGTGTGAAAGGAAGCACTGAATAGCACAACCAGGAACTGAGGCACACTCAGGCAAAAAAGACCTATTGCTCCTGATTTCTAAATGCTGTATTTATAAGCTTGCCACAGAGAATTATGTTTTTTGTTAGATGGGTTACTTTAGTCTTCACACTTCCACTGGCAAAGTCAGTCTGTTAAACACTGACTGATATTGTCTGGACACAAAGTACGAGGCAGCTATGAGAGGAGGCATATCTATATATCACACAAAGAGCTGCAGCCAGAATCCCTCTGCTCTCCATCTGCTCAGTACTGAAAACTGCCAAATACAGCTCAGCAAAAGAAAACTCACATCCACTTAGTACATGTAAACCCATGCTAATATACCCTACCTGCACCATGCATGCATACATTCTGTGTGTGCTTGGTATCTCGTGGCATGGTCTACAACTAAATCTGTTCTGTGAACATCGAAATCAAATGTTCTGCTTCAAAGCAGTGGGCCATCCAAACACTGGAGCCAGCAGAGTCAGGCACTGTGCAGTGATCTTTTAGAGGCATCTTTATGGGTCATTGTTCACCATATGGGCTGTGTTAAAGCCTGGGACTGCAGGTAAATCACAGGTCTTGGCCTAGCACACCCAACAACTCACAGATCAAAGGAGAAGGTGGCCGCACTCTTTATTTAAATGTATGAGTGGTGTTGTGATTTATAAATTCGTTAGAAATTGATAGAAATAGTTATTTGAAAATAATTAACAGACATGCTACAATAAAATAAACAGATTTTTGGTAATGATGTTATGATAATGTTATTTATGATGATGTTAATTTTAGAATAACCATATGCATGGGTCATGTTTTTTTCCAGGTAGAACCAGTTTCAAAAGGCCATCCCAGTAATTTCTACATATGTTGTGTCACCCACTCCACCACACTAAGGTAATATTTTCCTTCTTTGGTTATTTTGTGTACTTCCTGTTTTATTGTTTTATATACTTACATCTTGTCTTGTTGCAGGTCACTTCACTTCCTGTTCTCCTGTGTTTCCCACCATTCCCTGATTATCTGCTATACACAGAGATGTTAAATCTGACACATCCATTGAAGTATTGTCCTGGGAAGAAGAAGAAGCTGTCTTCCCTTCCATCACTTCCACTGTGTTTTGACTGGAACTGATGGGACTGCAGTGAAGAGACAAGTCCTGACATCATCGGTAAGTATGCAAGTGCACAAAAGGAAACTCTGAAAATGACGGTGTGATAGTGGCACACACTCCACAGATCCGTTGTCATCAAGAAGAGATCTTGAGAAAAAGATGCATGGTGATCAGGGAAGAATGGGGAGATATGTTAACACTGAGCTATGTCTATCTATCTATCTATCTATCTATCTATCTATCTATCTATCTATCTATCTATCTATCTATCTATCTATCTATCTATCTAACTATCTATCTATCTATCTGTCTGTCTATCTATCTATCTATCTATCTATCTATCTATCTATCTATCTATCTGTCTATCTGTCTATCTGTCTATCTATCTATCTATCTATCTATCTATCTATCTATCTATCTATCTATCTATCTATCTATCTATCTACTATCTATCTATCTATCTGTCTATCTGTCTATCTATCTATCTATCTATCTATCTATCTATCTATCTATCTATCTATCTATCTATCTATCTGTCTATCTCTCTATCTCTCTATCTATCTATCTATCTATCTATCTATCTATCTATCTATCTATCTATCTATCTATCTAGCTATCTATCTATCTATCTATCTATCTACATATTATTCATATTTGAATGATGTGAATGTAGTCTTTATGTAATTCCACACGCACTTGCTGTTGGGTTCATTTTAAAATCAAACACTAACTCTGTGCATTTTCCCCAGGTCAGATTTAGGGAGCTGTACTTTCCCTCCATTTATATCCCTCCCTCCCTGTTGCCAGGCTGCTCACCAGCAGGGGGGCCTGTAATCCCAGAAGCACCATTGTATGCACTGGCAGGTATTTCCCCTGCCGCTGAGCACTGGACTCAGCTGACTGGCAGTGCTGTGAGAGCTGGAGCTGTTCTCCTTCTCAAAGCCTCATACTCACTTACTGTCTATCAGGCTGCTTATCTTGAAACACAAGACAAGCTATTTGCCATGCTGCTCTTATATAATGTTATTCCAAGGATCTAAGCTTCAAAGTCAGATAGTGTGATGAGAGTCAATGTGCATGAGGTTAGATGTTTGGCTGTTTAATTACCAATGCTGTACCAGCCCCAGAGATTAGCTTTTAGTCTCCAGCAGCTTTCCATTCAGACCAGTGGAGAGGTACAGTTATTCAATCTTGACTGATCTGGTCTAACCAGCGAGCGGGTGTGTGTTTATGTGTTTATGTGTGTGTGTGTGTGTGTGTGTCTGTGTGTCGTGGAGGCCTCCCCTTATCCCCACAGCTGCTCCCTTTAAAGAAGTGGTTACCTAGGAGAGAAAGGGGGCTTATCCTTGAGGGGGAACCAACAAGTTCACTGAAAATGTTGTGATATTTTTTTGGTTAACTCCTCAGTAGAGGAAGAACAGAACTGGTCATTTCTTCCTCGACCAGTTCAACAGACCAGTAACCTCTCACAGCAGTACACACAGTGGCAAGGCTAAAAAAAAGGCTGGGAAAAATGCCACACTGTTCCTTAAAATGCAAAGAATGATGAATGATTAGAATAATGTTATAATAATAGTCGTGTGGGCTTGTTCGTTACCTGTCTGACTGTGTATTTCGTATCTCTATGGACAAATAAATCAGAGGAATAAGACCAATCCAACTTGAAATAGTTGTAGGTTTCCTGAAGTAGTAACCAACAACTAGGAGTTTGCTCAGCACACGTTCACTGCACCATATACACTTGTGTGGTTAAAGTACTGCACTTGTGCAAATTCAGGGAACAGATATGGCAAAATGCAGTTGTGTATCACATTCTGTGAGACCACAATGACTGCCAAGTTTACACAAAACAAGTGGTGCAGGTGCCTTTATTAGTGGGCACTATATTGTGTAACACTGATATGTATTGCCAGAGGTCAGAGGTCAGGGTGAACGGTTGCATCATGAAAGAGTCATTGAATGTGTCTTTGACACAGTAGACTGCTGTTCACACCTCATCTCATTTAACGTTTCCCATGAGTGACCTCTAGTTACCTCTGTCAGGGATGTCCTGTGTATGAGAGGGACAGAGTATGACACTTGGTGGAGAAATGGGCAAGTCAAAGAATGTTACTTTCTATAACATGGGCAGCCAGCGTTAGCAGAGGTCACCTCTCTACTTTTAACCAAGTAGTTTTTGCTTAAACAAACATTATCCAAAGAGTGTTTATTAGTTTATTAGACGTAAGGATATTGTGTCATTTACTAAGAGGATAAAAGACTAGAACAGCATATAGGTCAGTGCTCAGAGATCATAAAATCTGCATGTGTTGTATTTGCACATCCAAGCATCTTAACTATGAGAGATTCATGGAGCAGCTACAGTGAATCTCCTGATATTTGTTGACTTTTCAAACAGTGGCACAATACCATTGTGGCCTATTCGAGGTTGTGTCCTGCTGCCTTTGGCCTCTGCAGCTCTAGTGGGGCACCCGACCCCCCCCACCCCCACCCCCCCACACACACACACACACACCACTGCCTTGCCAGTTGGCAAGCTTAAACCAGGAAACTGTCAGTGTCAATTGAGCTGAGTGGAGGAGGTCCTGCTAAAGGAACCTTGCTAGTTCCAGGGCCCACCTCTGTTTCCAAAGCATGGGAATAAAGAGCTGTGCATTCCACTGGTCTGAGCTGCCAGCCTTCCCCCTGCTCACAGTTCACAGGGAGCCTGAATAAGATTAACAAAAGTGTTCTGTTGGACCCCTCTTGGCCAGCTTCCACGTCAACAGCTTGCAGGGTCAGGGGTCACACTAACTACATTCATTCCCAGCAGACCCTTTGCTCCAAACAGAGGCTGCCAGTCGCACAAACTCTCAACTTTTTTGCTAATCCCCCGAGATATGTCTGATCTCTCCACATGTTTCTGCTCAATTAAAGCTATATCACACCTTTTAAATGGAACAGAGAGAAAGAGCAGGAGAGAGTGCAGCCGCAAAGATGAACAGAGCAAAGAAGGTGAAGGAGTGAAGGAGAGAGAGAGGATAATGGATTTATTAATCTGGTTGTGTCAGGGACTAACACATGAGTCTGCATACTTGATTAAACATCAGGGGCAGAAGCTCAGTGGTTGATAAAGAACTCCTGCATGGCATGGTTGTAAAGCCAATACACATCTACATCTTAATGTTCACACTGGCACAATATGTGTTCTGCACACTTCCACTCACACTTCTTCTCACTGCTTTTTGTAAACTCTGAGACGTGAGAAATGTGTTTCTTGTTTATTTCTTTGACAAAGAAAGACTCAGGTGTATTGAATGCATCATATTAAATATACATAATATATAATATAAGTATACATTTTTTAAAAAAAAACATGTACAATCCATTTCAAACATACTCAGATATAGATATGGCTAATCACAGGAGACATCACAGCTGGATGTGTTAAATAATTTTATACCAACAGTGGGTCAAAGGACTGCAGGTAATGTGAAAGATGTCCTCCATATACAGCAATAAACCACAGCTTGACGCAGCTTGAGCATCTTTCAGCTGTAGCACTCTGTCACACTGTTCTCATCAGCATCATTTCCATCTGCAGCAGGAAGCTGTTTACAGACGGAAAAGTGTTCCATTATTATTATTATTATTATTATTATTATTATTATTATTGCTGTTGTTGGAGTTATTATTACTAGTATTATTATGCTAGTAATAGTAGCATAGTATTAATATTAATATATTAGTATCATTATTATTATATATAATAATATATCATAATATATAATAATATATTGTTATTGTCACTGTTGTTAAACTACTACAATGTGCAATTACCTCACTTTATCTATATATTGATATATTGAATTTTTGTTGCAATTTCTACTTTTTTACTACTCATTATTATCTTTCTTTGGCTAATTCCCTCTTACTATCCCTGTTGCTGCTGTAACAGTGAAATTTCCCCACTGTGGGACTAATAAAGGAATATCTTATATCTTATCTGATAATCCTGTTGTGTACTTTTGTGCCTTACCAACATCAAACAGGCACACAAAGTTAGCAAGTAGCTGATGAACATAGTGCAGCTGTTAACAGCTGAAGGACAACAAATCATCAGACAGCCAGAAGCATGGCTTTGAGTAAACTGGCTAATGATGCCGCATCTGATGGATGTGGACTTAAACAACTGTTTGCTATTTTCATAGCATGAGGAAGTCAATGAAGATCAGTGACTTCCTGGGATGGCAATAAACAAATACATCATGGTGAAGTGAAATTAAATAGAGCTCCAGAAATAATGATACGAATTTCCGATTTCTATTAAATCACACTTTCTCGAAGGGTTGTAACAAATAGCTACACTCATAACTTTCTTAATGGTTAATATATCACAACATAAAAAAATATACTTGGTCTCTCTGCTCTTAGAGGACAATCTGCTTTTTGCTGCATTTGAAACCAGTTAGCCAAAATAAAAGCAGGAAGCCAAACTGGACAGGGAGAAGTAAAGTCCAAGGCAGGACAAAGGGCATAGAGAATGGAGATATACTGTAGAAACAGGGTTGAGGTTGGTGAGGAGGTGTGGATGGTTTGTGCGGTGTGTTCACAGAGTGGATCATACATTACTTTTTTCTGCCCTAGTATTTCTTGTCCTTGATCTGCCTGTTTTCTTTAAGCTGGATCCAGAGCCCTGCCCTCCTGCTGAGTTTCTAGCCCAGAGGAGGGGAGGCCTCGGCCAGCTGCAGGCTTTGGTGGAGCCCTGCACAGAGGGGTGCATGTGTGTGTATGTGTGTGTGTGTGTGTGCGCGTGCATGCGCGTTGGGGGTGTAAGCCGAGAAACAGTGAGAGAAAGAAGCCAAGAGTGGTAGCCGATGACAGCGTGAGTGCAGCAGAGGATATTGCACTCAAAGACACAACACGGGGATTCAGACAGATTGGGTTTCAAAAGGGAAAAAGACTTGAGGATTCTGCAGTCGATCCACTTCCGCAGCTCAGACCATCCAAAACCACTCAGCAGAGGTCTGACCAGATTGTGACACACCAAATTTACACAGTAGCGTTTTACTATTAACAGTAATATATGTTTTACTTATCTTTAATGGAACCGTTATCAAGTTATTATCAGTACTTTCTTTAATTCTCCATCTGTGAGGGAACAATTAAGGGAACTATTTTTATATGCACCACTTCTATTTTAAATTAAGTAAATCTTGATCATTCCATAATCATCTTATATTTAACTTTTTCATTTTTTGCACTTTTTTTTAGACTGCATGTTTTTATTCATGTCCACTTACACACATACAGTTGGAGGTTTATCTGTCAGCCCAGAAGAGGTGTGATGTGGTTGGTTTAGGACACTATCCTACTGTCATCAATAGAGGGCGCTACAACTCAATATGTGGATATACATTAATTTAGCCAGAAAGGCATGCTTTTTTAAAATAAAAAAATAATGTTATAAGGGAAGAATTGTATCTGTCTATCTTAGAGATGACAAAATTCAAATTAGAGTTAAGAGTTAAGTCCTGAAAGGTGTGTATATGTATCTTCCACATGTATAAGATCTTTTCATGCCTCGGTTCACATAAGGTGGTCACTGTGCTGGTGATGATGTCAGATATCCTCTCCCTGTTTCAATAAGTATAATGAATAGGAACAGGAAGCAGTAGCATCACCATAAGGCACAGCACCAGCATGTGTAACCAGTCAAATCCCAGAGATGGAGTGTAATCATTTTATTCATAACTTATGTGAGACCGCACTGCCTCTTCATAAATCCTGCCTAATCCCAAGAGGTCATGACAGCTGATTTACAGATGCTTGTGGCTCCATTGGTGAAGATAAACAAAGGTACTTTCTTCTGGTAAGTTATGCTAGGGGGCTGGAAAAATCTAAATCACTCTTTAAAGAGACTGGGTTCCTCTGTGTCACCAGGGGCCACGGGTGTTGCAGGGTCACTGGCTGGCCTTGTGCCATTTTAGCTTCACATACCAAGAGTTGGCCCGTGCTGCCATGTCAGCGCTGGGTGGACAGAGAGTTTCTCCAAAAAGTTTCTAGCCGGAAATGAAGGGTGATAATTCATACATCTAATGGGAATCATAAATCGGCATATTAACTTGCCCGCACTGCATAGGAGGGCGCAGCCCGGAAAAATACGAGACAAATGAGAGCAGGAAAAGCAAAGAAACATCAATTAAAAGGCAGAGGAAGAGTGGAAGGGGACGGAGGGGTGTGTGCGGCCAACAGAGGACAACACAACATGAAGGAAAGATCTTGCTTCATATCGAGACATCAGACGGTCAAAAGGAAAGGGGGGTGTGGGTGGTTGTGTTTGCGCGTATGTGTGTGTGAATGGGGGGGTGCAGCACAAAGGGAGAGCGGCGGGTAGAGGGGTGCACAGGGTGACGGCAGGCCCTGGTACAGGGCTGAGGCAGGAGGCGAAAGGGGCCTAGTGGCAGGGCCTAGGCCTGGGTGGTGTGGCGCTAACAGGGCCCTGGGGACCTGGCGCTGTAGGACCATATGGGGAGCAGTGAAAGGGAGAGGAGCAGCGGGAGCCCCAGGCTGACAAGCCACCACTGCCCCTGCTTCAGCTGTTCCCTCAGAGCCCTGGGGATTAGAACCACACAACAAAGATACACATACAGAACACCATACACACCCGCACACACACATAGTTCATGCACAAACACACACAAAAAAGATGAACAGGATGGATGGAGTTAATCTACACATTGTGCAACAAAGACAGGTACTGGTACAGGACCAACATCATATATACCATTGCATTGCCAGTACAAAGGAAAAAAGACCACAGTCAATCACTAATGGTCTGTGACTGAGAAAATATTAAACAAAGCAAAATTTGACTTTTTATAACTTTCAATTTCCTAACATCCCTTGCATTTATCACACCATCTTTCTTCTCATGGATAGAACTGCTTTATCTTTAGCAAGACGTCTGACGTCAGATGGTTGTGATGGTGTTGGTGTTACAGTTGATTTCAGCTCAAACTAATCTTCCCCTTTGTTAGAGCCATGTAAATGTTTATAAAGACATGAATACCTCTGTTCTAATACAGTCAGCTCCACAGCTCATCTTCCTTCATAAACTCCTCTTTACTCATCAGCTCACTCACAACAAAATGTTCCTGTCATGTTGTCTGTGTCGTAATATGTCTTGTGACAGCTGTTTTTTTGGACACCAAACTCCCCTGACATTCTGCATCTATTGTTTTGGCAGTTGCCATGATGCAATGGGCAGACATTTGCAATGACATGCAATCCCCTGACTGTGATATATACACAAAGGAACATTTTTGTGAAGAACGTATATTATTTACTTTACAATTTTTGTCATTCCTTTTTTAAATATGTATTTCTGGGCTGTTTTCTGTGTCCATAAATTGTCAGTATAAGACCTATATATGGGGTTGGCAATATATGATAACATGATGTGGGCCACATAAAGCGTAAACAAAACACACAACATGCAGATGAAGCCAGTCTCTGATGTTTGCTCTCCAATGCGCAATTAGAGTCAACAAAGAGAAATGATCTCACTCATGTCAGGGCTCTCTCAATCAGACCAAGGATCTTGTATAGTCTGATGAACTTGTTTCAAAGGTCTCGGCCATCATGGGGTCTGTGGAGTAGCACCACAATATGAAGTTGTGGCCGACTGTGTACCTCAGTCACACAGTCTCAGACAGCTCAAGCTCTCTTAATACCTCTGGCCCACAATATCTCTGAACTCGCTTCTATGACCAACAGACTATCAAAGTCAAGATGTGATGACATGGTTTAGACAGTAGGTTTATTGAATTAATGGGGTCAAGTGCTTTGCCTTCAGGTACTGCCAGTATGAATATTTGGAGTTTTACCCTATATATGGCCTGTGCATATATAGGGTGGGTGTATATATATACATACATATATATATATATATATATATATATACACATATAACCACACCATCCTGTCAAGCATTAATGGGGAAAATCTTATATGCATCTTCACTACACCCTCTGTAGCACATGGGAGTGTGGCTTTAGATTTACTATATGTCATATATTTCAGGATGAATGTATATAGTGGATAATTTCCTCTGGTGTGAAACAAATAGGCCACCTGTTCTGGTGAACTGTCACATAGCTGTCAAACCAAAAACTAAACTTTAACTTAATCTGCTTGGCTCAATCAAAGGGTGCATGTGTGTGTGTGTGTGTGTGTGTGTGTGTGTGTGTGTGTGTGTGTGCACGTGTGCGTGTGTGGGACCAAATCGGAAGCTTCACACCAGTGCTAAATCTACCCCATGGCAGCGAGTACCTGCTGCCTGCTCAGTCCCTCCTGTAGCCTGAGGCCATGAAAGCAGCCTTGGCTGACATTAGGCTGCATTTCCTAGGGCTCAGTAAAACAGAGTACCACCTGTCCTCCTCTGCTAACACAAAAAGTAGCTTTTTCCTCCTCTCGCTCTTCCATCTTCACAAAGACAATGAATCGCTGCCTCTTTTACTGTGAACACTGAGGTTGGGCTGATGGGCAGACCCTCCTTCAGGCCCAGTAAGAGGAGGAGGTGTGTGTGTGTGTGTGTGTGTGTGTGTGTGTGTGTGCATCAGCTGTAGCACCTGCAGTGCCACAGCCTGGCCTGTCTGTCAAGCAACCAGCTTCTGATCCATCCCACTCGCTGCCTGTCTGCTGTTGAGTCGCAAGTCCTCTCCCAGTTCCCGCAGTTCAGCTTGGGATGACAAACAGCTAATTAATTTCCCTGATGCCGGGAGAAGCGAGGCTCAAGCTGGTGAGGAAGAATGCCTTCAGCAAAAAGAAGAAGAGAGATTAATTCATGAAGCAGTTTTTTTTTTCCTGATAGTATTTGTATGAGAAGCTCTGTTTATGGACTGGAGCGTATGTTGTCCCCTCTTCTCTTTCTCTCTCTCTCTCTCTCTCTCTCACACACTCTCCTCCTCCTTAACTGTATTTTCCTCAGCCTTTGCCTTTGGCACTCTCCATCTCCAATGACCTCATATCAATATAAAGCAAAATGTTACGCATTAAAATTCGTCTTAAATCTACAATATTCCTAGAATTAAGAAGTAATATAACAGGCGGGTGAAGCAGGAATGTGACTGTACCCACTTAGTCAACTCACTCTGTTTTACCTGTTGAATTAGTGTTCGGGAGACATGAGAATGAATAGTAATAATTCAGATAGAAAGTGCTGTGAGACAAAAAAATGTAGTTACAATTTGCAAATCTGACCTTATCATAGAGAAAACCACCTTGAGTCATTCCTGTCATTTGTAAACTGGGAGAAGAGACTTATTCAGAGGTAACGGATCTCATTATGCTACTGCTGAGTAACTGTACGGTCATTACATAGATCTCTGCTTGCTCCTCAGCTTTACTCAAATGATGATGTATTGGATGCAGTTCTTCCTTGGTGCGGATATCGAGGGTTTGTCTCTGTTTCCAGTCTGTCACATGAGACTTGCTATTGCTCATTTCATACTCAAAGCGTTGTACACAAAGACTTCTTTAGTGAAACGATTAGCCTCTTACTTTTAGCGAGAGCATATATCATAAAGCAATCTGAAAGGCGATCATCATTCATCGTTATTGAGGCGATGATGCTGCCTGGGGGACATGGAAGTTGGAAAACAAATTTTCTTCGATGCTGGAGAAGATGTGATGGGGGGCTTTGCTCTCACTGTAACAGAGGGACCTGATGCAGGTTTGATATTCTCTAATCAGCGCAAACAGGAAAAAGCTTTTTATTCCAATTTAAACCTTACAAGTTTCCTTAAAACCCCCACTAGAAGCAACCCAGAACATGCTGGCATTTCCATGGTGAAATTAATCTCACACATTCACGTGTCATTCACCTGAAACAGCAATGTCTTCAGTTTTTTAGCATGAGTTTTTATTAATTTTCATTCTATAAACATATTTCATTACTGATAAAAATTATCTTACCCTGATGGAAATTCAGTCTAATATTATAAAATCAAATAGTGATAGTAAATTGTCTAATATTGACATAATGGGAGGGCAGTGAAGTTGATGACATACAGAAATAAACGTCTGAAACAACATGGAATAGCAACTGATTCAGTAGGGGAAGGACACAAAGCAGAGAGATGCTCTCAGTGTAGTTTGGTCAAATGAAAATATAAATCTGTGCAGCAGATATCTGTTTCTGAGAACTGTGGGAGGAGAAATGTCCCAGAAGTGTCCCAGCCATTGTGTGTGTGTGTGTGTGTGCGTGTGTGTGTGTGTGTGTCCCAGTCCCTGAGCGTAAGGTGAGAGGGTTGTTGTGCTCTGTGTTTTATTGCGCTCCAGCCTGCAACTGAGCCAGACTTTTAATTGCAGTAGCAGGGGTGGGAGGGGTGGGAGGGGTGGGAGGGGCTGTTTTGGGCTGCTCGTCACCCTGCTGCTGTGAGCTGGGAGGCTGGGAGTCAGGGCAGGTCCTGATCCCCTCCCTGGGGGCCCCTGGCCCCAGCAAACTGTCACCTCTTCCTTCTGACGCCGCACACCTGAGGCTCCCAGCACTGTCGACACACCCCCTGCTCCCCACCCCTCCAACTTACACCCTTCCCTTCTCCACCCACCTCCCCTCCAGCCCTGCTGACATTATACAGCTCAAAACGTCTGTCTCTACGCATCCACTGATCAATAGGCTTGACTCGGAGCATATCGATGCTGGCATCGGCCTCATTGATCACATCCAGCCTCCATGGTTGGGATTTCAAAGATAATTGGGCCCGGGAACCTGCCTCCTTATGAGTGACAGTGGGCTGAAATGATAATCAACTGGATCCAATCCAAGTACGATCCCAGCAGGACTGGCTGGAGTCGAGGCAGACAGCAGGGTTTGCTATTTTTAAAAGGAGCTTGTAGTTAAGCTGTAGCCTCCAACAGCCACTCAGGAAGAATAAATATTGTGTCTATGGCTATTGAAAAAATGTTACTATCACATCGCGTGTAAGAGTGCGGCATGCGCAAGAAACTAAAAATCACCTGAAATTAATTACAATCAATCCGTGACACAGAAAAAGAAAGTGAAATTTCGGACAACTGCGCTACGACTTAACACTTAAAGCAGAAGCACTACACCAACTGGTTACCCAAAATATCCCTCCCCCTGGACACTGGGCCCGCTCTCAAATTGAGTGTCTGAGAGATGATGTAAGGCTTTAATAAAAGCCCAGGCTGCTGATATTGATATTCATTATTACGTGGCCCGAGCTAACCCCATTATGTTCCCATTAGGGCTAATAACATATCCAGCTCCCTCATTTGTTTCATTTAGCCGTTCTGCATATACAAAATTAAATGACACTGAACGGTAAGAAAAGAAGACATAACGCGTTCGCTTGATTTGTGCACATTTTTAACTCGTGACGCTTTTCGAAAAGATTTTAAGCGAAACAAGTCATCTGAATATCAAAAGAGTCTATGGAGAATAATGAGCGTGCTAAATCAATATTTCATATGGGAAGAGTGAGATTAATAGTGTATTGTGTGTCAAAGCAGTTCTTTATTCCCTGACACAAATTCCTAGCTGCTTTTCAGTCGGCAGCCACAACAGAGGATCGGTAGCACCAGAATAGCTTAGCGAGGTAGTTGTTGCTGGTGCGCGGGGTGAACGACGGCGAGCCCAGGGCATAGGCCTACATATTCCGAGAGAGGGGGACTCAACCTGCTTTTGGAGGATGAAGGCTGCTAAAAATAAGCCAGAGGATCCAGATATCTCGGTGCCGGAGAAGAAAAGAGGAGGAGCCGGCTCATCAGCAGGCTGAGCCGGGCTTTGCCCCTCGCTGATTTAAGCCAGAAAGCTTCTATGTTTCCACTGCTGCCCCCTCTGCCCCTGCTGCCCCATCTCTGAGTGCAAACCCCCTGTGAGACGCTGTGCCTCTGTGCTCAGGCTGTCAGGCCAGCACACCAGCTCGCTACCGAGAGGCATTATGCTAATGGGAGGGCCTCCTTGTCTACATCCCTCTCTCTGCGGCCCTTCACCACTCAGTGGATAGGCTTGCCTTAGGGCCCTGCTGCTTGTTTTGACAGAGCATCCCCTGATAGTTGGGATTAGTCCAGCTTGTTTGGCTAAACTAGGAGACGGGGATCTTAGGCTACTTTGAGTTTTTGGAGCTCCGCTGGAGCCAGATGCCTCCTGCTTTTATCCCCACCAGGAGAGGGCCTGCACCCCCAAGGCCCGCCTACAGCCATGGGCAGCCGTAACCATCCAGGCAGTGTCAGGACCCATACTCACTGCACACACACACACACACACACACACACACACACACATGCAGCACAGAGAAACAAAATACGCTCTAACACACACACATTCACAAACTGCTCATACCGTATCCAGAAAACAAAATATTCACAGCACATAAACAGTGAAATAAAACCCTGAGAGGAGGAGGCAGTTACAGCCCCCAACCTGCAACCATCACGAGCTTCCTGCCACACAACCTGGAAATACGGTCAGAGAGGCTCCATCCTCTTAGTCACAAACCAAAGAGCCAACGCAAACATTAAAACCATTTGATGAACAATGAATGGAGTGAAAAAAGTCCAGGTTTTCTTTGATGCTGTCATTCTGGTTGCAGTATTCCTGGCATGAGAGGGGATAAAACACCAGGGTCCCTGTATCACCCAAGGAAGGCTTACATGAGGAAGTGCTGTTTTATGGCTACATTCCTGTTCTACATTAATGGAGGCGTCAGGCGGCTATCCCTTTGAGAGAGGCTTGAACCTCTCTATTAAAGTGGCTGACCTGTGGTTGCTGGTTCAAACAGCCGGTATGCACATTAACGTCACATTCCCAGCTTTCGGGTCTGAAGTAGGAGGAAAAGAGAATAAATAAGATGAGGTGGAGTGATCTCCCTTTCAGCAGCCATCCCCAACAGGAGGCCCACACTATATTTTATTCACTGATGTCAGGTGGGTTCAGGCAGACTCAGGGTCATCCACAGACTAGCCTTCTCCCCTAGTTTCCTCAAGGTCAGCTGGATGAAAAATAGTGTTATCCCCTGCTCAATTGACTACAAAACACTGCCGCTGCAGCGAATGTACTCAGAGGAGAAGATTTAAGAGGAGAGGAAGACAAGATGGGTAACGAGAAGATGAAAGACAAAACTTAATGAAGGGGAGAAGATCATTTAGAAATTTACAAAACAGAATAATAGCAAAATAATAATAATAATCAGCAGTAGGTAAAGATGAGAACATGTTTGTAAGAGAAGTTAGAGTGGAAAAGAAAGTTGAAAAAAAGTTAAAGAAGAAAAAGGAGACAAAAGGAAAATGAGTAAATGAGAGGTGTTTGGAGAAAACGAGTGAAGATGAGAAAATCAATAACAAGAAAAAAGACAAGAGCAGCAAGAAAGAAGAGGTGATGGAGAAGATGAGGTGGAGACGAAAGTGAGAGCAGAAGAAGGGAGGAATCAGAGGAGGGTCTCAGGAGGGCTGGGTCACGGAGGCCCAGGGGTGATGTCAGCCTATTAAACTGATTTCACAGGTTCCCTTAACGAAGCCTCTGGCATGTTAAAGGGCAGGAAGCATCCTATTTCAGCCTTTTCTTTCCCTCCCCTTCCGAGTGGAGTGAGTGTGGGACTTATTGACAGCTTCTGACAAACAGGCGTGAAGGAGGTCAGCTGCCAGGGCGCTTCTCTCAGGACCCAAAACACAAGGTGGTATCACAGCTGGACACAGCACAGCTCCATCTCATGGCTCCACCTGGCCCTGACATGAACCTACAGCTGAATGCTGAGCAGCAGGCCTCCACTGATGATGCTGTATTATCATATGTATAATAACGGCTTCATCATTGACGGCGTATTATAATGTACTATACACATTTTCCAATTGTATGAGAGAAAAGCAGAAGCGGACCTACCTGATGTGGCGTCCTAGACCAGATTTCACGTGGTGCCCCCCTCCCATCCAAAAGAAAGACTTATTTGGTATTATAATTTGTAGTAATATTATTTGGGCATTGCTTTCCATTTTAGGAGTTAATAGTAATAATTTGTTTTCATATAATTATATTGAAGGTGATTTTGTGGCGACCCTGGAGGCCACGGCATCCTCAGTATTTGCCGATATTGCCTAATGGGTCAGCCGGATCTGCATAGAAATGTATCAGAGAATCAACAACTGTGTCACAGCAGCCTGTAGGTTTGATGGTCCTGTTGATGAAGACTGTGATGATCTACATCATTTTTAGTACATGACTTTGTCCTGTGGCCCCCATACATACATTTATGTTCAGGAGAAGAATCAGCAGGCTGGAGTTGGAAGTCTGTGCTGTCAGAAGTGAAAGATTATGACTAGGAGCTCATTTACAGTGTCTCAGTCCCTTCACACATATGTTATCTCTTATAACATCTTCATTTGCTAAGTAAGATGAATGTTAGTGATGATAGTTATTGATTTACAGTTAGTAAGTTAGTAAGCAAGAAGTTATGATGTACAAGAAAAAAATGAGGGATCATGTTTGCATCATTTACAGCTGTTAATAATTTGTGTTGCGTCATGAAACCTATTGCTCTACACATAATAACGTGCATGTTGTTTAACTGTCTGTTCTCATCCTCTGTGACACTGTACCAACACTCTTCAGACTTCCCTCAGATATTACTCTCAGTATTTTCCCTCAAGTAATTATTTCAGTAGTTATTTCATTATGAAGTAAATGAGAGGATGCTCCATGTGTTCCATTGACTCAGTGTTCAATGTTCAACATTATTTCTTGTGCACAAATAATGAAATTGTAAAATGGATAATAACTGCATCGTTACACCAAGGTACATTATTGTATTAAGAATTTTTGTTTTGTTTGAATCTATGTGGTTTGTCTCAGTGTAATTATACAATTTTCATTTTACATTTAAAGGCAACAGCTGTGACTATATGTGTGTACAGTTACCATGGTTACAGATGTTTCTCAGCAACTACAGTTAGCATTTACAAACTTTCGGTTTGAACAGAGCTACACTCTAATTGAGTCTAATTGAAACTAATAGTACTTCTGCTTCACTGGAAAGCAGAGATGGAGTCAGAAGCAGGGTTCATTCACAGGTTCACTAAAGTTCTAGAGGATGACTTTGATGAACAGCAAACAATAATCCTCGAATTTACTCACCTCTGGTGATCGCAGTACTAAAGACTGCTGACCTGAGTGGGACCTGTAGTTCCAGTTACAGACTGTTGAATAAAACTTTGTATTAGATTGTCTAAATAAATAATAATCTCACATAATTTTGAAATTAGGTCATCAACAAGCATTACTTTGTCACAGTATTTAAACTGAACATGAGATTTGCTGTCAATTCCTTAAACTATTTGCTACTTTGTCTACTGACAGCCAGTGTCTGAATCTGGTCCGGACCCTGAGACGCACCAGATCAAAGTTTCAAGACTATTTAAATCTATCATAATTCACCTGGAGAACATAAGCTGCACAAATAATAAAATTAATAAGACTTTAGTATATTTAGCATTTGTAAACTATCATAAGTCAAAATAATGACCATTACCTTAAAATTTAGTTGTGTGTGTTAACGTAGTTCACTTTTTCCACCCATATCAGATATTTTTTGTGTATGTGTGTGTTTGTGCGCATGTGTGTGAGTGTGTGTGTGCAAGCACGTGTGTGTGTCATCTCCCTCCCAAACATATACACAATCTGCTGAATCGTCCTGTCTGTTACCTGCACCTGGCACTCTGTTGCCTTGCTATCAGTCCCTGCAGCATATGCTACCAGGTGTTCTCTCCCTCCAAACGCAATCTTTCATCAAGGTAACACAACTGCAGACAAATTAATTAGAAGAATATCAAGTCAACAGAGCCGGGCCCAGAAGCTGAAGGTGGCGTATCAAAGCAAAGAGCCAGATTTCTTGGCTTCTCTCCTTTTTCTTATTTTTTTTTTAACTTGTTTCCCTATTAAATCTCCTCGACCCCTCCCTCCTGTAAAACTCTGGATGCAGATTTTCTCATTGTGAAATACTGAATGCATTTTAATGCAATCATGTGATCGTATTTCAAAAAGAAAAGCAAACAAAATTCCTTCAAATTATATTGACTAATTCTTGCATCAGTAACATGGGCCTTCAGTTCTGATTTTAAATTAACCATGTTAAATCTCAACACAGAAACTCAAAAGAACAAATGAAAAACAAGAGAATACATAACAACACACGGAGTAAAAATGAATGTTTAATCATATAAAATAATCTGACAACAAAGAGGAGCTGCAGCCTGGGGATGGTCAGGCATATGCACAAGATACTGTATGTGATGAAAAATTATGTTCTTTGATTTGGTTTTGAAAATAAATCAACTGGAATACATTTACATGAGCAGAATATGTTGGGCTACCAAAGATCAAAAGTAAAAAATGTACGAATATTTATCAGATATGTCAAATTGAATGTAATTTTTAGATTTAACAAAACTACCATGTTTTGGAAAACAAAGAGACAAACTAAAATACCAGAAACCAGGTTGATATGAGGAATTTTGTATTAACATCAACATTTATTATCTGGGATGGAGATACACAAAAGAACAAGAGTCATTAATAAATTTGCATGACATTTTTGACAAAATGGATGATAAGATAACTCCTCACTCTCAGAAAACTATAACACTGTGGATAAGACACATATGGCCCACAGTGCCCACAATATCAGCTGCTCAGCCTTTGCACATTGATCCAATCTGTTTCCCGACTAACAGTCTAACAGTATGACAAAGCATTAACAGCAGCGACATTCTGAATTTTCTCCTTCTCTAGTGTCGCTTCATTTATATAGCATGGAAATGCACAGGAGCAATAGTCTGCAGGAACACATTTAAATATTTCAAAATATTGCTCCTGGGACTAAAGGGTTCTGGGAACTTTTTTTAAATGTTTTTATGAGGAGTAACATACCTGTTACATAGTCTGTACATCAGCCGGAGAGAGCACATATAAGGGCAACAAATCCCGGAAAGACCCTGACCCGTTTGGCTGAATGTGCTTTGTGCTATTTTTGTCAGGACTGAAATTAGAAAATAATCCTCTTTATTCTTACAAAAAGTAATTTGCAATCACACACACACAGAAACACACACGCACACCAGCAGTACTGGCTCTGTGCACTCATTTGTGGTCTTTACACTGTCCAGCTCTGAGCCAAATGGATCTCAGCAACATCCCACCACTACTCAGTGACCTTCAGTCATTTAGCAGCAGTATGATAGGAACATAATATCAACACCTAAACAAAGCAGAGCGTAAAGCGCCACATCAAGCTACTGTTTATTCATAGCACAGTTGGTTGGGTCTGTCATCTAGAGGTCAGTCATTTGAATACTCCCCCATTACAGGCGACTGCCATCCCTTTGCCTTCCAGTTAAAACAACTTCAAATCAGCCACTTCAAAAGAGCCTGGCTTCAAACATTCACTTTCCAATGTGACAAACGTGCTTCACAGCAATGGCTCTGACAAAATATGCAGCAGCTGCCTAACGTAAAGGATGAAACGTGTAAAAATCAAGACTGCGCTGCACTCGTGTCAAAGAGACACGGAGAGGCAGGGAACGGGAGGACTGGAGAAGACAGAGGGAAGGCAGGAAGAGAGAGACGGACATAAAGACAGGCGTAAAAACAGAGGCGAAGGAAGAGAAAAGCCTGCACCGCCTTTGTTTTAATTACCAGCACAGCAAAGGGGGAGACAGGCAGAGATTTCTGCTCGTTATTGCTTTGGATCAAACGCTGTATTTACATATCAGATTAAACCGCTCTCTCTAACAGCGAGATGTGACTGCTGAAGGCAGGACTAACGAGAGGAAGCCATCTTCCTCATATTTAACCCATAAGCACCCGCACCCATTTCTCCTTCCAGGAAAAGGGGGACCACAAAGAACACATTTTCGACTTTTTTTTAATTATGAGGTTTACGGCCTAATGTGACATAAATATCACAATGCTGTTTATCTGATGTGTTTTATTGGAATTTGTTCAAGTCATGTGTTTGTAACACAACAACAACGCAACAAGCAGTTCATAAATGTTGTGAATGTTACCTCTGGTGACAAAAAAAAAAAACTGAGAAAGACAGAAGAGCAGGTTGATGCAAGACATCCCATACAACAAACCAGTCGCACCTCACATCAGGAGTGAAACATCAACATCAAATATCAACATTTTGTTACAGGCTGCCGAGTCAGCCAATTAAAGGCCCTGGCAGGCTAAAGTGCATTATGGGAGCTGATGGGAATTTAGTAGGAGCACAAATACACTGTCAGAAAATACTCCCCCTTCTTTCATCCTGCCTTTTTTCTGTGTCTTTCTTGTTGCCTGTGGACGGGGGAGAGCGAGCTTTGTGGCTCAAAGGATCCAAATGATGGTCCATCATTATTGCCAGTCTTCCTTCCACCCCTCCACCCCTGCCCCAAACACCACCACAACCAGGCCTTGTGCCCCCCCCACACCACCATCCACCCACCAACATGCACACCCCCACGCCCGGGACACTGATGCTAAAAGCAGTCTCTTGACTGTATGAAATATAGCTATATAATCTATAAGAAACAAAGTATTAGACAAAAACAGGCATCGACAAACATGGATGAGTGACTACCGCAGTATGTGTGCGTATGTGCGTGTTTATGTGACGTGTGTATTTATGTATTAGTCAACAATACAGAAACCACTTGCAAGCCAAGTTCCTAGAGGGAGACTGTGTGCCTAAAGCAAATTCACTGTCTATTGGAATAACAATAAAAGTGATTGGAGCTAACAACCCAAATCACTTGGCACAGGAATTTGAAACATATGTCATGTTGTTGCGCATCACTGATAAAAACTAATAACAGTATTCCCTGACTGCAGTGTAGGAGTGAGAGTCAGACACAAAGCCCTAGAAGACTACACCCCCCCATACCCCTCCCCACCCCACAATGTCAGATACATCAGCAATGCTAATGCCCAGGCAGCATCCTGTGCCTCTCACCCTGAGTCACTGCGAAGACAACCATTTAGGCTTTAAAAGACACACATAAACAAAAACGGAAGGAGATGAGAAGAGAAGGGAAAAAAGCAAGAAAATGCAAGAGGGGGAAAGGAAGAAAGAATGAAGGGGGGTTGCGGTGGTGTGTGTGTGTGTGTTGGGGGGGGGGCAAAGAGGAAGTCAATTAGGTATTCTGAACCTGGTCGATATAGTCCTCTGGGATCTGCCTCCGCACCTCAGGATCTGTAAATAATTGACAGATAATATTAATTGGCTTTGGATTAGTGAGCAAGCTCAGTATCACACATTAATATTTGATCAGAGGATGATAGGGACCCTGGCAGGGGATCCGAAGGGGCAGCTGAGGCTGTTTTGTTGATTAGGCCAGAGAAGGGAGGAGACAGAGGCGAGTGGTAGCAGCGGCAACAGCAACACAGCAGCTCCAGACGCACACACTGGAAACACGCAGCCGAGGTTTGATGCTGCCGTTAGCTCCAGGCTGCTAAACCTCCTACTGCCAGCAAACTGCCTGTTTCTTGTCTCACCACAAAGAGTAAGGATAGAGAAAAACAGAGGAGGACTTCCACATCAGCTTTGATTGCTTGTGTTTATTAGGGTGTATAAGTGTGGTCTTGATACTCAGCTAGGGGCATTCCACTGTCTTATTTACTGTATGTGCCAGACCATGATACGCTGCTAAAGTCGCTTATTCTCAATCTTCATGCAGAGTTTCAATGCTGACTATACTCAGACTTAACACATGGCTGAGAATTTCAAAATAACAGGAAAACAAACAGTTGCAAGAATATTTATTATCTAATGGCAAATTTTTACTTTTTGCCTGTTTATTTTAATAAATAGTCAAGTCAGTATATGTGTTTAATTTATTTAGCTCAGAATTCCAAATTTGCCAGTAGGACTCCATCAACCGTAATATTTATTCTGTATTGATTTATAAGATAATCATTTTATGTCTTGTTTTTTTTTTTTTAACAAACAAGAGATAGAATAAAAATCTGCAAAGATACGCAAAGCCATTTTTTGCAAGTATCTGCTGATGGTTTAAGATTCAATGCTGAAGTTAAAATGGCGACTAAATAACACAATTTTAATTTAAATTTCTTTTATAATGTGATCTTAAAATTTGGCCTAGGCTTATAGCTGAGGTATGATAGCATAATGAGACAGTCTTCTGTACAACATAGTGTGAAAAGCTTGAATTAATAAAGAGAAGGGAGTGAAGCTGTCGGTCCACAGTGTTTCCCTCAGCAGCAGCAGCAGCAGCAGCAGTGACGCTCAGAGTGGGAAAAAACAAACAAGACAGATTTACGCAGCAAAACAAGCTGGCAGACATACATGCACAATTAAACTCATGGAGGCTAATTAAAGTGTTACTGGAAGCACGCAGCTAGAGTGTGACAACATAATGAAAGATTGAAGAGGGGAGGAGAGACACAGGACCCCCACTCACTCCAGTCTCCCACCCTTCCTTTCTCTCGGAAAACAATGCCACCTCTCCCTTTCTCCTTTCTCCTCCTCTCTCTCATCTACCATATGCTGCCATTTGTTTAGTCAAATCCCCTTTAAGCAGTGCAGATCTATGGCTCTGAGGCAGTGCTTTGCTACAACTTGGATCACTCTCTATAGACACATCGGCAGCTCGTATTCCTCATGGCCCATGTCACTCGGCCAGCTAGAAGAGTCTCCAGGGAGCGGCTTTTTATTGCTTTTCCACATCATTTGTCTGGCGATTACAGCTAGCCTCCCCTGAACCAGGGGAATAATCACAATATTTCAATTCAAGGAAAGCAGCTGAGAGGGGAGAAGGGCTAGTTTGGCTTGGAGATTGTTTCTGCACCATGCTGTGAAGAGAGCACTGATAGGATGAGTAAGTTGTAGATCATGTCCTCACATGAATAACTACTTAATCTTAGCACACGACCTCAGTCCCAACTGTCCACACATGCTCAAAGTGGGCTTGATTTACTAGCCAGCAGGTGACGTTCCTAATATAAAGTTCATTTCTAGAATATAAGGACAAACTGAGCACCTGTTTGTGTCTCTGATGATCACACTCACATCATAATATCATTATGTTATACAATCACTCCAATCGGTTTGTTTATATATCTTATTCTACTCATGGAGTTTGTGCCCTTGAGAAGTAAAGTGACTGGCATGTGACCTGTCCAGGTTGTACCCAGTCTCTCACCCACAGTTAGCTGAGACTGACTTTAGCTCCCCACTCAATAAGGATGCAGTAAGCAGTAGATAATGGATGAATGGATGGATGGTCTACTTGTACTTGGTTCATAATCAGTGATACGTAAAACTATACTTTGGGATGTAAATATAGAGAAAAACTCTGGATATTTAGCATTTTTAGCTAATTGTAGGCCTGTGCTATTAACTACCAACCAGAATTTATTAACTGATAATATGTTATGGCTTTCAAAACTTTCTCAAACCTGTTACGAAAGATATTGGAAATAGTAGTTTCATAAAACAGTCTCTATTCAGCAGCCATCCAAGGTGATTTACTGTAGGTTTTATTTTCAAGTGACATCTAACAGTCAGCTGATGTGGACAACCGTGACAACACTGTACTATTGTAAATGTTATGATGAAGCTCCACTACCAAACTGAGTACTCCCTCACAGGGAAGTGTTGTTGGGTTGAAAGCACCTGGCAACAGCTACGTTGTGGGACTTAAGTTGTAAGAGCTGTTGAATCACCAGTCAGGAAACTGTCAAGTAAATCTGGTTCCTAACAGAAGAAATAAATGTAAACTAATCATAGTGTAGTGCTCCAGCAGCAATAGAGGCCAGCGTTGACATTCTGTCCTCCTGTCCTGAAGGGACACATTATTGTCTTCAACTCTTTTGTTGTTTGAAATGTAATGGGGCACCTTGACTGATGTGATTTTTATTATTACATTACATTATTACAAATCTTTTGATAGATATTATTGACTGGACATGAGATTTCCATCCCAAAGACGTCTTTCAGTTTTAGATTGTGTTTTTTACCCTCACAACCAGAGACATAATAGAGGAGTAGACAGTACATCGACCGCTACTGCCTACTGGCACTGACAAGCCGTGGGGCCGCCATCTTGAACCAGTCACTTGCTCCACTTATCGTAATCTGTCTGACTGGTGCAATGAACTGTTAATCATACCTCACTGAATACCGAACAAATTTTCACGTTTGTTTTTGTTTTTTTGCAGCAAAGGTCACACATGTAGCTATGATACAGGACTCATAGTTCGGCATGTTTTAATATTCATTGTGGGCTTAACAACAGAATATTCTGATTTGATATAATGTGACCAGATTTACGAGAGCCAAACTGGGAACATAATCCCGAAAAGGGATTATGTTGGGACATTTCCAGTTTGATGAGCGATCTGATTGAAAAACCTAATGTTGTGCCTACAAAACCAAAACGGGGACAGAGGTAGTTTTTTTCTGTATTTTGCCAGAGACAGGCAACCAAACAACGAGGACTGTCTCCCTGTGATATGTGATGTAGGCTATGTCAGGTATTTTGCAAATACAAAGCAAAGAAAAAGATAGTGACAGTAAAGTCAGATATTTTAATAAGTTGAAGAAACAAGGTGATTATTAATCATAGTCTAAAATGCCTGGTGTCACCTTGTGAAACTTTGATCAAATCTAGGCTTCAAGGTTCACAGTGCTCTGCAACTTGATGGCCAACACAAGATGGCGGCCGTATTTCTTACACCCAGCAGCAGATGTGGCATCTACTCCTAGGCTGTGTCTGAAATCGCCCCCTAACCCCTACTCCCTACTCCCTATATAGGGATATAAATGTAGTGCACTATATAGTGAGCTCAACAGATAAATCTTTCGGACACTTTCGGACACTACTCTCGGCGCCGGTAATTACGTCATTGCTGTCGCACAATTAAAACGTACCACATTATTGTCGTCTCACAAAATACTTGTTTGTTTACCACTGCATTTTTATTAAATTAGAGGCTTTTGATTACTGTCCTGTACTTTTTATTTTCGTATTTTGTTATATTTTATAATATTTACGTATATTTTCCTCCCGTCCGTCCGCTATTTTCACTTCCGCGCAGCCCAGAGAATTTCTGGCAATGCATGATGGGATATCTTGGTCCAGTTAGTGACCATCGGATGTTCACTACATTTCGCGGTGAATTGTGGGATACATTGAGTGCACTATATAGTGGACATGCTATGATCCCTAAG
>JAFBJQ010001234.1:127772-151013 GCA_016785345.1 Trinectes maculatus
ACGTCATCGCTGTCGCACAATTAAAACGTACCACATTATTGTCGTCTCACAAAATACTTGTTTGTTTACCACTGCATTTTTATTAAATTAGAGGCTTTTGATTACTGTCCTGTACTTTTTATTTTCGTATTTTGTTATATTTTATAATATTTACGTATATTTTCCTCCCATCCGTCCGCTATTTTCACTTCCGCGCAGCCCAGAGAATATCTGGCAATGCATGATGGGATATCTTGGTCCGGTTAGTGACCATCGGATGTTCACTACATTTCGCGGTGAATTGTGGGATACATTGAGTGCACTATATAGTGGACATGCTATGATCCCTAAGCTTTCGGACACCACTACAAAATGGCGTGCTCACTATAAAGTGCACTATATAGGGGTTAGGGGTCGATTTCGGACACAGCCCTATAGTTTGTCTATGATCACAACATGGCTAGATGTGTTTCAGATCAGTCGGTCCTGTTCAGATGAGCCTTTCTGTCCAGTCTCTATTGACAAGCAACAATCTCATCTAATGGATTTTAGAGAAATACAACACAACACAAAGGGATGACAAGTAGACATGAATAAGAGCAATTCATTTCAGAGGAGAGGATTGCTTCAGACTTGTGTATGGACCCCATAATCCCATTGCTCCATTTCATGGAGCTTTACCCAGAAGAGCTTATCCCCAGCATCCAACCCCTCACATTCTCCGATCGGTAAGATGGGAACCAGACTGAGAAACAGTAAGGGACCGATGGGAAAGTTTCAGAGGATCACATGAAGTTCTTTAATTAAAAGATTTAACGGTCTCTGGATTTTATGTTACCTTCCTTTTTCTTTTTTTTCAGACCATACAACGTGTGTTGTGTTGTTAACATTTAATGAAAGCCTGCAATGAATGTGTGCATGATATCTCAGTATTTTGCTGACTGCATACTGGCATCTTTCGTTGGTGCAGTGGAAGTGACATTTTTGCAGAAAATTATTATCCAGCTATGCACTGTGGTTAATAAGATGTGTGCCAGCCTACATGCCAGGTTAAATCCAACATATACTGTATCCATGTAGTATTGGGGCAAATTATTGCTTCCATTAAACTTCCCAGAGTTGTAAAATCCTCCCTCATAACCAAATAAACTGCTGGCAATTTTTCTGACTGAAAATAAACCAACAGACTGGATTTCCTGGTTTACATTCTACATTTTGACAATTGTGATTTCTGAATTGTGTTTAAAAAAGAAAATGAATAAGTTGTGATAATAACTTTCTGCATCTCCTGCATCAGTTGAGCTTGTTGGAAATAATCATTTGGTTGGTTATTGATTGTTTTGTAAAGCAGACAAAGTGTTGTGATGGGTTACAGACCTTGTAGGTCACTTTACAGTGAGTCTTTTGGTAATGTAGTGAAATGAATGCAATCCAGTTGCCGCCTGAACAGTTACACATTTTAAAATAATGCAGAGTGTGTTAAAATTGTGTATGCATAATTATTTAAAATAAAAGTCTCTAGGTAACATTTCATATATAGTCTTAAACATGCGTATTAAGTGAAAACAGCAGAATAATTTAAAATCAGGTAGTTTTGGGTGTGATATAGGAAACACTTATATTTAATAAAAACACGTTTCATTGCTGCAACAACATTTCTCCTTGTGTTAGGTAGGTTTGTTTTCTTTTTCACTAAAACTGTCTTGATAGTGTGGACTCAACTATGAGAAGTGAGCATAAACTGTCAGCCTCGCAGTTTTCACTGAGGTAAGGGTTAAGGTAAAGAGTCCTGATGGGGTCCAGATAATGTTCAGTCTCTGTGGAGAACTTGATGTGAAATCATTATATTACATGAGCAACAAATTAGAAATGAAATGAGAGAGTAGTAACTTGCCTCTGGCAAAGAGTACAGGAGGGCATCCAGTATCAGAGAGAGATGAATGAAGGAGCTGTCACACAAGAGAGCACAACTTTCTGTCTTCATCCAGAGAGTGGTGGGGGTCGGTTTAAGTCTCTGGACCAGAGGGAAGGATACTGCTATGATCCAGGCGTAGCCTTTGATCCCTGGGATGACCTGAGCCACCCGCTGGACTCTGGAAATGAACACACTAGAGGCCAGTGGGGCCCAATCCATCACTGTTCACCAAGTGTGTAGACATGTGCGTGTGGTACAACACACACACACACACACACACACATTAGTGCTTGTGCAAATAAATTACTGTCTATCTGAAGCAAGTTGCACATACGCATATTGTACAATCTGGAGAATACAAATAAGATTGTCTACAAATGAACGTTAATAATTCTGAGACACATGTTATCAGCAAACTAAATCGATATCAAAAGAACAATCAAGTCAGATGCAGGAAGGAAGAAAAAAAATCTTGTTATGATGAATTCAAAGGCTGGTGTTGTAAGTGTTTGAGTGGTGCAGTTGGGAGCACTTGCTGAATGTCATTAGACAGAGTAATACCCTGAGCAAATTAAACCATTAGCCTCCGACATGTTTAAAGCAGCACTTTAAGATCACTTCCTATTAAGGCTTGCCAGTAAAAAGGCCTTTGAAATGGAGCCCTCAACTCGGAGCAGAACACTGCTGCAGACATGTGCCATACCCGGCCGAGCCCACAGTAAACTGCAGAGGAATGAGGGCTTTCTGTGCTACACATCGCTCTACATCACACTCCACGTGCTTGTACACGCAGGTAAACAAACCCTGGGGATTCGTGGCCTTGTAGTGTAGAAGGCATAAAACTGAGTAACCTGGTAGTTTGATATTGATGCCATCTGCTTGCTTCGTGTAGTGAATAAATTAATATGTGTTACATTACATCTGCTTGAATTAGAGGCCCACTTACATTGTAACCCCTAACCTTAGCTGTATTTAAATGCCCTGTTGCCCCCAGACAAAAAGAGGATGTGAGACAGTGGTTTAGTTAAGTACTTTCATAATCCTCTGTCCCCTTTGTGCATTTTAAAACAAAAATACAGTGAAACCTCGACTTACGAACGCCTATGCTTGCGAACTTTTCGAGATACGAACCGGAGATTCAAGATTTTTTTGCTTCGTCTTACGAACCAAATTCGACTTCCGAACCCGAGCATGGAAAAATAAAAAAAACATTTCCCCGGCCGCCGCCATTACGTGTGACCCGTGAGCGAGTCTCAGAGTGTGTCAGGTGACTGAGGCTGTGTCCGAAATCGCCCCCTAACCCCTATATAGTCCACTACATTCATTTCCCTATGTAGGGAGGAGGGAATAGGGATAGAAAAAAATCACTTCGATTTACGAACGTTTCAACCTACGAACCCGATCACGGAACGAATTAAGTTCGTAAGTCGAGGTTCCACTGTATCAATATTGTGTCAGCTTTGCTCTTAACATAAAGAGTAGGACTTTATAAATGACAACCATCAAGAAAAGTTTGCAAGATCCAGAACAGAAATTGTGTAATCTACTAAAGTATCTCCAAAGCCAAGTTAATATCTTGACTGTAGTTCCTTATGTGGAGAGGATGGTGAGCGAATTCAATCCTAATTTTTTTTTTTTTTCAATTTTTGTTGAATTTTTATTGAAAAAAATTGCAGATTAAATATTTTATTTATACATATTCAATATTTTAAATACTTTTTATTTTATATTATATTAAATATTTAATTTATTTTATTTTAAGGGACGAATGAGTGAAAACCTTTAAGCTTAAACATTTTTTCAAGTTGGATGGACAAGCATTGAACAATACACAACCACACAGACAACCAACAAAATATTGTGTCCTACATCATTTGATAAAACATTTACAAAAAAAGCTCTCTCTCGCAATGCAAACGAAAAAAGGATTAAAAGAAATGCCCTGGCGCTGCTTTTTCCTTTATTTTCAGAATAATTAGGTTGTTGATCATGAATGAATCATCAAACAACAGTGTTATTTACCAGGTCAAGTAAACAATTGTGTGACTTCTAACTTTACTTAACATTACTTTTAAATTTAGATGTGTATGTGCATGTGTTTTGGCAGATGTTTGTATTTGTACCTCAGTCTTTACATGTTGAAACGCCAGTCATGAGATATTCATAGTAGCTACATATAGACATTTTAGCATTCCTCTCCTTGATTCATTGTCATTTTTGTCGTCTGAATTGAACTGTCCAACATGTGTACAAGGTAGAGTTAATATTTCAGTACACTGCTTGTGTGCTGTGAGGTTTGTGGTTTGGATTCTAGCATCAGTGGTGAGGCTCTAGGGAGTTGCTTGTCTTCCGTGGTCGAAGCCAGTTCCATGTGTTGAGAGCAGATTTAATAGGGTGCTGGGGAGAAATAACACTGCTGAGAGGAGCGACCATAGGCTCTCTGCAGGAGGAGTGAGAGACAGTTGTGCCAGCCCCATGGTCAGAGTCACACACATTCACATTCCACTCTAACTGGATATTGCCCCAAAGTCCCCCTGAGGAGATTAACCACAGCTGAGTGTTAACTCCTTCACATCTGCTCAGCTACCTGCTTTCCACCAGCACATCCCTGTTCCAACGCTTCTGTCAAAGCTCCCTCTGCCTCCGTCACCTTGTTTTTGTGCTCAAATTGAAATGTTCCACCCCCACTGCTCACGCTGCACAGGCAAAATGACACCAAAAAACTTCGAGGAGAAATAGGTGAGAGTTACTTTTTGTTGACACACAATGCTGTGCAAAAGTTTTGGGAACTTGTTTCGATTTTTGTCCACGAGGAACGAGTCTGACTCGCTCTGCAGCATGAGAAACCCAAACATACTACTGGACTCATGAAGAGCTGTATTCATACCCAAACAGATCAAACCTTTGCTGGTTAATAAGCCCATACTGATATACAGTGGTAGAGTCTACATGCTGAGAGAGAAGAACTGTGGTCCCTTGTGGAAGATTGTTTTTGTTTAGAACAACATAACTGCCAGAATCAAAGTATGTGAAACGTTTATGCCACATTTCATGAAAGTAGTTGCATTGCACGTTGTCCTGCAGTTCTCATCAAAATGTTTTAACATTCATGTAAAATACTGTCTAGTCTTCATGATGTCACAGGGTGTAGATGAATAACAGCACTGAGTCTGTCCTGTCTGTGCATTACATAATGTCTGTGGGTCATTTTCAGCATTAGGGTAGTTAATAACCAGGGTAACTTAACTAGGGTAGTTAAGGTGACATAGAGGGAGAGTTGGGATGAAATGGTCCAACAAGAATTAAAATACAAAAAGAGTGTAAAACCTGTTGAGCTGCCACAAAGCAGTGCCTAAGTGGTGCCTACATTCCCCAGATGTTAAATCTAAATTAAATTTATAATATATAGCATAGCTGTTAAATAATAGAAAATAAACTAAACAATTATTAAAACGAATATGTTAAGTGAAACCACACAGTGGTTGCTATATGGGATGAAATCCCATACAGCACATCATTAGGTGTGGAGATGATGACAAACCTTGTCAAAATTAGTTTATACTTTAAAATACTTGTAGTTTGTGAAAACCAATTTATCACCAGATTTGATTTGCAGGTCCTCCAATTGGCTTCATAATGGAGCACTGACAATCAAAGAAAAACTCTAGCTCTAACTCACACTATCCTTTTTCCTGTGTTTATCCACATCAGCGCCCAGTACGCTGACATACAAACAGTTGACTTGCTCCTATAGATGTGGACCTTATATTACCCACTTCCTCTGTGGTGGCAGTCACAAAAAACCGCCCTGCGTGCATCAAGCACTGGACGATTTACTAACGCTGCCTCCCATCTGAGTGTGCTGAAAGTTCTGCGTCCTTGAGCTCCAACCTTTATGCCTGAAACACAGAGAAAAGTCATACTAATTGATGCTGCATCTGATTAAAATGAGTGACTAATGAGAACGGAGCTGGGAAGAATCCAAGTGAATCAGTGTTCAAGCTCAACTTTTAACCTTTCTGTTGGAGGGCGAACCACTTTGATGTTGCCGGCTCTTTTTATCAGGTCCCTTTTTTGCTTATGAAAAAGGCATTTTCCAACTACAAAGACAAAACTCACATTTGCAATTTGTCTCCTTCAGAAACAAATGGTCATCAGAAACAGTTTTTTCTCTATGAACTATGCAGAGGGGGACTATAAATAAAGCTGTAAAGTGAGAGGTGAGGGGGCTGAGGGCTGTGCTATCAATCCACAGAGTAGATTGGGTGGTTCGGCTCTACAGCCGTTCCGCCTGGAGTCTTACACCCAGAGCAACTATACTGTGATCACACCCTCTACAGACTTAGAGGCTCTCGCCTAGTTAGAGGGAGAGGGAGCAGGAATTGGCAAGGGGTGGCAGGGCTTGTACATGTGTGTATGTGTATGGTGTGTGTGTCTGTGTCACTAGGGTTGTGAAGAGGAGTGCAGGCGGTACGTGGATGGAAATAAAGGTCGAAATCCTTGACTGCGAAAACTGTCATAGCGGGGGACATGTGCAGAGCCTGTTTGCCTAATAACCTGGGTCTTGTAAAAATATGAATGTGGAGTCCCCTGGAGCATATAATTTAACACCCCTATGCCAGGGGAGATGAGTGAGAATTGAAGCGAGTACACCTTGACAAAGGCTATTCGTATGGTTTCACACCAGTAGATCAGTACTGTGCAGGGTGCTGCTGTCGAAGCAAAGGGTGGCACAGCAACCGGCCTATATAAATCAAAGCTGCACAAAAAACTCACATTCATGCAAGTTCACTCAATTTACGCACCGCTTTCGCTCATCCTTAATATCGCAAAACAGTCTGCAGACTCACAAACATCAATGGATTGTTGTACTACACTGCTGTAACCATGACTTCAACTCTGATTATAAATGCAAGTTTGCAAATGATTTGGCAAATAAAACAGCTGCCAGGGATTTCTGAAGCTTTGGTTTATGTCTCATCACCTTTCAGCTTTATGGAACCTGCCAGTGCAGAAGTTTGGAGCATGAGCATCAAATTTTATTTGTATAGCCCATATTCACAAATTGCAATTTGCCTCATAGGGCTTAAACCAAGAGTACAGGGTGTGACATCCTCTGACCTCTGACCTACACCCTCAGCAAGGGTGAGGGAAAAAAAACTTCATTTTAACAGGGAAAAAAACGCAGAAAGCCTCATGTGAGGGATCCCACTCCCAGGGATGGACAGACACATCAACAAAATGAAAGAGAGAGAAAGAGATATAATATAATATAATATAATATAATATAATATAATATAATATAATATATAGTTGTAATGCTGCTTTGAAGGTGCGGTGCTGAATTCAGGTCCTGCAGTTCCAGAGCATGTTCCATGATCAGCTGCCACCATAGTCGATGGTCCAGGAAGAGGCTGCACCTGGTTCTGGACCAGCCCTAACTATAAGTTTTGTCAAAAAGGAACGTTTTAAGTCTGCTCTTAAATACGGAGAGGGTGTCCACCTCCCTGACTGAAGCTGGGAGATGATTCCACAGCAGAGGAGCTTGATAGCTGAAGGATCTGGCTCCTACTCTGCTCTTCTGAAAACGGAGTGCTCTGGAGGATGATATGGGATTATTACATTTTATAGGTATGTTGGTGCCATATCATTTAGAGCTTTGTATGTAATTGGAATGATTTGATTCTGTGTGGCTGTGATGTTAGTCCCCAACATGTGACTCGACACAACTTGACTTGGCCTGACTCAACTGCTTCTAATAGAAAATCCCGAGCAGGCTTGCTGTCCTCAGCATGTCCTGTATATGCAGAACTGTATCTTTCTTGCCTAAAAATGTCAGAGAGGTCACATCTTTCTTGTACCGGGCCATTTTTCATTGGCCATGTTGCATCACCGTTTTTCGAGAGTAGTCCAGATGCAACACTGGCTCATAGAGAGCTAACATTTTTACATGACATGGGGGGTAAGGCAATGGTATTAAGCTGATTTTACTAGACAACTTCACTACATGTTTTACTTTCCTGTTAAAAAAAAACATGAATTTAATAAAATTCATCAAATGTGAATTAAATCATTTCAAGCATAAATGGGAAACTGTTAAAACTATTTAGGTTATAATTGACAGAGGATACTCTGAATGAAAGGACGAAGAAGTAGGAAGATCTTTTTAATGACATTAACTTCCTGTCTGGCTTCAGCATGTTTATTTCACTGCTGAATGTTTATTTAACTGCTGAAGGATTCCATGCATCCAGTTGTTATGTTGATGGTGTTAGTCTGTATGTTTTTGTTCACATACAGTCAGTGAGACTGAGACACAGCAGTGCAATAGAGCAGCTGACTGGTTCAAACTCCAGTCATTCACTCGGTTCAGTCATGGAGTTTTTGAGGACCTTTGTTGGGCTGGAACGAGAAACAAGCCCGCTGGTTTCTTTTGTCCTGTTTTTCTCATCTGTTGTACCAGTGCGGGCTCTGTCACTGCATCTGCAAGGTGGATTAGGCCAAAAAGATGGAGGTTGCATTGTCTCCTGCGATGGGTGGGGGCGGGGATGTGGGTGGGCGGGGGTTACTGTAAGGTCCGCCACCAGTCCTCTCTCCCACTTAATGTACTGCTTCACTCAAAAGCGGCTAAATCTTTGTTAACAGGGAAACTATGAACTCACAGGGAGTTAATCAGAGTCAGTGCAAGGCTGCCTATTTGCATGTCAATTGGCTGTGGCTGTATACCAGGCCTCTTTATGTCATTCACTCCGCAGTGCCTCAGGCCTGCGTTCTCTGAGACATCACACTGCCATAGGTGCATGTCAGGAAGGAATATCTGTAGGTGCACGTATAGCAGAAGGAAATCTGCCGTTAATCCAGCCAGAATAACTCAGAGTAGCTCAAGTAAGTCTGGACAAAGGAGATTCTCACTCATCGTATTCCTGCAGATAGGTCCATGTGATTCTGCTGAAAGATCAGAATCATTCACTATTCGCATCCTATAATGCAGATTGTCAGATGCTTGCTGAAAAAACTGCAGCGTGATGGATATTTCCAGGTCGAATCAAATATTTCAAATGTGATCTTGTTAATTCATTTATCAATATGAAGCAAAATGAAGTCGGATTTGTGTTAACAAGCAGTTCTCCTTCCCCTCGCCTCCTTAAAGAGAAACTTCCCCCTTGTTTTTCTACATATGGATTGGAAAGACCGCTGAGGGGGGAGGATAGTGCATGTTCACAGAGAGAGTAAATCTGATGTGGAAATGTAGACTTAGTAGGATTTATCCATTTGAGAAAAGACCTTTTCACTTGTTTTGTTGGTTTATCCCCTAAACCCCGTCTCACCCCCCTGCCTAAAAGCTTTTGACATCTTCATCTTGTTCACAGTAGGCAGGCTTTGTTTGCTCTGCTTGAAAAAGCGGATGGGGCTCAGCCCTCCCCTCTCTGTGGCACAAGTGTAGGACTTTGCCATGGCAAAGGGGGGATTTCTCTTTCCTCCTGCCCCCTCCTCTTCCACATAACTACAATATGGTCATTGTCTGCCAGTGAATAATGTGGCCACTCGGGCAGCATGGACTGCTCCTCGGGCTTTGACTGTGAACCAGCTCTTTTCTTCAGCGTGAAAGGACTCTAATCCATGTAAATATAAGACTCCGAGTACAGCTTGTCCACAGTTGGGAGAGTGAGGGGGGGGAAAGGAGGGGAGGGTCAGCAATTTAACCTTTGACCCAACAAATAAGAAGCATGTAAGTTTTAGAATTGCTCTCCAAAGAGGGGCTCCTGTGGCAGAATGAGCTCCTTTTGTAATCCTCGCAGTCTGGGGCTGATTGACAGGGGCTGGGGTGGGAGCACAGTGCAGGGGTGCTACACAAAACCAGGAGAAAAACAGAACCACAACTGTGCAATGAGAAAGGAGACAAATGGATGATGCTAATTGTTGATTAGCTCCATCCAGGTTTCAGCTACTGTCAGGAAAAAAAAAACCCACTAATCTTGTTGGTTTTAGAGATTAAAAAAAAATTTCTTCCAAAATTAAAAGATTACATTGACAATTTAATTCATGAGTTGGTTTCTCTTAGTGCCCAACATGTTGTCAGGAATACAGGTTCAGTATTGTGTCCTTTGCTCTAATAGCTCCAAGCATGAGGAAAAGTCAAACTCTGAGGAGTTTATGTGAGGTGGATGAGAATCAGCTGAGGCTCTCCCACTGAGAGATGACTTTATCCATCTCTTTGAACAAGCCTAAATGATACATAGTACACAGTCCGATCTCTGACATACTAAATAGGCTTCCCTCCATTTTTCTTCCCTCTGTTCACTTTTACAAGTACAACCCTGCGCTCTGAGGCCTTTAAATCCATTTTCCTGTATTATCTAGTCTTGTATCATTTCCCTGTGATTATTTCAGGCATAATTTCCCCATTGGCAATTTATGCATAAGATAAAATAAAGAAGATGTACTTGTTAGAATTAAAATCAGTGTTATGTTGTGCCTGCAGAAAGTATTCAGACCCTTTTAAAGACTGGGACACATGCAGTACATGGTCACCAGTAAATGTCTCTTTTTACATCTCGAAAACAGCCGGTCAATTTATGAATTTTAGTAATTGTACACAAAAGAATGTTGGGTTGAAAATTAAATGTGATCAATTTTAATCTTAAATAAAGATAGAAATGCTACAATAATACAATATAGGATATGGACATTGCACAGCTAAAGCAATAACTCTTTGGTACTACATTTGCAGTATTTGGATACCGTCACATATCAATTGATCACCTTGTCGAGGGCTTTATCTGATGCTGCTGTATGCCACGCTTTGTAATTTCACAGCCTTTTTTCTAAACAACTTGGATGCATTGTGTTGTGCATGCATACAATACATCCATACAAAGAATCATTTCCAACAGATTCACTGCCAAATCTGAAACACCACGTATTTTTCTGTTTTTTTCCAACGCCATGCCAGTGTGAACATATGCTGCCTCAGTATAAACACTGACTCCGAAATTATGTTGCACTAAGAAGTGGCAAATAAAGAAGCATCAGAGCAGCTTGTTCTGCTTCTTTCCTTCAGTCTCCTCCTGTCATTAATTGGACTACATGTATTTTGGGATGGCTCCTCACAGCAGTATTCCTGTTGGAGCTTCCCTCACATCACTGTCTGCTGTGTGGTTTTGGATGCCTTCAGTCACTCTTTCACGTCTTTCCATTTCTCAGTCTCTTTAGCCAACTTATATCTTGTCACCACATCAGGATACGGTTTCGCTCATCGCTGTATAAAGCCTACAGCTTGTGTCCCCTGGTTGGCCAGTGGTTGTGTGTCTGCTGAGTGAAAAGCTACACTACATTTTTAACATTATGATTTGTGGAGTTCCTACTTACAGTGAAATATTTTACCCACAAGAAGAAAAAAATAAGTGTCTAAATATATTTAACAACTTCATTGTGGTGAGAAAACCCCAAGATTTTAAAAAAATATACAGTATATTGTGCTTATCTCAATAAAAAGGTGTTTTTTTTATAATAGTCTGGGACTGTAGCAGTAAAATAATAATAATAATAATAATGCCGTCACTTTTGTTCTGTTATTACTAATAATACATAAATATTAATAAATATTAATGTTGGTAAGGCTGTCATTATCATTTTGGTCATTATGGTATGCGCGCTGAGAAATAGCAGACGAGAAACGCGCAGGTGCGCCTCTCGTCCACGCTCGCGCGTGACTCTTCTCAACGTTGAAAGTGGGTGTGCACGCGCGCTGCCATGGTGATTAGGTGATTAGGTGATCCGCGTCCCTTTTTTTCCACGGGTTCTCCTTTGCTTTGTTCCTCTTTCTTAATTACAAGTCGAGCTCTCCTCAGAGAGAGTGTAATGCGCTCCACACTTCCACAGCAACACCCCCCCCCCCCCACACACACACACACACACATACACACACACATTCCCCACACCTTGCTCCCCCTCCATGATGAATAGAATAGAAAAAAAACACGAGGAGAGATGAAAAAGATGCAGGATCCTGACGAGGGGGTGTCTTTTTTCCTGAGAAATGCAGATGTGTTATTGGTTCATTACAGGACAGGGACTAATCAGTGGAGCAGCATCAGCATCTTAGTCGTCGACAAACAGCAGCACCACCTCCCGACACGCGCACGCAGGCGCGCGCGCCCGAGCTTTCGAACCGCTGTTTAAGTTTTCGGCTCGCGCTCTCGGTGTAGCAGCTCCACGTTGCTTGTTAAGATGCGTGAACTTTAAACTTGTTGTTGAGCTTTTTATCGGGGTCAGGGGTTTCCACTCATCTGCGTGCTCTTATTGCTGATTCTGCGCTTTCACGGCGAGAGGAGAAGAAGAGTTTTGGTGGTGACAGTGACAGTGACACACTTGACGTCATTTGATTGTCCGACATGAATTGTTAAGAATCGCTGGCCCTATAAGTTGGAAAGCGTGAGTCTGTGACGTAGTATGATGCTGTCAGACCTGATGTGCTCCTTTATTTAATCATTCAGGGCCGACTGATGGGACGTAACTCTCCACAACATAGATGGAGACAAAACGAAGACACATTTGACTTATTACAGACATGAGGAAGCACAACGAAGACAAATTACAGTCTTCATGACAGCGTCCATATGGCTTTGAAATGACGTCAACCTTTATCTCCAGAAAATAAAACTTACACTAAATGTACTATATTAGCGAATTCAGCAAAACCAAAATATATCAAAATATAATTTAGTATTTTATATCCATTACCTCGGTAATTCAGCCCTGATAATACAAGATATAGTGATGTAATACTGTCACGTTATTTGTTTTATTGACAACAGTGATCTTTCTGACAGTAATTCAATTATATGGTGTATTAAAATGCTTCATTAACTCATGAAACGAGTTATTATTGTATGTAACATGGACAAATATTGTTTCCCACAATATTCCTTGACCCTAATATGAACCCCTCGGCAGCATTTGTAATATAAAATACTTCTACCAGGACAAACTGCCTCAGCCCAGCCTCACAGGCAGAAGCTACAATTTTAGTAGACACAGAATGAAGCTGCCTGTTTTCCGGATAAATTGTTCAAGAGCAGACAGTTTAGTCCTTGTTCCTTATTTCAGCATTAGAATTTGTTGTTTGTGAAGAGCAGGCAGGAGCCATTTCACCTGAAAGTCTGAATGAGGAGGAAACTTTCTCTGACTTATATTGTCATTGTCATTAAAATCATGATTTCATAACAGACTAGTGTGTGTTGGTGGCAGTTTGCCTCTTGAGCCACATCCATTTATCTCATTATCCTGCTATGTGTGTGTATGCACGTTTGTGTGTATGTGTGTGTGTGTGTGTGGGGGGGGGGGGCGCAGGATGTCTTGGACTACTGTTATTAATTCAGTTTCAGTATGATGAACCATAGATTCAGCTCTGCATTGACTTCTCTCCTCCTCTGCTGTGAATCCGTTTATTTGCATGAACCGTCTGTTAAATTCGGACTCGTGACTCAAATCAAACCAGAGTGGGAAAAAAAACAAGCCTTTTGCTACAAACTGATACAAACTGTTATGTTTCCTTAATCTCACATTAGCGCCTAATATCATATTTCACACACGCCTGCAGACATGTCCGCTGCCGCCATGTTTAATGTATAAACCAACCTTATAGCAGCCAGAAAGCGCACATGATAAATATGCATGTATTCAATTAAGGGTATTACAGGGGGTGATTTGCATAAGGATTTAGGAGCTTAACATCATATATTTGTGCAATAAAATTTCACAATAGCCTAAACGCGCACTGTTATGCGTGGAAGGAGGAGGACAGGTATTTTCTAAAGCGGGAAAAGAAAAATATTCAATAAAAGTATAAAGGAAAAAAGAAAAAAAAAACAATTCTGATTTTGTTTCAGTGTATAAATCTGTAGCTGAATGCGGCTGTTAGAATCTGGAGTGAGTGTATGAGAAGTCAGCAGGTTGAATGGTGAAGGGCTTTTCTTTTAAATCCCTCCACTAACTGGACCGATTCAGTTGGAGAAAAACAACAAAAGGCAGCGCGGTGATGTGATAACGTGTCATTTTCTCCTCCACCGCTGTAAGCAGCGTCTGTTGAGGAAGATCAAACCGCTCCTGTGATGACGCAGGCCGCTCTCTCTCCTCCCAATTAAGAGCAGAGAGCTAATTAGAGTGCGCGGATCCGGGATGTGCTCAGCTTCAGTGAACCAGCTGAACCAGGCTGCATGCTGCTGTGTCTGTGTCTGTGTCTGTGTCTGTGTCTGTGCTGGAAGTCCAGAGTGAGGCTGCTGGCCTGCACAGGGCATGAAACTACAGAGTGGCCTTCACACGCTCCAGCTTTGTAAACCAGCAAATACACACAGAAAAAAAGGTGCTAAAATGTAGCAATAAACGCCGGTGCTCATATTTACCCATTAACAACATTTTTTTAAAACATCACTTTCGCTTCTTAATAAAGTTTCCATTCAGGTTCCAGTTCACTATGGATCCGGATTCTTCCCTGTCGTCATCCTTGTGTTGGTTTTAATATCTCTGGAGTGAAGTGAGCCTCCTGATGATATCTAAGACTTTTCTCACGTTGCCGAGTAAACTGGAAAATCTAAGGTAGAAACCTGAAACACATTCAGTTTGGACCAAATAGAAAACGTTGAGTCACAGTATTGAAACATTAACCTCCAGTTCTTCCGAAAACTTTATTTTTGTTTCAATAAAACAAAAGAGATGAGTTTCAGTCTGTGGGTAGACTGAAGGGTGTGAAACGATTATTAGGTAATTATATTGATCTGATTGATTCTCCGTGGCTTCCTGCGCGTCTCTCCGTGTCTGTGGGCAGCAGCACTGTGTGTGCGCTCCGTGGAAACTCATCGTGCGTCACTTGGGTAGAGGTCCCAGCAGACATCTGAGAAGACTTCACCTCCTCTCCTCTCTCTGGTAACATGACCTTTCAAACTGCAGCACCGAACAAACACGTGATGCTGATGATGAAGATGAGGGTGCTGATGAAGATGAGGGTGATGATGATGATGATGATGAGGGGATGGTGGCCGGTGGTCCGCGCGTAACGGACCCAGAGAGGAGCTCTCTTTCAGACCGCTCGGTAAAAGTCTAACCAAACAGTTCGGCGACCGCGGAACAGCCAATGAATAGAAGTGTTGCGTAGTGACGCAACAGGGCCCCGTTGATAAGGAGCGGAGAGTCCAACCGGGACTGGAGAAGGAGGGACGGCGGTTTTGGGGGCCAGCAAACACTCGCTTATCATCAGTCAAAGTAAAGAGAACTCCTCCTCTTCTGCTGTTACGGACATGTATGCGGCCTCTTGACAACAGACTACACGTCCATGTACCAGAGCAGTGGCAAGGAGAAGCGCCTGAGTGGATTTCGTCAAGGAAAAAAACAGTGTGCTTCTTTCTTTATTCCCACTGAAACACTAAAGTAGGTAGACAGACACGAACAGCATCTACCTGGACTGGTGAAGCCGGAACTGCTTTTTGTTTTTTTGTTATTGTTTTGTTTTTGTTTTTGTTTTTTTGGAAATGTAATTTGCTGCTACACAGCACAGACAGCGCCAGATAATAAGAGTTACTTTAGTGCTCTGTGGGAAAAGGGAGATTTTGCCAGACTGTCGAAATCATATTTTATTCCTCCCGACAAGGAGGAGGCATCGGCGCTGAGAGCCGAGCAGCAGGGACTGCCATAGTTGGTACGTTTATTCCGCGTAAATGGAGCAGAAACTAGAGAAATGATGTGGTGCGTGTGGTGTTAATACATAGAATAAGGTAAAACCACAGAAGCCATTAGAGAAATCACAGATTCCAGTAAGAAAGGCGACATCCGCGCGCTTGTATATGAATTAATCATAGGCTGGTAATAATGAGAGCTGCAGAGATTCGGGTGACGGTTACCATTGGCAGATGAGACGTAGTGTGGAGAGCACGTGTCCAGTTTTTCCCTCATATTTTTCCTCCCTGATCTGGATTCCTCACTTGTCACTGTACGAAAGGGAGCAGCTGAAAAGCGCAGGGTTTTGCCTCTGATGGACATCTTGGCTTGCAGATCCGAAGAGAACAGTTATAACATTCTCCCCTCTGCGGCGACGATGCTTTTCCATGGCCTCCCTGGAGGCGACGTGCACGGTGTGGTGGAAGAAATGGACCGGAGAGGGAAGAGCGAGTCAGCGGCCATCAGCTCAGCCATCGATATGGGCGAATCAGAGACGGTAGGAGAGCTTTGACTTGGCCCTCTCAGCTTGTTAGCGCACACAGGCAGCACGAGGCAGCGGCTGCGCTCACATCCGCTCCGAGCGCTTAGTTTAGCTCTGAACGCCGCTTCCTCCCGATCACACAGCAGCAGGCACCAGACACGGTCCAGTGTAAATGTCCCGGCTTGTTACTGGGTTGGATCGAACAGCAGCCACTGACAGACACATTCCCCCGAAGGCCTGGATAACCACTGCTACATCAACTCAACTTCTTCTATCGAGTCCCACACGCACGAGCTCCAGTCATATATAAGTTTTATATATATATAAAACATTTCTCCTCACACACGGAATCATTCGCTATATATATTTTTATGTAACACATTTTTATTACAGCAAAAACACCCAAACAAACAGGTTAATTATCCTCGTGATTCCTGTAAAAAAAAAAAGACACGTCTCTTTCCATTTTGAGAATGGTAATAATAATGAAACGGTGAAAATTAGAGAGAGTGGGGAAGTCATTTTAATTCATCTGGCAAATTATTGATTTCGATAGATATGCGTGAACATACGCATATCTATCTATCTATCTATCTATCTATCTATCTATCTATCTATCTATCTATCTATCTATCTATCTATCTATCTATCTATCTATCTATCTATTATTATTATTATTATTATTATTATAGATAAATTAACTAAAAAATAAATGTTATATACCATCATAGTAGTTCACGCAAAATTGCTACATTTAATGCTTTTACTGAAGCGAGGCTAAGGTAGTTGACATTGTCAGAAATGTAATAATAATTATATAAATTATTTAATAGTGTCCTGTAATTCATAATAATATCCATAATGGAAAGCCAATATGTGTTTTAATTACAGTTTCTATCAGTGTAAATAAAACACCCCCACGTTTCTAATGTTTAAGATAGCGACAGTTTGCATTTTATTGAATACATTTTTTTCATTTCTAATTTAAAATTATTATATCCATGTAACAGTAACAGTGAGGTCGTCCAAACGAAAATTATCCACCATTATAATTCATTTAATGTTTGTTTATTATATCTATATTATCAATTATATATCCAGTTTCTCTGTCTCTTATCTGCAGCCGGTTATGTCATATATTTCAGGCTTAGGGATGCAGACTTGTTCATGTTATTTTATTTTCTCAGTAATGGCTGTGTCCTGACGGCTTGTCCTCATGTCTCTCCCCTGTCTGTCCCACAGTCCATGCCATGCATGACCAGCGAGCGCGTGGCTCTGTGCGCGGGCTGCGGCCGGAAGATCGCGGACCGCTACTACCTGCTGGCCGTGGACAAGCAGTGGCACATGCGCTGCCTGAAGTGCTGCGAGTGTAAACTCAACCTGGAGTCCGAGCTCACCTGCTTCAGCAAGGACGGCAGCATCTACTGCAAGGAGGACTACTACAGGTAGGAGCCCGCGTTCTCTCTCTCTCTCTTTCTGTGTGTGTGTGTGTGTGTGTGTGTGATTCATATGGATAAATACGTTTATTTCACTCGTGTGACGTCAGGGACAGAGCACATGAAAACACTCTCCTCACTTTTCGTCGACGTGTTTCCAAAACATCCGGATTCTAATCCTGATGTGAGCATTGTTCCCTTCCGCATGCTCCTGTTGCTGTAGCCAGCTGCTCGCTCCCTGTCCGCTTAGGCCCCGTGTGTGTCTCTCTGTGTGTGTGTGTGCGTATGTTTCCGCAGCACAGTGCAGCAGCGTGGTAAGGGAAGTGGGGCATTTCAGTGAACTTTAGTTTTAAGTGGCTGACTGAATAAACACATCATGCTACATTAGAGACGTCATGGCAGAAACAGAAACCGGTGAGGTCTGGTTAAGGACAGTGAGAGTGGGCCATGAGCGCAACAAAGGGAAAGTTGGTGCGCAAGTTGCAGCGCGTGTGGTTCTGCGGGCAGCCGCTGATGACGTGTCTGTGTTGTCCGCAGAAGATTTTCGGTGCAGAGATGCGCCCGGTGCCATCTGGGCATCTCGGCCTCGGAGATGGTGATGCGAGCCCGGGACCTGGTCTACCACCTCAACTGCTTCACGTGCACCACGTGCAGCAAGATGCTCACCACCGGGGACCACTTTGGCATGAAGGACAGTCTGGTGTACTGTCGGCTGCACTTTGAGACTCTCATCCAGGGAGAATATCAGACACACTATAACCACGCGGACGTAGTTCCACACAAAGGCCTGGGCCCGGCGAACACGCTCGGACTATCTTACTTCAACGGCGTGGGCACGGTGCAGAAGGGCCGGCCCAGGAAGAGGAAGAGCCCCGGGCCGGGCACCGAGCTGGCGGCTTACAACGCAGGTAAGGACGCATACACTGAGACAGAGGAAAACTAGCGATATCATGTACAACACTAATGGAGAATTCAATTCGTATTTCGTTCAATTTGCAAATTTTACTTTTGTAAAGATGAGAAACAATTGATTCATCTAAAAAATCCTTTAAAAAATGGAGCTGATCATAATTTTATAATGATGACAGAACAGCAGACCTTGTTTAAAGACAGTCCTGACGTCACGTCATCACCTTCATAACATCTCTTACTAGAATGTGGTTCAATATTAAACGTCAAACTTTTTACATTTAAAAAAAAATATTTCTTTCGGTTCCTAACCATCAACCATCATTCGTAGAAATTAACTCTCTATGTGTGTGTGTGTGTGTGTGTGTGTGTGTGTGTGTGTGTGTGTGTGTGTGTGTGTGTGTGTCCATAGTAAGATTTACTGCAGAAGTTCACATCGTCAGATAATGTGGATGTAACTTGCATACAGCTTCAATATATTTTTCATCAGAACAGTTTTAACAGCTGTTGACTGACACGTGTGTGCCAGTTTGAAATCTTATACAATGAAATAGTTGATTTGAGGTGATTTTAATTCATGTTTCAGTAGAGTGCAGTTATTTCTGTGTGTCCTCTGTGGGGATAAAGAGAAAAGTTGTTTGATGTTCTGGCTTTTGCTTTCACCCTTTTCCACTTGTCAGGCTCCATAGACATCTACAGACCTAAACATCTCACATGCACCCACCCACCACCGCCAAGCTCACACACACACACACACACACACACACACACACACACACACACACACACAATGCTGGAGCCTTTTTGTTGCATTGAGACTGGGCCAATGCACCAGAGGGATCAACGTGATTTGACGAGTTATTCAGTGGAAGAGAGAGCAGGGAACAGAGAGAGAACTTTATCACAGCAGCAGCAGCAGCACTGGTCGCAGTCTGTGATGCCCTGACTTTAGCTCATTTACTTTTCATTTTTTACAAAAGAAAATAAGTTTATTTGAAAATAAACCTTGTTTCAGACTCTAAGACGAGTCAAAACAACAACAATTGTAACTTTTCTCTTGCCATGTTACAATTTCATGTCTCTCTTCAACATCTCATTGTGTTGAGTTTAGACAACTGCAACAAGTGAAGTTATATTCTGTTGTTTCCAGTGTGGATGAGCTTCTTTTACTTTCCTCCGGGATCGAGACATTCTTCATAAAGAAGAAAAAAACAGAGGCATGACTTTATTAAGTGATGTTGGCACTTTGTTCTTTTCCATGTATTCAGGATACTTTCTCCTTTAAAAAGTCAACTATTCATGATTGTGCTTTAAGAAAACAAACAACTCCTTGAAATATAAATACTAGATTTCCTCACTGATATAAAAAAATGATTTGAAGTGTCATTTTGTAATAAGAAAATAATTGTGGATATTTGTTGGAAGTGATTTAAAGGCAGAATGAGGAGCAGAGTGAAGCAGCAGTGCGCCCTCTTCTGAGACCAGGCAGACACAACATCAAACGCCACCTGAACAGACAGGAGAACATGTGGCAGCTCTGACATGTCATAAACACTGTTAAGAAGTCCATGTTATGAATGAGGACGATGAGCAGGACACAGGCTGCTTTTTGTTAAAATGCTGTAGCATATGCTTTGGCCAGAAAGCAGCATTTGTTCTGCCTGGTGTGTATGGGCTAATTAAGTGAAGTGTTATTCTGATGGTTTCCACGCACTTCATATTCATCATTTGCACCGTTCGGATACTGAACTGTTATGCATGCAGCAACACTTTGAATGTTGCCAAGAAATTTGCAGGCTGGGACAAATACATGTGTGTTGTTGTTGTCGTTGTGTGTGCGTGTGTGTGTGTGTGTGTAGCAGGCTCAGGCTAGCTTGTCTTCCCAGGATAGACAGACATGAGCATAGACATAGTGACGAGTGTCTGCAGCTGTCAGGTCACAGTGTAACTTCAGGTCCGACTGTTTTTTATGGATTTAAATGAAGAACGAAGAAACAAGACTGAAGTGAGGACATTTTAAAAAGACTCATAGATACACTCATAGATAAAAAGATATTAAAAACAGCTGAGTTTAAGTTTAAAACACCTTCATCCCCCCTTCCTCCATTTTTCCCCTCTTTTCCCTCCAAACGTTTGCACTGTTCTACCTTTCTAAAACACGGATACTCTTGTATCACTGACACCAGAAATGAGGACTTCATGATTTCATGATTTTCTTTGGACATTTATTTATGATCATTTGATAAGATTTCATTTGCCATTCAAATTTGGATTGAGCTTTTAGTGGTTAAAATGCCATACGTATAATGGATTAAAGAAATCAAATTGACAATCCTCTGCTTCTCCCTGTTGGCCTGCAGCGCTGAGTTGTAACGAGAATGATGGAGAGTCCATGGACCGGGACTCCCAGTACAGCTCCAGTCAGAAGACAAAGCGTATGCGAACATCCTTCAAGCACCACCAGCTGAGGACTATGAAGTCCTACTTTGCCATCAACCACAACCCAGACGCTAAGGACCTCAAGCAGCTTGCCCAGAAGACCGGCCTCACCAAGCGGGTCCTACAGGTACACAGCAACATCTGTTTGGGTTTGTGGGCAAATACAAGCAGGACTCAGGAGTGAAGACATTTCTCTTGTTCCCAATGCAAATGAGCTTATTTCAAAACATGAAACATAAATTTGAAACATTAAATATAAAACGTGTTTTCCTTCAAAGAAAGCAAATCAGTTGCTTTATTTAAAGATATTGCGACTTTTTGTTCCTGTGAGATTCTTGGGAATTCTTTAGGAAGTTGCAGACAAACTGAACGAAAACGTATTATAATTGTTTTTGCTTTTTTTTATTCTATATTTTCAATAAAGACTAAATGAAAAATAAGAAAAAAAAACAGAGGGAGTCCTGCACAGAAAAGGAAAGTTACCTCAGAGAAAAGCAAATAGTGAAAAGCGAACCATTCAGTGAATAGTGTGATGCTACGTTGAGGATGGAGACAAAATGGAAAACAAAAAGGTCTGTGTTCCACATGCAGAAAGAGAAACAACAACAGAATGTTTGATTTCCACAGAAAATGACAGCAAATTATCAGGGGAACCGAGAAGAAAACGAGACAAAAAGGTTCAGAATCACATTTTTTTTCTGAGAAAGGGAAAAACACCCTGCTGTTTTAATTAATGCTCACAGAAAACAAAGCAGTTGTTTGGCTCTGATGCATTGAAGTTTTCATGCCTGTGATTCCAGCTGAAATGTTTCCTTCCTCTCTCTGTTTCCCACGGCTCTGTCATGATTCCACTTCTAACACACTAACACACTGCTGCTTCACTCACTCTGCAGCTCATACACAGTGTAAACCACTGTCCTGGCTTTGTGTTGTTAAACGTTCTGTATCCAGAGGTGTTAATAATGGGTATATAATAATAGGTCTAATAGGAAAAATAAATAGGGTAGGTTGTGTGTAATATTGTAAGTCTGGAGGGGGTCATCAAAATGTATTATTTATTATGTCATTATTATCATAATTAGAAGAATTAGTCTAAGTAATTATTAGTATTTCGCTTTTTTGTGAAAAAAAATCCCAAAACTAGAGACATTAAGTTGTCTTATTTAGACATTTGCACAAACAGCGCATGTCGTCTTTAGCTGACAGTCTGGCCTGTGTTTAATCTCCTCCAACATGATGTATGATAGTGTGTTCACACCTTTCACACAGTCAGAGTCTCCACTCGTTTTTACAAAGACTTTAAAGACTTTACGTTGTGTCACGACTATTATTGTTGTGTGCTGATGCATAAGCCTGCGCTTTGTTACTTGCTGTAAAAGCTGCACCAGATTTACGAGTAGACTTGGTCTATGTGATCACCTTTCAATTCTTTTGAAAATGGCTTAAATTGAATAGAGGGAAGAAAAGCTTGAGAATTGCGTACTCTATGCAAAATAGATAGATAGATAGATTTTGACAGACTTTGCAATTTCAATTCAATATACAGTATGTATGGGTACAAACAGAGATTTGATTTTATTCTGTTCTCTTTTATAGATTTTTGCACAAAGGGCAAAGCAGATGTAATTTCATTATTTGTGACGTATGATGACAATAAAGCTTTTCAATTCTATTCTAACACACATCCCACCACAACTTGTATCAAGGTTCAAGTGCACATTCATAACAACAACAATACTAGCATCAGCATTAACTGACGCATAAATCCTAGTTTCTCCACGTAACCCAACACCTTACAGTTTTCTTTTAAATCTAAAATGGTTAGATTCTATGGGAGATAAGTGAAAAAAGTACTTTTGTGCAATTTGTGGTTGACAATTCTTGATGTGACTCTTTGCATGTTACTTTTTGTGTGGAATCTGTTGTAGAAAGTACATTTACTGTCTTTAGTGGATCAGTTTCTCTGCGATAACAACATGAATTTGACCCGATGATAATCTATTCCCTCAGGTCTGGTTCCAAAACGCTCGGGCCAAGTTCAGGAGGAACCTGTTGCGGCAGGAAAGCACCGGGGTGGACAAGGCATCGGACGGCACCACGCTACAAGGTGGGACGCCGTCAGGTCCAGCCTCAGAGATCTCCAATGCCTCAATGAGCCCCTCTAGCACCCCCACCACCCTGACAGACTTAACCAACCCCACCATGCCCACTGTCACCTCTGTGCTTACCTCAGTGCCAGGCGGCATGGACAGCCACGAGTGCCGTAGCCCATCACAGACCACACTGACCAGTCTCTTCTGATGGACACAACAATTCACTGCAGCCACGCCGATCCTCAATCCCCCGATCCCCCACCCCCTCACCTCCTC
>JAFBJQ010001234.1:151221-189033 GCA_016785345.1 Trinectes maculatus
CCCCCCCCCCCCCCCCCTCACCTCCTCACCCCCGCTCCCCTCTCCTGGATCCAAAACTGAGCACTGATGACTCCGTCGAACATTTAACGGATTAGAAAGGAGGTAATGGGAAAAAAGATTTTACTTTGTTCTGAGCCCATTAGAGAAAATTTGCATAGTGAGACAGGCAAACCTTACAAATGGAACAGTTGTTGTTATTTTGATGTTGTTGTGTTGTCGAGAACTGAGACTTGATTTGCATTTTTCAATGTTTACAGAAAGAGACTGCGGGGAAAAAAAACTGCTTCATTTTCAGAAATTCATTTTTTTCCAGCACAGTATTTATGTTGTTGTACAAGAGTCACTGTTAGAAGGATTGTAAAAAAGTTCTTTTTTTGAAACTCTGAGATTAAACACAGGTTACATTATTCTCTGACTGCCATGTGCCTTACATCCGTACTGCTGTACGATCGGATCCACCATGATCAGGATGATGATCACATGATCAGTGGTCAGTGATCTCTACTGCTGTGTGCATGTGAGCATTATGGTTAGTTCCTATTTGTGATTGTGAGACTCCACATGTGTCTTGTACCTGCACTGCACATGTTCAGGTTAGAAGTTCGTGGAATTATTAATTAATTACGGACAATGTAGAAGCTGCTTTTCTTTCCGTCCCATCACATTTGAATGGAATCATCATCCTGTCTTTGGATTGTAAGATTCTTTTTGAGCCAAAATCCACAGCTGGTTGTCAACGGTGATCCTTCTTTAGTTTAAAGCAACATGAGCAGAACACACAGAGAGAAGTCAACAGTAAAAAAAAAAGAGGGAGACAAGAAAGCGAATGATGCTACTGAGGTAACGATAATACTGAGTGACTGAATCACATTGTAAAATGATCCTGTCTGAACTTAAGTCAGTAATATAGCTGCAATGGAGAAATAACGACAACGTGATTATTTATGTCTCACGAAGAGCCACACCATCCTGGTGCTATTGAGATAACATGCTGAAACGTAGTTATAGCAATGTGGAAGAGATTTTCTTTCTTTGTATCGAGGTGAAGTTACTCGTAAAGGCAGACATGTTTGTGTCTGGTACGGAGCACATGCTGGGAATGGGAGGGGAGCTGCTGGTGCAGAGAGCTGATCAGTCCCACGCTGCTCTAATGATCCTCAGTAATCTTCTCTGGCTGTGCTGCTCCTGCTCACAGTTTTTGCACATCACTGTTATCCAGCGGTTTGTAAAAAAAAATATAAACACCACAACCCTGACACTTTCCTTTTCTGAGTTTTAAGTGTTCTTCATCTTCTGATGTGGATGTACAAGAAAGTCCTGAGAAATCAAACCAATGTAGCCCATCGATCAGAGTTGACCTGGACCCACTGTGGTTATGATGACAGGAGTGAAGGATAAGGAGGCTGCTGAGGTGAATAGATGAAGTTGACAAACTGTCACATACAGCATTACTGTTCATTTCACATATGAAACCAACAGAAATATTTTAAACCACAGTCACTTATGTAACCATGACAACAAAGACCATCTAACCAAAAGAAAGCTCATAGCACAAACTGGAGTAACCAAGTTGTTTTTTTTTCTCCTAACTAACAACCACTGCATAATCAAAACCATGTTTATTGCCATTGCCATGACAACAGCACTGCGGTAGGCTTGCCTCTGGTTCCCCTTTACGACTTGGTCTGGCTTGTTTAAGATGATGCCTCCACCAGGATTTACAGTAATGTTCAGTCATATATAGGTTTATCCTAAAACCTGCTCATATCCACACACCATCAAATGCACAGTTAATTCGTTTAACTGTTATTTAGGGATGGAAACAACTGACAGAAAAATTACATTAATTTCTCACTTAGATGAGCTGGAAAAGTTGTATGGGAAAAAAAGGTCCAGATTTCATTATTTATTACGTTTAGTGTGGATTATCAGTGCACAAATACCCCACACACTCTCATTCAATAAGAATCATAGTCATGAAGGGACCAAACTGAAACACTGGGATGTCAGGCTGTCCGTGTTGTTGTATTTGTCAGGTTCAAATATTTAGTTTTAACACACACAAGTAGTGCTGTGAAAGCATGATTGAAAGACACGTTGTCCCGATTTAGGAAAAAATCATTTTGCATTTACACATGTACTTTCATGTTCTTCTAAAATATCTTTGGTACCCTCTTACTGTGAACAGATGTGTATTGGCAGTGTTTAGGTTAGTGAAAGTTTTGGTGTCGTATTCAACCAACAGCAGCACTTAACCAGTTTTAGCTATAACATGCGAAACTGTGATGCAGTCTACTATCAGTTTTTACTCAGAGGGACACTAGCTGATGATAAATGTATTCGTATGTGCAGAGAATTTTAGGAGATTTGCAAAAAATGTTTATTTGATTTTTGACTTACTTATATTTATACTGAATTTTAATTTACTTTATTTATGAATAGCTCGTTAAGATACGTTTTGTTATCTAAGGCTTTAGAAAATAACTGAAATGATGCATATTGTTTTGACTGAAAATTCAAGCTAATTTCCTTTACATCCAATTGTACAGAGTGTTTCTACAATTCGAACCTGACCTTTGCATGCAAGCTACACTTACCACCTTGACATTGTGCGCGCGTGTGTGCACAAGCGTGTCTGTGTTGTGTGTGTGTGGTGTGCAACCTGCTGTCTCTGCACATTACAATTGATTATCCCATTTTATAAGGACTGTTACATTCAACCACTTTAACCAAATGTGGCACTAAAAAGGAAAAAAAAAGTAGCTTTAAATAAGCATCTGTGCCAAAGCTGAGAGTGATAGTAGTTGGCCAACTTCCCGGAAGCATAATCATAAAAAATCTGTTTTCATGAGCAGCAATTTCTCACTCTGCCGGAAAAAAATGTGCACAGATTTTCTCATGGTTCCACCAGCGTGGATTTGATCCGATCATAAAGGTGGTAAGATTTTTTCCCCTCAAACTGTTTAATCTGTTCCAGTGCAGAACCTTAACCATGAGGTGATGAGAGAAAATCTGCTTTCATACTTTGTAAGCAAAACAGGAATTCTGGAAAACAGACCTCAGCTTCCCTTGCAGTGCATAATTAGCAGTGGATGTACATAAAAAGAGAGTCCCTCGCAGTGTACACACATGGTAATTATCTCTTCACTGGTGTGGAGTTTTAGAACGTGATTGTGGACAAAATGCACTGCAGCAACAAAATCTGCTCATTTCTCCAGAATATTGACCATTTCTATGCCTGCGTGTTCCGAAACCACGGCTTTGAGCTTGGTGGCGGTGTGGGTGAATGTGTGTGTGTGTGTGTGTGCGTGTGTGTGTGTGTGTGTGTGTGTGTGTGTGTAGAATTCAGGAAATCAATTAGGTCAAACAATCATATAACGGTCTTTTCTAAGCTTGGCAGAAACTACATGATAATACAATGTAAGGACAAACATAGTCCAGACTATAAACTGAATTATGTTTTAGCACCTGCTTTACAGTGATGTGTGACATTAATTTGATCCATTAATTACAGGGGAAGGAAAAGCCTTAGGAAACACTGCAACCAAACAACACAACAGCATCTGAAAATTGAAAATTGACTGTGTGTTTAGCAGATTTACGTTTTCATTTTTCCAGAGATGATTATTCCAAGGACATTTAACTATGTATTTAGGATTTTCCCAGCACCTGGGGAAGCTTTAACAGCTCCACTAAATGTCATGCTTTATACAGTCAACGCAATCTCCTTAGGATTCTAAATGACTTGAACATTTTTACTGTTTCAACGACAGTACCACTGTCTCCCAACTGTCAGTTTCGTTTGACTTTTTCATTTTTTCTGAATGAATGAAATGGAGAACAGAAAACAGATAGGACTTTTAAAGAATCACAGCTGTATCCATACATATGGTATTTCAAACGTTGATGAGGATCACTACTTTGTGTTTCATTTCATTTTTTTCCGACGTTATAGAAAAGACTGACAATATATTAGTTGTAGAATTAATAACACCCATGAATATGTCAAAACAGTAAAACAAAATTACCTTTAGACACTGTAAGATAATTCCCCTGTTTTCACAAGTGGTTTTTCATTTAGTGTGCAACAGTGCAACTATAGTTTTCTTATCTTAATATAACCCTGTTTAGTCACCTTCAGTTTCCTGTGTGTCACCTTGTTGTGCTTGTCTGCAGAGCATCAGTTCACTTAACAGCCATCAAAGATTTTAATAACAGAGATTTCCGCATGAAAACATTTAGAAAACCAGTACTATATTCATGATTAACAATCCACAGTTAATAAATAAATAAATAAAATGTAAATATATCAAATTATTATTATCATATACCACTGGTCACCCTGTCCTGTTCCAAGTGGCCTGTGTTGTTGTGCTCATGTAGTCCAGCTTTCTCTCTCCAGATTCAGTGCCATGGGCTGTGTCTGAAATCGCCCCCTAACCCCTACTCCCTACTCCCTACTCCCTACATAGGGAAATAAATGTAGTGCACTATATAGTGAGCTCAACAGAAAAATCTTTCGGACACTTTCGGACACTACTCTCGGCGCCGGAAATTACGTCATCGCTGTCGCACAATTAAAACATACCACATTATTGTCGTCTCACAAAATACTTGTTTGTTTACCACTGCATTTGTATTAAATTAGAGGCTTTTGATTACTTTCCTGTACTTTTTATTGTCGTATTTTGTTATATTTTATAATATTTATGTATATTTCCCTCCCGTCCGTCCGCCTTTATATTTCCTAAAAATCAGTATTAGATTGTAGCGTTGCCCATATTATAGATATGATGCCTAATTATGTATGGATTTCCCATATGTATTTTTTGTTGTATATTTTAAAATGTATTTTATTAAAGTTTCATGATCAATATGAGAATACGTCACAAAGGTTGTGATGATACTGTAGACTCACTGCTGCATGTTACTTTCACATCATCTAAAATATTAAATGCATTATTGAACATGGTTCTGACTGGCTAGTGAGTCTAGTCAATGAGTGGGGCTGTCTTCCCCGACCTATTGCTAGACAAGCTGTCTTTAAATAGAGGTTTTGAAGTCATTAGAACAATCCTGCTCAGCATTAGCAACATGGACATTTATATTACTGTTACTGTTATCATGAAGAAACAATAAAGGTTAATAATGTAGAATTAACCTTTAGTGAATTCTAAGGAAGCAAGACATTTATTATAATCTGTAAATGTATTTATTGTTTTATTGCCATGATTACCGTTTAAAGTTCTCTGCCTTCTCTTAGACCTGTCTCTTATACACATCTGGCGATTTCGGACCCAGCCATGGTCTCCATATGAAAATAGGTTTTCGTCTTAGCACAAACACAGAATATACAGCTATTAAAAAACAGAGCAGCAGAACTTTACAAAAAGCATACGGGACTTACACCATTTTATAAAGCCAATAGTTATTTACCAAACATTCCTATCATTCATATCAGTCTTTCATTCAATGAGCCAGGTTCCATTTGCATCTCAGCCGTTTAGCTGCCACATGTCTGCACAGACTCTGAACCACTTCCAGCTACTTACAGAATAACAGAAGAGGCTTAAATTCCTGGATCAGCGACATTACAAGTTACAAACAGTAAGTAGAACAAAGGTCAATATTCTAGACACAAACATGCACAGCTCTCTAGCCTGTCCTGATTCATGTCCTGTTCTCCCAGCTTATCTTTCCCAAAGGAGTGGGGGCCAAGCAGCCTGGGTGCTGAGTGCCTTTAGGTCTCATGTTAGGTGTCTGTGCCAGTGTATACAGAGGATGCCAAATACATGAGCCAGATGTACCCCACCCACCCAGCGATATAAAGTGATGTGATGAAGACTTTAAGAGAGAGGGGGCAGTCTTAACAATGCATGACAGGCAATACAGAAACACTGGGTCCTGTAAAGTTTAATATGCGGGACCAATGCCAAATTCCAGTATTAGAGCAGCTCTCTCTCTCTCTCGCTCTCTCTCTGTGTGTGTGTGTGTGTGTGTGTGTGTGTGTGTGCACGCACACAGTTTGTGGTGTAGGTATTGCTTATGTTGTGGAGACCTAAATCTGTTTACTAAGATTAAAGGTACATAATTTCACTTTTTATATGGAAAAAATATGATTCCCCACAATATAGGTTAATTATTTTTTTTATTTTGAAGATTAAAATTCATGTTTTAAAGTAGAGTATTTATATAGGGGTAAAGGCTATAATTCTGTTAATTACAGGTTAAGGCTGGTGTAATGAGTAACTGCAGGAAATGAGTCTACGTCAAAATAAACCTCTCTCTCTCTCTGTTTGTATGTGTGTGTGTGTGTGTGAGAGAGGGAGAGAGTGAGAGACACAGAGACACAGAGATTGAGAGAAAGTGATTAATCACAACTGTCCTGTTCTATTAATTGTGGCTAATCAACAGACATGACATTTCACCACAGTAGAAAATGAATGAATGAATGAATGAACATTTATATACAGTCAGCTAACTGACTCATTATAGTAACTGACTTTCTAAAATAAGAGAGTGATTTGATGAGGTCAAACTGGAATATGGAATATGTAGGAGAGTAAGTGTCTGGCTATATGTCTGGCTATTTACTAGTTATGGATATTTATTAGATATATGTTATTTTGAACTTGTCCCTTAATACGTCTTAATATGTGTGGTATGTACAGTAAATACAGTAGTTAAACATACAAGAGAATAGCTAGTTTCAGGACAGCTAGTCTATTGTATGTCTCTGGATGTGTGAAAAAATATGATTGATATGTGGATTTTTATATGGACTGCAGTCACTCCTGTTATGTGTAATGTACAGTACGAGCATGTAATCTTGCCCTCTAATCCCTTCCTGCTTATTCCTCCTATATTTTATATTGGACCATAACAGAGAGCAGAGATGCAGTCAGACAAAATGTGTTCAGTAAAATTACGTCAGAACTGGAACTATTCAAATTTAACCGCAAACATTTGTTACTCCTCTCAGTGAACTGAAACAAAACAGCTCTTAAATCAAAAAGCTGTTATGGTGACCATTTTCCACATGACGTGGTGGAAAGGGATTTTTTATCATTAAAATTCCACATAACGCCAGGGTTTGATGAGGTCTAGGAAAATGCTGAATTTGATTTTATTTCCATAGTAAAACAGGCTAATCGACAGACAAGGATAGGTAGCAACAGACATTATCAACCCATAGCTATATTGGTAAAGGTATCCTGAATGAGACAATAATGTACTCTATTTTAAATAATTTGTGGTATAAGGTGCAGTATTTCACATGTTTGATTTAAAGTAATCCAAAATGTTGCTAATTATAAATAAATATAAATTGACCATGGAATGTGTATTAATTAACTGAATAAATATCAAAATTATGAGATGCACACTGTTTACAGGGAGCGATTTGACTCAGTGAGGGTGACAGGGCTGCGGAGAACCTGAGTGTAATATAGAAAGAAAATGAGCTAGGTTCCTGACTCTCCTTCCCATGGTCATTATGTGGCCATTTAGGGCGGCCCCCCACCCTGAGGGCCTCTCCATCTCAGGGCTAGCAGCTAATTAGCTTACACACAGACAGCTCTCCCTCTGATCATGTTCACTCAATGGCTGCAAATGCATGGAGAGATGAAATTAGAGTGATTAATTAAGCTTTGACACTCCGCCAAAGGTTCTCAATTTAGCACTGTCACATCAATAAAAAAGGCATCTCCTCGGCTGCACACGGGGGAACCGAAAGGAAAACGACCAGGGGTTATTACCAACAATTAAGACCAATTAGCCCTCCAATGGGAAGACATACACAAACACATAACAGAGAACTCACAGGGTTAAACTACGCCAACGTGCTAAGATGAATGATTCGCTCTGTAGCTAACACTGGAACTAGAGTGTTTGTTCTTGTAATTTGCCATAGGCATTTTTAACTTTTTGGGATTTCTTTCTTAATAAATATACATTTGCTGAGGAGGTAATCATTACCATTATACAGTACTAGGCAACTCCTCCCTTTTTTCTCATAATAGAGTCAATACTTCATACTTACTTTCACACTAACACTAAACTGAGTGCATCATATCTTCACTGTACATGCTGCTGATTTCCTGTCTACAACTTCAATGGTACTATGGACTGGATTCACATCTAGTGAAGCAGGGGGTCAGTGAAGTTCAATGGACTCACTGTCCTGTTTTGACTTGCGGTGTGGACGTGTGGTGTAATGTGAACACGAATTGGAACAACAATATTCGATATTGTTGATAAGATGAGATTACATGCATTGATGATAAACAATAGCATTTTAAATAAATTGGTTTCTTATATAAAAATAAATATATAAAATTAAATAAATAAAATTAAACAAATCTTCTGGTGTGACCATATGTCTACATTTTGGCTGACATGATCTCTACGGCTGTTGAAGTTCAGTTGACTTGCAGCCGTAAAGGCTGTTATTTGGGTTACTGCAGCTCAGTGGGTTCAGTTTTGGCTCCACTGAGTTAACACTAGTGAATATTGTCTCAGCAGAAGATGAGTTTCAGGGAAACTCAAACCACCTGTGTGACACCAAAAATCATGTCACAGTTAAAGTCAGAAGGATCACACATTTCACCCGTTTGATTTTTGATGTGAATATTAACTGACACTCCTGACATGTACAATATGTAAAGGATTTATTCAACACTTGAAACTGTTCCCATATGATCAGCTGATTGGATAACTTCATGAACAAAGAGATGTACAATTCTCTCTCATTACATTCCAAAGTGATTATTGCAATGTCATTAATATACCAATGCCGGTGATGTGGCATCAGAATATGTACAGAGTTCAGTTATTAACGCTAGGTCATCATGAAGTAACAAAAACAAGTTAACATGCACTTGCATACAAAAATATAAGCACACTTGAAAAATGTATACATGTATTGTGCTGATTATGTACAGATTGCCAAACAAAGGCAAAGCTAACTTAACTGTTTTCCAGATTCCACCATGCTTTGCCTATTACATCGTCCTTCTCGGATTTGACTTGACAGTGAAATTGGCTATGACTCAAACTATCTCTAGCCAACATCCTCACTCAGACACTTCACTTTTTTATGTTGTGCTTTAATCATATTCATTTAATTCATTTGCAGCTTAAAACAAAACCCAGGTGTTTCCACAGATCTCAGCCATTCTCACCTTGACAGACAAGGAAGCGAGCTCATTTAATCCAATCCAGCCATTACCATGTCTACAGGAAAGGACTGCCTGGAACAACCGCTGAAGAAACACTGCTTCATTATCCTCCTTCCCAGGTGACAAATCCTCTGTGAGTGGAGCAGAATGTAAAAGTTTCCCTGGGACACACCGGGCTCCTGCTCTATTTAGATATACAGTGAAGTGCTGTCAGGGTGGCGCACAGCAGGTTTGGGGATCTGCACTTAGCATGGTAGCATGGTGGTGCATGGAGCTGGGTGGGGAGCTATGGGCTTTCCCCCGGGTGCTGGTGTGAGTGCAGCACAGGCAGCTGTCAGCAGCGAGGTGGCATTTCCTGCTCTGACGCTGACAGAGGCTGTCTGCAGGCAGCAGGAGCACAGCCAGACTGACACCCTGTTTATTCAGAGATGACATTCGGGCTGGGGATGGGTGTCACTGGCATTTTGATTCACCTGGCAATGTGAAAACTTCCCTGAAACACCGTGTGATGAAGTCTTTGTAGAGTACACATAACCAGAATAATTGAGGAGTTCCAGTGTGCGTGGGCCCCATCATCCCCGCCATCCGGCTGTGCTATGGAATAACACACACGCGTGCAGATACACACACACATGCACGCATGCACACATGCACACACAAACCCACAAACACACACCAGAGAGAAAGAGAGCACATTTTCTCACATAGTTCCACCCACACACACACAGTGTAAAAATCTGTCCCAGAGTTGCCACCCGAAAACACACGAGGCAAAAACCAAAATTTGCTTCATAAAAGCTGTAGATATCGTAAACGTACCATATCCTGGAAATAAAATACCCACCTACTCACATGGCCTGTCTCGCACCTGTCAGTGGCAGACAACATTATCATGGCAGCCAATGAGAATGTGCATGATTTAAGTTTCAGCTGATAAATATAGTGCAGGGGAAATCATTTTGCTTATCTTTTGTGTTCATGTGAGGAATATGCTGTCTCAGGTTCACCTCATCAGGGACGTATCATCAAGCTACATCCAACAGCTTTCATTTATTTACTGCTAGAATTGTAGTCTTTATATTTCCTAAAAATCAGTATTAGATTGTAGCGTTGCCCATATTATAGATATGATGCCTAATTATGTATGGATTTCCCATATGTATTTTTTGTTGTATATTTTAAAATGTATTTTATTAAAGTTTCATGATCAATATGAGAATACGTCACAAAGGTTGTGATGATACTGTAGACTCACTGCTGCATGTTACTTTCACATCATCTAAAATATTAAATGCATTATTGAACATGGTTCTGACTGGCTAGTGAGTCTAGTCAGTGAGTGGGGCTGTCTTCCCCGACCTATTGTTAGACATGCTGTCTTTAAATAGAGGTTTTGAAGTCATTAGAACAATCCTGCTCAGCATTAGCAACATGGACATTTATATTACTGTTACTGTTATCATGAAGAAACAATAAAGGTTAATAATGTAGAATTAACCTTTAGTGAATTCTAAGGAAGCAAGACATTTATTATAATCTGTAAATGTATTTATTGTTTTATTGTCATTATTACCGTTTAAAGTTCTCTGCCTTCTCTTAGACATACCACTGTATCATACTTTAAAGTCCATAAGAGACAGAAGACATCCACAAACACCGTGTGACATTATATTAAAAAAAAACTGTCTTTTAGCCAATGAAAAATTAATAAATATGATAAATAAAAAGACTGACAATGAAAAATTAGAAAACAGAAAAATAAATAACATCACTTTAATTTACATCCTCCTGCATTTACAACTAGATAAGTTTACTCCACTGAAAGACATAATGTTAGATACTATTGCCAGAATCACTGTTCTTAGGCACAGTGAGTCATCCCCCAGTTTACTTGAGGGAATTGTAATTATTCTGGATCCAGTTTCTTTTCTTTTAGGGGCCACTGCAGGTCCCAAAATCCTCCAACTAGGTTACACATTTCAAAACCTTTCACTATATAAGTAGAGTGTATCACGTGTTAAAGAATAGCTTATGACAGAATTTGGGACACGATCAGGACAGAGCTCAATGTTTAACTCACTCTCACAGGACTATTTGTGTATGTGTATGTGGTATGTATCGTTTGTTTCATGTCTTCGTCTGGTTCATCCTGAACATTTTTTAAAATGTGAAAGGGAAACAAGAATCAAACGAGATGTTAAGTGTTCCGTGCCAATGTCATTAAAATAAATCGTGAGCTCATGTAGTGGTGGCGTATGCTGTAGAGACTTCCAGCTGATTATACATGTATATGTAACATACAGCATTTAAACACAGTAACATGAAATTTAAACACTGTCATCCTTTAGGTGTTTGCTTGATTTGTCCGCTGCACTGGCTTTGGATGGGCAAGTATACAAGCCTTTTATTTTATTATAAATTATGTACAACACTGTGGCTAAATTTGCACCATAAGCGGTGCCAGGAAACAGTTTGAATATAGTGTTGATTTTCAAAAGTTTCAAATCCTCTGGTGACATTTGTAAACTGACGGAACACAACAAGAAGTTGATGGTGCCATTTTTCAGGATGGACCCACTTACGCCACCTGTTGAGATGTGTTGGTGTTGTGATACCACCAGCTGAACATTTAACTGCACAGGATCTCACAAAACGCAGCTCTCTATAATATGTAAGAATTTGAACTTTCCAATTCCAGCTTTGAAACTCAGTTCACTTAATCGAATGATCTAAATTAAATGTCTGCTCAGCCTAAAAAGAAGACGAAGCATATGCTGTGTCGGAGAGGATTAAAAAAAGTGTTTTCTTGCAAACACAATCCGGACGCAAAAGCTAATACAAATGTGCAAACTTACACAAGAGGAGCATGGCTATAAATAAAGTCAGCTCATTGAGCCAAAGAGCAGTGGCATATGATTGGAGGGAACGTGCACAGGAGAAAGGTTACAACCAGCCAGTGGCCCATTTGTCTTGTTTGGATACAAACTACTTGATTCCCCAAATGAGTGGTGAGGAATCCCCTGACACCAGCACTTTATCACAGCCTGTTCACCATTATAAATCAGTTGAACTACTGACACCTGAACTTTATTCTGTGCACACTGTAAAGGCCACAGGCGCAGGCTCATGCTATTAGCAGCAGGCTGATCCATTGTGTGTACATTCAGGTCAGAAAGCAGGGCAAGGATTACATGCTGCATGCATCACCTGAGCTTTGTGAGCACAGGTATAATAATATGACAAGAGTGAAAACAGAATAAAGGATGAACGATATCAGAACAGAGGTTTCTGTTTTTGAAGTTGAAGTCGTTTTATATTTATAAAAATTACAAATTGTTTCACACGAACAATTTGTAATTTTTTTGTTAAAGAACAAATTGTTCTTTAACAAAATTGCAAATACAAGTTTCCTTCCCGAAGCACAACTCCAGTTTCATTTTCATATTCATATTTCATATTCTTGAATTAAATTAAATAGAGAACATCTGCAATAGAAATGTGTCTCTTGCTTTGTAGAGACAGTAAAACACAGTTAAACAATATATTAAACCCATTATCAATTTTGCCTCATTCATACAGCAACGTTTGTAAACTGGTAATACACCAGCTACACTTTGGGCCTCAGAGTGTTGTTCTGAGATGTCCCAGTTACTCGAACTTGAATATTATGTTAGTTACTTTCAGATCAATCATCCTCAGATGTGTATTTCTGAGCCATTCATTTTCTGACCCCCAAAATAGCTCTGTCATGTAGTACTACTACATGAAGTAATATGTAGGTTCACAAAATGAAAATGGTCAGGCATACGGCGTACAAATTATAAGGTTGTGTATAAGTGCAGAATCCCTGATCACCAATCTTATGTTCAGTACACATCCCACAGCTATTTTTGCTGACTGAGCTTCTTTAAATGTCATGTGCTTGTATGTTCATTAACCCAAACACAAGCAACAGGTGTTTACTATTGCTTGTTGTCTGCATTGCATTACTTTACTAGGTGTCATTTCTGCAAAAGTGCTCCCAATTGTTCTTATTGGGAGCAATCACTCTTATTATCAATCACTCCATCAATTAATCAAATGTAATTTGCATTGCCCATATTCACAAATCACAGTTTGTCTTATAGGGTTTAACAATCTGAACAGGATGTAACATCCTCAGACGTACACCCTCAGCAAGGGTGAAGACACACAAATGACAAACAAATAGTCAGAGCAAAGATGAAGAACTGTCAGACTGGTTCACCAAACAAGCTATAGCATTCTCATAGATAGATAGATAGATAGATAGATAGATAGATAGATAGATAGATAGATAGATAGATAGATAGATAGATAGATAGATAGATAGATAGATAGATAGATCTGTATGTTAATTATACATTAGGTGCTCTGGTGAGAATATGGGCAGCATATGAATCAGAACAAGTAAAGTGTGAAGTGTGTTTGGTAAGGAAACAAGCAAGCTCTTTTTACACACGCACACACACACCTGCATTCGAAATGTTGTTAAAAAACTCTGTACATCACAATTATTAGTCTATTTGAACACATGGTGTTCACAATACAGGGGGTCCTTGGGTTACGACGGTCTCGAGATACGACGTTTTCATGGTTACGACACATCTCCCGTGAACTTCCCTGTTTCAGCTTAAGCGGTTTGCCCCGTAAATACGTACAGACTTCGCGCGGGAACTAGTTGGTTCCGGATCTCTAACACCTCCACAGCTAGGCTACTCTGCGTTGTGTTTACTTATGTGAAATGGCCGGCTGGCGGGGGACACAGATGGGTTCGGGATCGTGGCGATACCGTAGGTTTATTCACAACACAGGGTCTACAAGGTTGATATCAGAAATCGAAAGGAAATGCTCATTACACTCGCGATATCAACCCCTACGGTGTGTCATGAGGGACAAAAGGCAATTCACCACAGTAAACTCTTATTTTAGCATGGTGTTATAGCGACATCTAGTGGCACAACTTAGTATCTACCTTACATATGAATGTATGTTCCGACTTACGTCGAAATTCGGTTACGACACATTCTCAGGAACGGATCTCCGTCATAACCCGAGGACCCCTTGTACTTGTGCATAAATGTAAATTCTGTGACAGGTGGACAAACTGAGAGCTGTGTAAGGAGGAAAAAATATTTGTACCTTAACATTAACTTTTAACTCCTGCTCTCAGTAGACTTCAATCAATCAGTCAATCAAATGTATGTATTTCTGTATGACTTCTGTATTTCTTTCAATGACATCCTTTTATTTAGTCCTCTGACAACCCCAGTCTGAATGGTAATACAGCTGAATGGAAGATCTGAGTCCATGCTATGTCTCTGAGACCTGAGACACACTGTCTTAACCAACAGAGGGACAGTCAGAGCATATTGAGCCACAGGTTCATTTTGTTCTGTCTGAGCTCAGTAGTCAGGCATCATTACAAAAAGGCTATTCAGCTGATGATTGACAGCTCTGCGTTTACGCCAAAATCAACCTGAATCCCACCTAATGAATCTTTATGTGTGTACATGTGTGTGTCAGAGCTCTCTTCTGCCACACGGTGTTCCAAACAGCGAGTGCAAAAGCATGTTGGCAAAGCAAAGTGAATTACAGACATATTCCTGATGTCACACATAGCATGAGTGGTATTGTGTGTACGTCTTAGAGAGTATATTGAAGTTAAAACCTGTGTGTTCAGTGAGTGCTTGTTGTTCATGTGTGTGTTTTTGTCTCATTGAGGTGAAGGCCATCACACCACATCTCTTGATGCATCAATGACATGGTCAGTGAGTATGTGTGCTCTGCAGCAGCTCGTTGGGCTGAGTTGTAAAGCCTTGTCTCCAGCTCGTCCAGTCTTTTTGTGGCCCAGACAATAGGCAGACCTCCCAGCAATGCAGCTGGGCCTGGCCCTTTACACAACAGGACTTGTCCATACACTGTAAAACTTTCCTTTGGTCAAATTACTTTATCAGCTACTATCTGTGTACTTTGGTTAACAACTTTTTTCCACATCGTGTTATGGCAGTAATGTTTAAATGCAGATATGACTGTTGAAATTTTGAGTTGAAAAGTTGTGGTACAGCGAGGCTGTGGTACGTTACACACCACCAGCACTGTAACAGTGGCTGGAAGGGGTCTCATAACTGTAAATGTGGCTGACCAATGCACCAACCAATGCCATTGAAGAGACAGGAGGCAGTAACACATTCTTACCCATTTCTGTGTGCTTTTACTGTATCTGTGCAGTCAGCCCTCCAAAACTCCATAGGGAGTGTGTCTTCTCCCAGACCACCTAAGTGAATTAAGTCAAATTTTAACACAATAAGAGCTATAAATTTAAATCCAACACAACCCCTTTAACACTCATTTATCCATTATCTGTTGTTTATCTTTGGTGGATCACCGGGGGAGGCTGGTGCCAATCCAAGCTGGCAACTGCCAAGGTACATCCTGGACAAATCACCAGCCAATCACAGGGCATTGTACAACAACCATTCAGGCTCACATTCACCCTTCAGAGAGATTTAGAGTCTCCATTTAAACTAACCCACAATATGAGTGTCTTATGGACTGTAGAAGGCTTCAGTGTCTAAATGCCATCTGACCCCTCTATGACCAAATTGAGATCTGTGTTACAGATGATGGGGCTAATCAAATTGTGATCTTCAGTGTAAACTGGTGCTGTTTTCAGCAGAGAAGTTTGAAGTCAGAGGTTGGTTATCTCTGTAATTTAAAATACATACGGGGAAAAAAAAGAAGAAGAATAAGCAGCATTATTTAATGTAATGTGCTTTGGTGGTAATGCACCTAAATGTTGTTTGTCAACCGTCATTAACCAACATCACTGTGTTGATAGGTTTGTATCTTGTGGAGCTTGACTGTATTTAGAGTAACACAAATTTAAATGTATTGCTATAGGTTATTTATGAGTTTCACTGCACTGAAACAATGTAGATTGGCAGTAATACACTCAATTCACACCAATCAAAATCCAAATTAAAGATGTGCATTTTTTTATTTTAAACTTAAACTTAATCTTAAACATCTCTACATATTACAACTATATCATTAAATACAACACTGATAATTTTCTGAAGGCCTTCTCAGCTATAGGTATATATGGGTTTTTATGAAATTTTTACAGTGTAATCACAGCAGCTCCTGTACTTGGGAAAGGTTCTTGGTGATTCATCTGTCACTCATGGCCGGCCAAAAGCCCAGTGAAAGGCTCTGTGCCGGCTGAGTGGTAAGCATTTCTGAGGCCCAGGCGGGTGGGGAAGAAAGGCCTTTGTTTGGAGCTTCCCACTCCACTGGCCTGCTTTTGGGGTCTCTGGAAATGGGGCCACAGTAAACAAACAATACATCCCGATGAATAGATAATGATGCACATATTTACCCAGTGAGATTTCTGCACTACATTCTCTGTTCACTCAGCAAAAAAAAAAAAAAAAAGATACAGATAATGAGCTATTTCAATTCATATGATCAGTCTATTGTGTTTCACCAAAGGAAAAACAAACAAAAGATATCTCATTCTCAATTATCAGTGGTCTCACTTTGTCGAGGTTTACCTCATGGTTGACCCTTTGGTCATTCAGCATCAATTTTCTTTAACTTTAATGTCATAATAAAAACGTGAGATACAAATCCTAACGAAAACCACTCTGCCTCACCCAGTTTTGCCTTTAAGTGTAAAAATTTCCCATGTCTCCAACAACATATCACTCTCATTGAGTGACAATATTGGCTCGGTTTTAATCATCCTTCATGGAAGGACTCTTTGACCTTTAGGGTAAAGGCATGATAACACAGACTGACTAATTCAGCTGTGGTGTACTCCAGCCTACTCCATTGTGTGTGCCTGTTGGAAATAAAGGTGTATTTGAGTTTATCTGCGGAAATTAAAACATCAAGCAGACATCGTCAACTGATTGGAGGAGATTGCAGAGGATGTATTAGTCCTAGACAGACTGGGGGAATGGGGTAGTATTGTTCTATGGGCTGCACACTGGGAGGCTCAAGATCTTTGGTGGACCGGAAGAGAAAATGGGAACAAAAGGCTGCACACAAATCCTTCTCCTCACCTCACAAGGGCCTCTGCCTTCCATTCCCATGCCAGAGAAGCATCGGGCTCTGGGGGCAGCCCATCAAAGTCACTTGACTCAGGAGAGCTCCTCTCACAGAGGCAGGGGGCAATGTCCTCTCAGGGACCATTAAACACAAGCACCATAGAAGGGACTTGTTCCAAGTCTGAAGGACTCTGTCTGCTTGTTAAAATATGGTTCCTCATGATTCTTCTCAAGTAATCAGAAGACTTTTTCATAGAGAAAGGTGTCTCTGCTGCTCCAAAACAGTATAACAAAGGTGAGATTTTCTTCATGTGGGGTCCGAGTCCTGTTTGACCCATAATAAAATAACATGTTGTGTCTCATGGTATTGACAAGATCAATTTGCTTTGCCGGACAAGCTTTGGTGGAAATTGACATTAATTTCTGCCTTAGTTACGCTCACTGAGGGGAGGTGCCAGACATTGTGGACATCCTGGGTTTAAGCCCGGTCTGGTTAGGGTTAGAAAATGGGTAAAATAAAATATGGTAAATAATATGTTGAAAGAAGCCTATTAAATCAATGCAATACGACAGGGGTCTTCAACGTTTTCCAGGCCAAGGACCCCCAAACTGACGGAGAGATGGAGCAGGGACCCCCTATTCATGTATAAAATTGTGTTTTATATTAAACTGGTCCTATAGTGCAAAACTTTCGCGACCCCCCTGCAGTACCTCTGCGGACCCCCTAGGGGTCGCGGACCCCCTGTTGAAGACCTCTGCAATACAACATATTGCTAACCAATGCATTTGTTAATAGTTTGTTCGCACCTCTATGTTGGATATGGTCGAGTGAAAGAAAGAAAGGGTTCAAATTCTGAGTTAACTCAGCATGTCAAGCGCGGATGTTTTATTTCCTTAAGAGATTCTAGGATTTCTAAACGGTAGTGGTTTTAATGGTCCATGATGAAAACCATTGCCCTCAAAACCATTTAGAAATTGCCTTTGCGATTAATAAATATCAGCACAAGGCTCAAAATTGGACTTTAAGTCACCGCCAAACTGAAACTGCGTTCACTGACAAATCACTGGATGATACTACAGAAGTGATCGGTAACGCGACATCACTTGATCATGTTTTTTTTTAAACATTTCTCATATTTCTTTACAATAGGGGTATGATTGATAGATTGCTTATTTCACCCGTTAATAGGCTATATGTTCTGTCTGGGGGTGATAAAAAAAAGTTGTAAAATGTTATCAGGAGATATGGGAATTTTGATGAAAAGTCAGGGGCTCAAGCCCAAAACGCCCAAAAAGACACTCCCCACCCATACCCCACGCTGCCTATTTGCTCACTGGCAACACTTTCACAGAATTTTGGATGTGTAATGTTCCCATACTCCACAAAAGTCTGTGGATGGCATATAAGACACTGAACTCTTTCATCACACCTGTTACATTAATGTTACTGAAACATATGCTGATTTTAAAAACTGAAAAAACAAAGACAACAGGTTTGGCATTTCAGTATGTTTTCAGCACTAAACGTCATTCCTTTATTTCCAGCAGCGAGAGCCACGCCAATGTAAATGTTTCTCTTCTATTTATATCAATAAAGTCAGTGTAGGGTCCACTTGGTTCTGGAGATGCAGTTCTGCTCAGAGGGCATGTCATCGTCTCTTCTAAACTCAACAATGGTAAAAGCTCTTGGCAAAACTAGCATGAACCGATGTGGCAGCTGCTGGGTTTGCAGCCACATCAGGACAAAATCTTTAAAAAAATGATCATTTACAACTGGAAAGCTAAGAAAATAAACAAACGAAGGCTAAATACAAGCAGAGAGACTGAATCGGTGCTGTGCTCAAGCACATTAAAATAGGGAGGATACTTGAGAAGATACAAGCAATATAAGTTCATAATATAATCTGATATCTGAGTAACCCTTTAAACTTGATTATCACAATTGACTTTTTCTTGCTGTATTATATTTTATATATATTTGTATTATATTATATATATTTTTTACCATAATGTTGTATGTTTGCACAATGCATTTTGTAACAGACACCCAACATGCTTTCTCAGTTTGTCTCTTACCTACTGCCTCTCTTTCTCCTTTCTCTGTCTGACACACACACACACACACGCATACACACACACGCATACAGACACACGCATACACACACACACGCATACACACACACGCATACACACACACACACACACACAACAACAACCATGAACCTCCTGCAAACTTCAAAAGGTGCTTTGATCAGAAATCTGGCACCCAGCTCTCTTGGATTCTCTTTTCTGAGGTGTCTTGTGTCTTTAACGACTTTCTTTTCTGTTGGCTTATGAGCAGTGGATCCACAGAGCTGCGTAGGCTTTATGTTTATGTTGTTGTATTTTAAAGCTTTGCTATGTGCCAGTCACAAAAGAGTGAACTGAGGATCAAAATCACGGGACTGAGAGCATGAAAGGTTTAGCTGCAGGAATAATCACAGCGAGACTGATTCTATTTCAATATGCAGAAATAAAATACACAAGTTAAGTGTTTGATAAAGGCAAGCAAAGGTTTTGGGAACAAATTACCATGATCACATTTGAACAAACAAAACAACCACAAGGTTATTGTTTTGCCCCTGCATGATGAGATGCACAAATTGCTATATGAAGAGTTGTTGCACCTCTAGACTATATATACCCATGAGCCTAATCATCTGCAATATGTGTCCCTTTATTGTCTAATAATGTCCAGATCAAGTTTTTTCTTTTTTTTGCTGAAGGAGGGGAGCGCAGGAATAAAGCGGAGTGGAGGACTATGGATATATTACTCACGTGAAAACATTGTGTCACCGAAACGACTTAATCTACCTGAGCTTCTCCCCAAAGGTATGAATTATGAAGGTATTTATGGGCGCCCCATATATAGCTATGTTTATTCTCAATTTATGGCTGACAGTAGCATGAGCAGGAAGGCCACTTTGAAACCCTTAAAACGCCTGTGTTTTATTGCGCCACCGCAGCACTGCACACTTACAGTAGGAGCACAAACGACTCCCTGCGGACCTGCCTCCACAGCCATCCTAACGCTCTTAATTTCGAAGGTATAATTCTTTTCAGAAACACTCAGCTTCTGTAGGAGAGCACGTTTATAAAGGTGATGAATGACCCTCATAAAGGTAGTTTTTTATCATCAAAAGCAGGATAAAATCCAGTCTGAGGTTTCAAATAAAGAGTAAACCCCTGGGATGTGGCAATGTATGTGATGATCCGCTGGACAAAAGGAAAATAATTTTGGGATGGAGAAGTAGCATAGATGAAAGAAAAGAGGGAATAAAGTGTACAAGGGACACTGCAGTGAAAGGAACCACAAATGATGAATGCACTGTATAATGTGTGTCCACAGATTGAAACTGATCCATTAGACTATATGACTTCCCTCAAAGTGGATACTGATGTATTTTAAACCCAAAGCAGTATTTTGACCAGTTTAGATGGACCGGAAAGTCAGGCTTGTTTATTAGAAATATGTTCAGTCTTTTGTTTTCGTTTAATTTGACTGCAACTTACAATGCAGTTCTGCCTTTTAACCAGATTTTAGTTCTACAGTTAGTTTTCTTTTAAATATAATTATTATGTGTCTATTGTTATTTTTATTAAGTTTCCTGTCCTAAAGATTCATTGCTAAGAACAAAAAAAAATACAACCGTTGCACTTTATTTTGTTGCATTTAATTTTGTTGAACTTGATTTTGTTGCATTTGTTGCCCATTCATTGTCAGCTGGACACCGCTCCTCCCATGAATGACAAGAAGTGAGGGGCATCAGATATAGATGTACCTGCATTAACAAGGGTTAAACAATATCAGTTGGGGTGTGTTACAGGGCTATTGCAGTGGATTGCACGATTGTACGATTGTTGAGTCAGTTGAGATTCTGACAATTAGCGAAGCTGTTAAAAACATGTTTACAAATGTTTATATCTTTTCCACATTCAGGCCTGAAAAGTGTATGAAGAACTGTGCAGTTATCTTGGCACAGGAATTTGTCATTATCGCACATTGCTGACTCTATGTGACTGTGTGCATCAGGTAGAGTAGCTGCAGGTTCGGTACGTCAGGCACTGATACATTTTTCATGATCAGTGTACCTCGGCTGGTACGAGTATCTGTTCCTGCACCCAGGGGATCACTGTTTTGCTCTGCAATTCACTCACTTTCATAGATGACTCGACTCAGTACTCCTGGGGAATAGGAGCACAGAGATACCCTTTGGAGAAAATCCCTGCTTCCTCTCTGTGATTTAAGGGAGTTGTGTGAAGATCAAAGCCGTGGTCCCAGTCCCCATAGTCTCCACTGTTTAAGGGGGAAAGTCAGGGGTGCTGGGAAATTGATGACCCCAGGGATCTGCCAAACATGTGAACCAGGAATCGCAAAAACATACTGTAAAGTTACTGTAAATCTGCTATCTGTCATAGGTACTCTGGGCTTGTTGTTATAATACAAGATAACTTGTGTCAGCTGCCTATGATATATCCGATAAATACGTGTGTGTGTGAATACATGATTGAATACATTGACTCGATTGTGTGTATGTGCTTGGAGCAAGGTGTAGAAAGGTCAGTGAGGGATAACAAGTATTAGGAAGCTTTTCTTTGTTTTTCACTTCATATAGAAGTTGATCATTAGTTGAAAACTGGAATTCATCAACCTCCAGCATGTCCCCAGTGAGGAATCCTGTGAAGTTCATTTTAATGAACCCCACCATCATGTTGTGCAGCCTTTCACTGGAATGGTGAGTAGGAGGCACACATCATGCATGGCAGGAAGCAATGCACTCTTGGTTATTGATTCCTTGTTGCTTGACAATTCCACGAGTAGCCCAGAGTGCTGATCCCTTTTACCTTGATAGGTGTGTTAATACATCTGCATGCTGGGTAACCCCTACTGCCTGAGTGGAGTGCACATACAGCCCCCCCGCCCTCTCCCAGGCAGCATTGAGGGGGAGGATCAGCCTGGCTAATTAATAATTCACCCCAGGCCAGACTTCCTCCCTGGTGACTCCACGTGATTACAGCAAGCAGCCAGGAGTCAAGGTTAGTGGTAATGATAGAATGGCGCACCAACAATAACTAGTCAAGGATTGGCCTCCCCACTGGTGGATAGGAGAGAGTCAGAGAAGAGTAGAGAATGAAGCCTTCAGTGGAGCACACAGACAGGGAGGTTTAAGGGTGTTAGTATGTGTGTAGTGGTGGTAAAGGGTGTGTGTGTGTGTGTGTGTGCGGGGGGGGGCAGTGTTAAGAGTGCTGTATAAAGCCCTTTGCAGGGTTTTTTTTTAGATAGACCCTCTTAGAAGTGTGGTGTAAAATTAATGCAGAGGTCTTCGAGAGTAAATATTGAATAAGTGCAGCTCAGTGGACTTGAAAATCAAAAGCACCTCCTCGGGAGCTGTTGGCCTCCGAAAACCGTGTGCTGGTTTGCTGACCCCTGCATTAGCATTATTTTAACAGAGGAGATGGGAGGTATGATAGGATACAGAGGGGTGGATATGGGTGGGGTATGGGTTTGCAGCAAGCACTAAGAGAAAGGAACAAAGTCTGCAAGACCAGAGCCCTTTTACTTAGGGAGATCTCCTGCATTCACTCACAAAGCACATGAGGGGTAAGAGGAGGAGGGGTTACCAGCCGCCAGCAGCCATCAAGAGTACCAAGGCCTGAGGCCCTGACTAGCAGACTCACGGAGTAAAACCTTGACTCCATGCACTGACACAGCCTACACTCTAGATGGAAGACCTGACCTAAGACAGCTTTTTGGCAGCGCGCTGGGTTTAGACGAAGAGAGCTTGGCCAACTTTTAACCCTGGACACATAGCTTTTAACTGTGAATACCAGGCTGTTAAAGATCTCAGCTAGCATGTTGTTCTCGCTCACATTTCACAACGTCTGTCACCATTGATTACAAAACAAGCACGAAACTATGTATGTCCAGGAGGCAAGGTCTGCTACAGTCATTTCCAGGGTCTCGTTTTCTACTCTTCCGTGGTCACACTTGGTACATAATGATAATGAATTAATTCAGGACTTCATCCATTGTTTACGATGGTTCTTTTTAAACAGAAGTGATCTTTTCATTTCCAGAGGTGGTGTTCAGGTCTACTTTCACCAATAATTTAATTTATGTTCCTGCTGAGTTTACACTATACCATTATAGATACTGCCTTTTAAATAGTATGACTGGGTTGTTTGTCCAGATACTGCCACAGTAACAGGAAAGACATATAAATCATGTTTCTCTTTTTAAACATTCTATGCAAATATGGCTGTTCATGAAAAGTAATTTCTGACCAACAATTTTGCCCTGCAAATAAAGGGGACAGACAGAGTGTTAGGAGGACATATAGGCAGACTGACAGACGGATGGACGGACAGACAGACAGACAGACAGACAGTTAGATAGATAGATAGATAGATAGATAGATAGATAGATAGATAGATAGATAGATAGATAGATAGATAGATAGATAGATAGATAGATAGATAGATAGATTGCAGACACTTGTCTTATAAGTGGCCAGGGGAAGTATACAGATCATGTCTCCACATTATTTCTTCCTAAAGTGGAGAATGTCAAGCAAATCATTACAATTATCAGAGTGTCTGTGGATTAGCACTATGAAGAGCAGCATGTACATCAACATGGAGGGTGGTCCTTAACTCACGCTCAGCGGCAACCATGTTTTAATCCACCAGCAAAGGCTCGTTCCTTTAAAACAGATGAAAGACATGATTTGCTGCAGTGTTTAAATTTTCATGTTAGATTTATAGACTTAGGCCTTTTCTTTCATGTATTAATAAGCCAAGTGAACTTCTGAGCTGAAAGATTATGAACTGAAATCAGCCTAAATATGAATAAGTCACCTCGCATTAATGCGATTTAAATCTCTGCTTTTCATCTTCCTAAGTGTCAGAGCAGGAGAGAGGGAGTCATTATAGAGAACCGGGTGATGAGACACTAGCCAGTACAAGAAAACCTCCCACCTGGCTTCTGCTGTGGGGCACTGACACTTAGAATGAATGTGTTTTTCTGCTGAGTCTGTGAAGATGCTCCTGGTCAGCTGAGCTTTCAGTGAGAAAGTTGAAGGAAAATGTTGTGAGAGTAGAACAGGTCAAAACCACAGTGGAAGACGTTTGCTGAATATGCAAAGTTGTTAGGAGCCTCTCACTGTCTCACACAGTCCCATCTCTGCTCTAGCTTATATCATCACTGCAAAACAAAGGAAATGATTCAATTCAACCAAACCAAAACACTTTCAAGATTAAGTTCAGAGAAGGGCAACACTGAAACATTTTATACTCTCAAGACCAGCCCCCCCCCCCTTCTCTGCACTATATGTTGTAACATTTTTGTAATGCAGTTTGTAATTCTCTAAAACTATCATTAATAATTTGTTTGTGTCTCCAGAATGTCACATAGACAAGGATCAACAAAAAAAAAAAACATAATTAGTTCAGGACACAGGAAAAGTAGGACAGAGATTTTTTTTTCCTTCACTCTACTTGGACAGAGCCTCGACTATGGATCCTGACGCTTCCTTGACGCTGGGTGATAGACTGATTAATATTGTGTATAACTGGTGAATCGTGAGTGGCAGTCTGTTGGGTGGTGTGTGTGTGTGTTGGTAGGGACTTGCCAGACTGCTGCAACAGTCTGACTGGAGCCTGGAGCACACTGGCCCAACCCCAGCTTACCCAATCTATGCAGTACCCTCACCGGGTCCCAAAGGGAAGCTTCTGCTGGTGGAAATCAGCAGAGATGGAGCTTTCGGGAGACGCAAAGTGAGCTGCCGAACTCCTGTGGTTTTAAATAGAGGGAGTGCCCCTGGCTCAATTACTGTCTCATGGAAAGTGGAGGAGCCATAATTGAATGTGACACAAGCAAGCTGTGTGCACTTGGCTGTGGCAGCATCTCTCACAGTCAGAACTCAACCCTGACAGTGATTGGCTGCAATGTGCGCGCTCCATAAACACGGCTGTGCAACCAGGTTGATGGAGACTTCATTAAAGTAGCACTAAATGTAAAAAAAAAACCCTGTCATATCAACCTGAAACAACAAGTAAAACAGCAGCCGAGAAGTGAAGCATCTCATCTTTGAAGGTTTGCTGTATTCTCCCAAATTAACATGAGGTCTGAAGTCATGTGAAAGAAAAACTGTGTAAAAATCTTAAAGCCTTTACACATGAGTACACTACTACTGTGGAGTTTCACTGATGTCACTTAAAGGGATTTCTGGGTAATGAAGCTCAGGAGTTTTCAGACACTGACGTGCAGCTGTCACAAGGCACAGTTGCAATTTAGTTATACACTGATGAAAAATAGCCGTTTCATCTAGTTGTCCACTTTGGTGAATTTAACTGTGATGCAAATAAATGGCATACATATTTTTATGATTTTAGATTTGCATTATAGTAATCATCAATTTTGTAAATACCGTGACAAGACATTTCATAAAGGAGGCTTAAATTGCCCTGACTGCGCTGCATGTGCGTGCTGTACTATGTACTGTTTGTACTAACATGTTCTGTACTTACACAGAGAATTAATTTCCCCACTGTGGGATGAATAAAGGTGTTTCTTTCTCTCTGCACAGTGAAGGCAGTATGTTAGCAGGGGAGCAATGGCTTTGAACATTGGCATTATTGCAGTGGTCTGTTAATTGGAAACCACTTTCTAAATTGAGACTACGTGAGAAAACATGATCCAAAGCATTGTCTTGTCTTCTGAAGGTTACAATTCTAGCTGACATTGAATGAGAGGTAGACTATACCCTAGACAGACACAATGTAACATCAACAGTACACATCTTTTATTATTATGCTTTACAACAGGGCTCTAATACAAAACCTCAAAATATATTAATTATGAGAAGAAAAACAAGAGTTCATTAAACATAGATCTAGGTACCAGTATCTCCACTACCACTGCTACCATTCCTATAGCCTATGCTTTGAACACGGACATAGTGTATACACAGACTTGTTATGTGTAGAAAACCTTTACAAATACAGAGAAGAAATTTAAGGGGAGTAAAACATGTCCACGAATAACCTCTGCTTTATTGTTACACTAAGCAACTTTTGAACATTTTTGATACATGCTCTCTTAATTACGTCCCAAACCAAAATTCTACATCAACCATAAATCACTTTGAATTATGGAAAGATGATAGTATAATAGGCTGAGTCCTGCTTGTCACAAGGACTCAGCATATTATAGCATCATGAAACTCACATGAGAAGAACCATTAGATGGAAGGATGGTTTAAGGAGTCTGTGTAAAGATGCAGGTGTGTGTGTGTACATTTCTGTGACTAGCCACACTGTGGCAGGTGTCTGTCTGACAGGCGTGTGATGAGTTGAGCCCTGCACTGAGCCTGTCTAAGCCCAGTGACTGGGCTCCCTCTCTATCCCAATAAGCTGCCCTGGGTCTGCGGAGCAGAGCTGAGCCACCCCCCACCCCCGTCCACCTTTGACTGCAAGAGTCACTGGAATACCAATGACTCAATGTCCCTCACTTCTCACCACTCCCTGCCATCTATGCATATTTGATGTGTAGCCCCCTGATCTGAATTGCGCTGATGTTTTTAAAATGTCCTCTGTACACTGTATAGAATACAGCTTTCCCTCAGAATTTAACCAGTATATGATCCTGAAGGCTAAAACTAGTGCTTAAATGGACATTAGTGTTTTTTTATGGCTTGGGTCTCATTTTCATAACATTCAACATCTATTATCTATCTTGGAATGTACAAAATAGAGTGGGGTTTGTCATGTGAGGAACACAAATGATTATCATCAAAATTTAGATTTCAAAATTCCTTCTGGAACCAGCCATGCAACAAGCTATGGTTTGTATTTAAACACTTCTTTCACATAATCAACAAACCAAAGAATGGTAACATTTGGAAGCACCCCATTACAAATTTCCTCTGTTTTCATTTACCCATTTTTATTTTTATTTAATCGTATCACTTTTCATATGAAAAATCAGACCATAAAAAAATCACTGTGTGATACCAATACTAACTCTAAATAACTTCAGATCGAACAATGTTGTTGTTCGCGTTTTTACAATTGTGTCCTTGCACAAAGAAACTGATGCTGAACTGAGATAATGAGATGAGTATCAGTCTCATGACTGATCAGTAATGCATTAGAGTTAGGATGTCATTAACCTATCTTAGCGTGAAGACTGAAAGAAGGGAGAGCAGTTAATCTTGCTCAGTCTGGATTTCAAAAACTAAACTAGCACCTACTAACAGGAGAAAATTCACTAATTAGAATGCTGTGTATTAAAGGAAACATACTATTGTTGTTAATTGTCTGCATTTTCTCTCTGTCCTTCCAAAATGTCAGTTCGGTAGCCGATGCCAATAAAAGTTAACAAAATGCAACAGGAAGAGTGAACCACACCCTTCCTTTGCAGAACAAATCTGTTGAGGCACAACAAAGCACCCAGAAACTGTCATACTGCGTGCCTAAGCTGCCAAACAGGACATGTTAAAAAAAAATGTCTGCATTTTGTTTAGTGGAATATTTAGATTAAGGCAAAGAGAGCATAGTGACAGAAACTGGCTCAAGAGTTGCAGAGCATCTCTTCTCCTGTGAGGTGTCAGAAGTCAAATTGTGGAAGATAGAATAGTACCAAATAGATAGTGATGAACTTAACTATACACAAATCACACAGTGTGGATGCAAACAAGTGTCTGGAGTTTCTTGTAGTAAGAGGTACTAGGCTGCAGCTGGGATCTATCTAGTGCCATATTTCTGAATTTAAGTCCATAACCTATGTGTGAGCAGATAGTGATTTGTACGTTTATGACAACACCCAGTACCAGAACACCCAGCGTTGGTCTGATTCAGATTACGTTGACTATTTATCTGACAGGTGACTATTTTTGGTAAAAGCCGCACACTTTCCATATGAGGCCAATACCGCGCCTCAGTGAGGTTAAGAAACGTATGGTCTTCACCCAGCCAATCAGCAAAGATAACCCTACATCACAGAACATGTCACGGTTTGATCTGCCACTCTTCCAATGGCCTCATGTTGTATAAAGTTATAATGTTTATGTTGTATTGCTCGACAAATACATGCTCCATTCACCATATACAATACGTGTTTTTCTTGTATTGTCACAAAAGTAATAAAGTCTTGTTATGTCCTCCAATAACACTCTGAGGCTGACATTTTTAATTTCGAAGTATTTTAATGAGTACCCTACAAAGGGTTAAAAGCATCTATTCTCAGCTCATTTCTGGAAAGAAAGCAAAAGTGCATCACCCAAAATCTTTTGTTATTTCTTTTAACCTGAAAAAAGGCTTCTCTCATGTAATCATGTATAAAACGTCACCGTCAACATGCCACTCAGCATGTATTGCATGCCTGTAAATTAAGTGTTTAAATAAGCCCCCTTACATAGTGCATGAAGGCCCACACCCCCCTCCTCCAGCACCCTGTGGTTTTGCAGCTAGCATGCATGGCACAGCATATCTGTTGACTTGGTCTAACAATAAAAAAATGCTGCATTCACAATAAAATGAACAATAGCCGGGATCAGTGAGCCAGTAAAATGTTTATTCAGCATATTAAAGAGTAATGAGTAGCCTCCTCCAATGACTGAAACCACATTACTAACATGCTCACAGTTCTAGGAGTCTCTCTCCCAGGTTTAATGGCTTACTTGGGTAAACATAAACAACACCATAATGAGCTTAGATCCATATTTTCCTCATTTTTTTGTTGATAAGCAAAAATGGTTCTGGAAAGCAAAATTAGCCCCTCACATCTTTAGGCAAAAAGACATGTGTGCATACAGTGCAGAGTATAATGCTCTCTCTCTCTCTCTGGGTCTCACGCACACACACACACACGCGTACACACACACACACACACACACCCGCGCGCGCGTACACTCATATTCCGAGCTGTTTTTCTTAGCATACAATTAGCACCTTTACAGAGCTCATTTGCACTGTAACACATATACAGGTTGTCTTTGGTCTCGAGCTTCACTTCTGCTTTAGCCTGTTGTTCTTCCAGTCCTGGGAGAGGTGCAGAGGAACGGTGGGGTGAAGGCTGCTGGAGCATTCGGATCCTTAACCGCACAGCTGGCAATGCTCTCATAGTGGCTTGTTTTCTCTGTTTCATCAAAAACCAAGGATCACAACTTTGTCGGCAAAAGACAAGCTTGCAGTGTCATCATATTTACTGCCATGCACGTAGAGTTTTTGTTCATGCAATTTGCATTTTGCTTAGGCTGCCAAAAAGCAACCTTTTCTCCTGGGCAGTGGGCACATTAAGTGAATGTGAGGTGAAATCCCGCACCTATTAAAAGTAAATGTGGTGTGGAAAGTGGGGAAACGACTCTGTGACATCCATGCTCATTTTAAATGTAATTTTGTGACAAGCTGGATATTAGGTCCGAGAGCTCCCTGTTATTATGGTATGTCCTCAGAATGAATTTATCTAGATTACATAATTGGACTCCCCCATGCGAGGTAGCGGCTGAATGTTTACCTGCATGAAGTGGATGATTAGTTTTGTGCTGCACAGGGCCAGTCAGCATCTCAACTCACAGCCAGAGCCTTATTGAAGAGGCTCAGACCTGGAATCTGTAGCAGCAGGAGAAAAGGCCTTGAGCTAATAAAGTATCACTGGAGCCACTTCAGACACTCAACCAATTTACCATATTAAGTCACTTAGTCACATCCATTTCCCTCGTAATCTATTCACTGCTAATGCTCAAATGCTGTTTGGGAATTAAGATTAATCAGATCCTCATTCATCAAAGCCAAGAGGGCAATTACTGCATGGTGTGTAGGGATGGCTCTGGCTGAAGAGCCACAGCTTAGTTTTTGTCATCACACACAGTCCATGTAATTCCATCATAATAAAGTGCAATTAGTTAATGAATGGGTGCATATGTTGCTAATAACAGGCAGTAACCTCGCCTCTGTATATATACCCCTCCTCTATGGTACTGATGGTACTGAAACTCACACTCGCACTCCCCTTGTCTGACTATGAACTTTTTAAAATGATACAACTACAACAATAAATTTTGTAATTATCCTTGCATTTTCTTGCTTCCACATGTTCTGAGTTTGGTCTGAGTGGTCTTCTATTTTTTTTTTTTTACAACCTTGATTTGGCATTTGGATCTCTTAGCAATCACATGCCCCTGATGACATTGGCCTTGGCGGGAACCAAACCCAGGTCTCCCAGATGAAAGCCATGGTGGCTCCTGAAATGATCTTCTACTAAAGTACCAAAATAACAATGGAATATATACGTGCGTGCGTGCATGCGTGCGTGCATGCGTGCGTGCGTGCGTGCGTGCGTGCGTGCGTGCGTGCGTGCGTGCGTGCGTGCGTGCGTGCGTGCGTGCGTGCGTGCGTGTGTGCAGTTTAGTTAGTCCAGAAATCTCTGAGCGGTTGTGGGAGAGAAAAGAGGAAAAAGTCTTTGTATTATCCTCTGATCCTTGGTTTTCTGTGAAAAACTAATTAACTTTGGCCCTTTGGCCTCAAGCTGTTAACCCATCAAAGACATTTAGAGGGGAAATGTCTCTTTGGTGGAACTGTTAATAACTCATACACATCTGAAACATACAGGCATGTCTTTTATTTTAGGGGGTCACTCATGGAAAGATATTATAGTAACAATGTCAGCTTTCTTCTTCTTTCTTTCTTTTTTTAGTGTTAAGGTTAGAAACAAAAAGGTGTCAGATAAATCTAGAACATATGTACTTAAGTACAGTGGTTTCACAGTGTTTTTGTCTGTCAAAGTACACTGTGTACGTTTATGGTTAGTTAAAGAAAACAGAAATTCAAAAAGAAATGTTGGCATTTAGAAAATTTCAACCTGTTCTTACAAAAAAGAAAAAAGATAGTTTTGGCTACCCACAGTCTGCAATCATCACTATTGTAGAGATAACATTAAAGACATCTGTCTGTCTGTCAAAACTAAATTATGACATAAAAATCCAAAGTCTAAAATTACTACTAAAATATGATCATTAATAATTATAACATATTGCTTTGAGGGAAAAGTCTTTGATTAATGTTCATACATACGGCACCTACTTTTCTGTCATTGTCAAGTGAGTGAGTCAAGTGAGAAATCAAGTTGAGTATAGTGTACACACACATGCAGAGGTTACTGTGGTCATGGTGACATGCTGGACAAGCACTCCTTTAACTGTGCTGCTCTAATCAGTGTTGATGGAGTGTGAGGAGGGATGCTAATCTGGGTCATTGCATATGTAAATGCACAGCTGGGATCTTTGCAGTGCCAAAACACATCAGCCAGGGTGTCTGAGTGTCACCCAACATTAGCTCCAACATGTCGAGTGTACAGGAGCGACAGACACACACAACCCACAATCGGGCATCCTCTGACGGAGGGGATTAGTCTGATCACCAGCAGTGTCAATATTCAACTTTCTCCAAGTCTCTCAGGACATTTACAGCATGTGGTGCAGCCACGCACATGCTATCAAAAAAAAACTTTTCTCATTGAAATTAATAGATACTTTAATGTGAAAAACTTGGTTTAATTTTTTTTTTTAGTTGAATGTGCAGCTCATATTAATTAAATATGACTCTCGAAAATGAAAAAATCAACGCCACTCAGAAGATTACATTTGTGTTTATTTATTCTTATTCTATTTCATCCTAGGGCCATGGAACAAGTGGAAGAGACTGGACCAAAACAGGAAATTCTCAGGCCATAAAGACATAATTGGCTAAAAGAAGTGCAAACACTTTATTTTTATTGACTTGAGTTATTTTATAGTGTATAGATAGTGTATTTGATTTATGCACAGTTGAAGGTATAAATGGAGAAAGTTTAGCAACAAAATAGTTTCCCAAAATATATACTCGATGGGTTTTGCAGGGATTGAACATTCAACACTTGAATTACGGAACAATCAATGGAGACTATCTGTTGTTGTGCCTCCTTGTGGTGATAGTGAGAGAAAGAAATGTGAGGATTCGTTGTCCCTCGTCAGACCCTCTTCTTGTGACTGAAGTGTTGTCATCAGCTGGCACTTGAGCTGCAGAGGGCTGTGTCTCTCTGTGCTCCATGGCACTGTATGGAGAAACCCCTTTATTCTTGAGCTGCACTAATTACCTCAAGTGTTGTACTCTGTCCAGGCTCCACCACATTGTAAGCAGTCTTAGAGATATCCCACCCTTTTTGGTCTTTCAGCCATTTCATTGAGCAGAACACTGTGTCATACTATAGAGAAGATTCTAAAATGGATTGACAGTTTATTGTTAACTTATATTAACAATAAAAATAAATAAAAAGGTCATATTTAATTACCTTTTTATACTGAAGTCACTACATTTCAAATATAATATGCCAAAATATTTTTTTGCCCTTGACAATAACATTCAAACAGGTTTTAGATCAACATTTAAATATCTCACTTGCATAATACTCCACAGCCTAGGTCTCCCAGGTCATTTGTCATTGTCTACACAAAAAAAATATTGGGCAAAATAGCTGGACAACACCTGGATGTACTGTCGTGAAATATGATCAATTTCAAATACAGCAATAATGTAAAGTTTCTGTTGTGGTATGAAAGAGAAAAAAAGAAATTCTCAAGAGCACTTGAATCAAGTCATCCAGTGAATATGATCATATAGGTTGTTTGTCCGCACCCTTAGATACAATCAACAATGTAAAGGTGTATGAAGGCATCAGTCACAAACACTGATGTCACACCAAGAAACTGAGGCCCTGTCTGCGTGTTTTCTCTGATTCTGTCTTTGTATGGTGGCCCCGTGTTCACCTTTCGACCTGTGTACCCTGCTTCTTACTCAGGGTCAGCTGGGACTGGCTTCAAATCCTTGCAACCACTCCCTCAACTCCTTTTAAGTGGACATTTATCGTCATGGCCACAATATCAAAATCCACAGAATGGTCACAAATTTGGTTAACACAGGAATCAATTTATTATCTGGCCACTCAACTCAACCTTTGCCTTGAAGACAACTGCAATTCTTAATACTGCATTATTTGAAGTCTTGACTGTGAGCGAAGTGCCTGGTCCTATCTATAAATTCATACCCCTTGCATTCAACTGCAATATGCATTTCCTCAACCCCACAGTTTACTCTGCTCTCATCCCTTGCACAGTCAAGTTAGACAAATGTGTGTTTAGTGTCAAGTCTGATCCTGTCCAGTTGATGTCTGTGTGAGAGTCGGGAGGCAGTGACAGGGGAGCTGGGCAGAATGATGATCAGAGCTGCCGGTGCCCTTTTCTTCTGATCACACATTACTGTGCAACAGACTTGTGTCAGAACAGCAGCAGCGCTGAGATGTGCACAAAGGCCAACATCAATCAACAGGGCTATTCATCTGTCTGGGGCCATAACCCCCCACAACTCATCTGTTCCTCCTACCTGTTTGTCTGACAGCTGGATGTACAGGCCAGCCGGAGCCAAGGAGCTGCCAACCACACAGCAACTGAGATGAATGAACAGTCTTACTGAGTTATGGACAGTTATACTCAACATTGACAAGTGCTCAGGCACATGTATTATAAAAGGAAATCATGAAAAAAATGTAAGCTGTGGGTTGACATGTTTAGTTCAGAAATGATCTGAACTAAACAATGATCCTGCAGAGATCCATCCCTCCATCCATCCCTTCATCCATCCATCCATCCATCCATCCATCCATCCAGAGCGAGTCCCATGACTTTGGACATGTCACCAGACAGTAACCCTTGGCTGAGTTTACAAGAGTTTAGGTCCCAGGAAATTAGATCTCTATTTGAGTTGACAGTTTGTTTACACGTCTAAAGCGATTATTATGTTTAAGACTGCTGATGGTTTATGTGTTTTAACATGATGTAAATACAGCACACGCACTAATATCACATGGCTAATCACACCAAGATCAAGTAAACTGTCCTTTTCACTATGCATTTTCAGTATCTCCTACCTAAGACCTGAACAGCCAGAGCTAGAGGAGGCAAGGAGAAGATTAGTGAACTGGCTGGACAACAGACTGTGACTCAGCAGAAACATTGCGCAGCTAAGTTATTGTAGGTTAAACAATATGCTACCACAGGTAAATCTGAGCACTGAATATTACAATGTCTGTGGTGGTTGTTCTAAAAGGCTCTAATTATAAAATGTATGGCTTTGAGATTGTGGAGGCCAAATGAGTCTAGAAAGCACTAGAAATCCCTGTTGCCACCTCTGAGTCATTATTGAATCAAACACAGTTAATGTTAAACTAAAACTACGAAGCCAAACTATCCAACCATTACATCAATCGTGTTAATTCTGCATTTGGTATCCAGTGTTAGACTGATATATACTGATTAGTGTCTGATTTACTGCATCATGTTGGCTTGTATTTTCCAACAGTGTGTAAGGTTTTTGTATTCTCAACGTATTTAGCCAAATGGGTTTGATTCCAGCAGGTTGGTCTGCAATAATCATGGACTTCAGCCATGTTCCTTTGCCAGAGTATGAATGCACAGTGCTGTTGACCTGAAGGCAAGGTCACTCCACATTTCACCAAATAACCCAGCCTTTTTGTCAATTCTTACTACTGTGATTAGATTCTATTGCACATTGCTTAAGTGTGAAACAAACATATAATTCTGCGAAAGTTATACAAATTGTGTCATAGGTGATGTTATACTGCTGTAACACAAAAATGTCCCCTAAATCCAGCTAATCTTATTTTAGATGGAATAGAATAGAATCAGGATTACACAATCAGGTTCCATTGTCAGCCCATATTAAATTGGATGACTAAATGATTACACTTGTTTCACTTTGTTGTCATAATTAGTGAAACAAGTGTAACAATTTAATCAATAATTGCTCCATTATGTGGCAGTAAAAGAAAAAAGCTTAATGTTTAGGCTGTTTTCAGTAAAGGACAGTCAGACAGACAGTAAAGAACATTTAGTGAAAGAGGTGGAGTCTGATGTGATGTGAAGCGCAAGACAGGTGAAATGAGTGAGTGGCTGTGGAGAGGGGGGTTTGAGAGAGGTGAAGAGAGGAGGAAGAGGGGTTAAAGAGCAAAGCTGGTGTCAAAGTTTGAGTAGGAGGAAGAAAGTGAGAAAAAAGATGGAGGTGGAGAGAGAGAGAGACAGAGAGAGAAGAAAGCGAAGAGAGGGAGTGAGAAAAGACAGTATGATATGTAGAGTGAGAAAGAGTGAAGCTGTGAGCGAGGACAGCGAGACGGAGGGAGCCCCAGCTGTTGTCAGTGTCGTGCTCCTGACAGCCTCCTCCTGCCTCTGCCTCTCTGTAATAACTTGTCAGATCGATGGCTCCCCAGACAGCACGGCTTTTTACTGCCGCACAAATGAAGTGTGTGACATTTTTGCTCCTTCCACAGGTCACCGCTGCACTGCACTCCCACACTCACATGTTTGTGGGGCCAACAACAAGGATGTCATTTCCATCTGCCACGGTTTACGCCCCCTGAAGGACGTGCAGAGGAAATGCATGGGTGGCCAGCAAAGACAAATGGTTATCAAACTTTATTTTACCTCAAAAAAAGAAAGACTAAAATTGGTTATTTTATTTTGCTAGCCAACTACACTGCACTTACATTATACACCTACAATAACTATTAACATATAGTGAAGCTCACCATTATGTCACTAGTCTATGTCACCATGCATACAGCAAGTGATTTATATTCATCATTGGCATTATATCATGTATTCTAGTTGAAGCAATAATATTAAAAGTTAAACAAAAGTTAAACTGCAGACTGAGACAGGATGCTCACCGAGAGACATATAAATGTTTCATATATTGTTATGTTGTTGATGTGTTGTGTACATGCATCAATTGCACTTCTGTCCATCCCAGAAGAGGGATCTCTCACTGATTAGTTTCATATGATTTTATTGATATATGCAGCTACACTTGAATTTACAGTATTGCATGTTACTGTGCAGTATTGCATAGTTACCTTGTACAATCAAAATTATCGGGCCAATCCTTAATCAGACCTTGTCCTGGGGATCATATTCATATGAAATGTGCTTGCTGGAAGTTGAGGCTTAGTGCAAATGGTGGTGGTGCAGTGTATGTCAGCAGGAGAGCAGGTAAAGAGTCAGGAAAGCAGAGGAGACAGTAAAACATGTGCAAAGATTGCCAACTATGTAGGAGCAGGGAATTATTTTCTTATTCTGAGATGTGAACTGTGGTAAGAACTTAACAATCTAAAAAGCTCTGGGTGGCTTTAATATTAACTTCTATAATGGAACACAGAATTAAGATCAAAATTAGGCTTAATTACAGTAGCAATACATTACATTCAAGCAGTGCACAACACAATAGGTTGCTATGTTTTGCATCTTTACTCTCTTTGCTCTCCTCTGGATGAAGAGAGTAAGGAGGAAAACTATGGATGAGACCGTTTGAAACAAAGTTGCTCCTGATCATTCCCAGAAGACCTTGGACTGGAATTTTTAATGCTTTGCATTATTCAGTTCAAGTACAGATCAGTATATAAAATACAGAATTTCATTATTGCATTATCTGTATAGAACTGTTGCCCATTCTTACTAAAGCCTGTTGGTGACTGTAAGCTGTCAGACTGCATTTCTGTGTAAGAAGTTGTTACGACCACTGGTGCTGGCAAAAGAGAACCCAAAAGCACAACAACGAGGCAGGCAAGTTGAAAGGGAAATCCGTTTACTTAGTCCACAAAACAGGCAGAGTCAAAAACCAGGAGATCAAAAAACAGGCAAACAAATCCGACAAGGGGCAGGCAGGAATCTGAAGTCCAAAAGGGGCAAAAACAGGATCAGAACACGAAGGCAGAACAGGAAAAATGCTGGATAGCTTGGCAACAAATAACACAAGACAATCTGGCAGGGATCATGTGGAAATGGAGTAGAATATATACTGAGGGACAAATGAGCAGATGAGCTGCAGGTGAGGAGATGGGTGGGGAAAACCAGGTGAGGGGAATGAGTTGATTGCATGGCAGGGAAGAAGGGCAGGATCTGAAATGACAGGAGAGTTAGTGAAGTGACAAAAAATAAAAACAAACTAAGAATAAGTGTAACTACGTTACAGAACCCCCCTCTCTAGGGATGGCTCCTGCCGTCCCACCCGGTTGATCAGGATGAGCCTGGTGGAAATCTGTGATGAGAGTCGGATCCAGGATGCTGCGAGCGGGGACCCATGAGCGTTCTTCAGGGCCATAACCCTCCCAGTCTACCAGATACTGCACTCCCCTGCCACGTCGCCGGGACTTGATAAGCCGACGGACAGTGTATGCAGGTGCCCCATCAATGAGCCGGGGTGGCGGTGGGGGTTTGGAGGGAGGAAGAAGTGGGCTCTCATTAACAGGTTTGACCTTGGAAACATGGAATGTGGGATTAATCCTCATGGAAGATGGAAGACGAAGACGGACAGCCACAGGATTGATTATTTTAGAGATTGGGAACGGGCCAACAAAACGAGGAGCCAACTTCTTAGAGTCCGCTCTGAGGGGAAGATCCCGTGTCGATAGCCAGACG
>JAFBJQ010001234.1:190958-213447 GCA_016785345.1 Trinectes maculatus
ACGTTTTTGGAACCTGGTCTGTATGAGAGAGAGAAGTCAAAACGGTTTAAAAAAAAGAGCCCACCTTGCTTGACGGGAGTTAAGTCTCTTGGCCGATCGGATGTACTCAAGGTTTTTGTGATCAGTCCAAACCACAAATGGTTGCTCCGCCCCCTCCAACCAGTGTCTCCATTCCTCCAATGCAAGCTTGACTGCCAACAGCTCCCGGTTCCCAATGTCATAACTCCTCTCGGCTGGAGCCAGTTTCCGGGAGAAAAAAGCACATGGGTGTACCTTCTGGTCCTCAGCCGACCGTTGAGAAAGAACTGCCCCGACACCAGTGTCCGAGGCATCCACCTCCACGATAAACTGGCGAGCGTGATCTGGGCAGATGAGAATAGGAGCTGAGGTGAAACGTGACTTTAACTCACCAAAAGCCACCTCGGCCACGGAGGACCACCGGAAGGGCTCACTGAGAGAAGTGAGAGCGGTGAGGGGAGCTGCCACTGAACTGTAGTTCCGGATGAACCTGCGGTAGAAGTTGGCAAACCCCAGGAAGCGTTGAAGCTCCTTGCGTGTGGATGGAGTTGGCCAGTCGGTGACTGCCTTGATCTTGGCCGGGTCCATCCGGATGTTACCAGCGTTGATGATGAAACCCAGGAAAGAAACCTCTGAAACATGGAACTCACATTTCTCTGCCTTAACAAAGAGCTGGTTTTCCAGGAGCCTCTGGAGGACCTGACGTACATGGACTACATGCTCCTCCCTGGACTTAGAAAAAATGAGAATGTCATCCAGATACACAAAAACAGACATGTTGAGCAGATCCCGCAGAACATCATTGACTAACCCCTGGAAGACTGCAGGAGCATTAGTGAGACCGAACGGCATGACCAAATACTCGTAATGACCAGTCGGAGTATTAAAGGCCGTCTTCCACTCATCACCCTCCCTGATTCTTACCAAATGATAAGCGTTGCGGAGGTCGAGTTTGGAAAAAATGGTCACCCCTTGTAGCAGTTCAAAAGCAGAGGAGATTAATGGAAGAGGGTACCTGTTTTTGATAGTAATGTCATTAAGTCCCCTGAAGTCGATGCAAGGTCGTAGGGTCTTGTCCTTTTTCTCCACAAAAAAAAATCCTGCTCCAGCAGGCGACGATGAAGGTTGTATGATCCCTGCCGCCAGGGAGTCATTGATGTACTTTTCCATAGCCTTCGTTTCAGGAACTGATAAGGAGAAGAGTCGCCCCCTAGGGGGTGAAGTGCCTGGAAGGAGATCAATGGCACAGTCGTAAGGGCGATGCGGTGGCAAAGAGGTGGCCCGGTCCTTGTTAAAAACCTCCTTAAGATCCAGGTAATCCATAGGAACCCCTGACAGGTCTGGAAACTCAGAGGGGACAGACAAACCAGAGGCAGATGACGGGGCAGACGTCAAACAGACAGCATGACAATGAGTACTCCACTGCAGTATAGTTCCTGAAGACCAGTCAATGTGCGGATTATGTCTTCTAAGCCAAGGAAACCCCAAAATGACAGGTTGTTGTGGAGCATTGATCAGGTGAAAAGAAAGAGTCTCAGTGTGATTACCCGAAATGGTCATCTGGAGGAGAGTAGATCGATGAGTAACCCTGAAGAGCAGACGACCATCCAAAGCTGAGGCGTCGATAGGCTTCTCCAAAACCACCCGACCAAGACCCAGCTGGGAGGCAAGAGTCACATCCAACAGGCTCTCATCAGCACCAGAGTCAATGAGGGCTGAGACAGTCTGATAATTCCCGGAGCAGAACAGCTTGACCTGAACCAAAGACCGAGAGGGCATTTCAGAGTTCACATTCCGGCTCACCAGCGCCCTCTGGATGACTGATGAGCCATGTCTTTTACTGGACACGAGGAGGCGAAATGACCGTCCTGACCACAGTACAGACACCTGCTCTCCCTTAGGCGGCGCTGTCGTTCTGCTGTTGACAGCCGTGTCCTGCCCAGCTGCATAGGCTCAGGAGCGTCACAAGGTGGATTAGTGCGCTGCAGGTGAGATGGATGGTTACCCCGCACAGGTGAAGCAGCGGACCGAACTTTCTCCCTCCGTCGCTCCCGTAGACGACCGTCTATGCGGATAGAGAGAGAGACAAGTGCGTCCAAATCAGCAGGAAGATCACGGGCCGCCAGCTCATCTTTGATGTCATCTGAGAGGCCGTTGTAGAAGGCATCGAAGAGCGAAGCAGCGTTCCAGTTACTTTCAGCTGCTACAGTGCGGAACTCAATAGAGTAATCAGAAACAGACCTCTCCCCTTGTGCCAGGTTAAACACGAAGGCAGAACAGGAAAAATGCTGGATAGCTTGGCAACAAATAACACAAGACAATCTGGCAGGGATCATGTGGAAATGGAGTAGAATATATACTGAGGGACAAATGAGCAGATGAGCTGCAGGTGAGGAGATGGGTGGGGAAAACCAGGTGAGGGGAATGAGTTGATTGCATGGCAGGGAAGAAGGGCAGGATCTGAAATGACAGGAGAGTTAGTGAAGTGACAAAAAATAAAAACAAACTAAGAATAAGTGTAACTACATTACAGAAGTAGAATGTATGTGTGGCAGCCAGGTTTAACAGCATGTGTCTCCATAAAGGATGAGAAACTAATTCTATTTCTACATACATGATAAGGAGCTTTCAAAATTGATTATTTGGGATGGTACATTTCGAGGGGACAGGGACTGAATTGATTGAATTGATACATGCACTACATTTCATGAACTTAAATATAGGAAATCCAATTGTTTTATATGTTATTTTATATGTTATATTTCACAGTTGGGTTGTATGGACAGATTGCAAAGTGTCTCTCTGCATTGTTGTCTGCAAACATTAGTTTTTGGAACCAAAGTTTAATAGCCTGTTTTCTGCTAGCAAGTTAATTCGTTACCTTCCTCAATCATTCCAAATGCAAGCCAGGTGCCAAAAACAGCTGATGAGATTTTTCTGTGTGTACCTGAACAAGTAAGAGAGTACTAACTGCACTCAGCCTACGACATACGTAATGTATCAGACATTACGTATAGTACTATCGGAGACAGACTGCAAGTTGGAGTCTGAAAACTTTTGAGAACATCTCCTGCACATTGGATTGACAATGTAATTTTTCTTAGACTCAAATTGCAAGTTAGTAGGCTAAAACTCTTTAGCAAACTAATGTTAGCAAGCTAGTTAAGGCACTTTTTAATAGCTTTTCATATTGTTTTCTAGACTTTCGAATTTCGATATAATATGCATACAGTATTTAAAGAGAATGTAGGAGTGCATGGCATTTATTTGGATTCAGCATGTTGTGGAAATGTGTGACTGTTTGCTGAGAGTGGCGGGATTGTTGTGTTCATGTCCCGACAATAGAGCACCTGCACTTCTGTACCCACAGCTGCGGTGTAATGTGTGTTGTCCATATGCATGTTAATCCATGCTTTGCTGCTAATATTTAGGTGAATGAGACCACTAAGAAGAACATTAAGTAATGAAACCAAAACAACATAGCTGCTCTTGGCCTTCCATCAACAGCAGTGGCTGGTTGATCCTGTGATTGAAGCCATGCAGAGCCCCTCTCCTTAGCTGCCTTATTGTAAAAAGGCTTGTCAATAGCTCAGGCTCTGATGAGTTGACCCTGTATGCCAGACAGCGAGCAGGTGATTGATTCCTTATACAACTCATTGTGGTCAAAAGGTCTCCAGAGCCATGTAGCATTTCAGGAAGCGCTGATCCATTATGTCAGTGGTCTCCTGGTTGTTCCCCAGGCCCCCAGGGCAGTGGTGGAAGCAAGGAGGAAGTGGGCGCTGCATGATGGCAGAACTGAGCTCTTGTACTCAGCGTCTTGTTAAAAGAGCCCGGGACCATGTTGATAATGGGAGAAGTCAGACTCAGACACCTGGATACATTACTGTCACCGCTGCTCCCTCAGCTTCACCCTGAATGACTGACATGGTGTGTTATGAGGAGCTACTCTGCATGGCGATACAAGGAAGCGGCTTGTATCCTATCATTCACTCCATAGACAGAGTGGGAAGCTGCCACCAGCCAATTTATAATTTTGTCCGAGATAAGCTTGTCTCCTATACCAAAATATTCGGCAGGAATTCCAGTGTCTACCTTGAATTAGTATCATATTATCCCACATATTTTTTTATTGTGCTCAAAAAGTCCAGATATACAACCCCCACTCCTGTATTGTTTTCCACTGCTGGTTGGTATTCAAACAGCTTCTCTGCCTACTGTGTCAGGAGCATGCAGTGGCTGGGGCATCCTCCAGGTCAGAGCTGGAGTAAGGGGGTTTGCCAGAAGCATTGCCCCCAGCAGACTGAACCCTTACTGGGCATAGCTCTCTGATCTGCTCCTCCTTCTCCTCCACATGACTGAGACAATAGCAGACTGTTGCTGTCTATGAAATGCACACTCCAGCCTGCTTTTCCACTTTTTCTTTTATATCAGATTTTTGATGTTGTTTTGGCTTGAACCGTCAAATGTGTTGTTAGCCTGTTTTTGCTCTGTTTTGAAGCAGACAAGAAAGTGGGTGCTGGATTGAAAGTTGGGGTGGTGGTGGGGGTGGGGATCAGAGAAGACCTGTGGTTGTGTCCTTCAGGGTGATGGAGGACAGAGTCTGAACTTTGATCATGGTCAAGCCACATACATGTGGGTGCCCTGATGCCAGGGGCACTTTGCCAGCCTTCTTATTACCTTGGATGTCAGATCTTCCACTGGGAGCATGTCAGCCTGACTAGAAACATGGACTTGATCGGGCTAGAATGACCTTCACCTCTTTTGGCCAATGCGTATCTGACACCTAGAATTAAATGACCAAGTATTAAATTATCTCAATTTGTCCTTAAATGACATTTTATATCTATGCCATAACAACTATGGCGTGAATCAGGTATGACAGTTCATCTCTTCTCTAGCCAGAATGAAGGCCTGTATTAGGAGAGACAGTGTCCTCCTTTGCATTGAGCTCCATGGTGCCACAGAGTAAAGGGCAGTGCTGCTCTTCCACACTGCCCTTTACTACCACAAAATCTAATGAAGGCCACAGCAGCATAACTATATATAGTCATAATGACCATGGTCACTAGTGCTGGATATAAAGTGAGGAGAAGCTGTTTTCTAGACTTATTTGGATTGTCTCAGTTTGTCCATAGCCTTTATTGTGGGTCTAATTATTCCTTACAGAAGGTGTAATTTTTCATTTTCTGATCTACTGCTGGAGGTATAATATGGCAACATGGTGATCAGTGGGTGAGGCTGGACAGGTCAGTGCAGTTTGCCTTTGGAAAAACTGAAACGTCTGCATATTAAATAGAAGTGTATTTTATAGGCAGAATGTGTCTTTTTCTTCTTTGTGAGTTTCAGACTACATGATGATTACAGACAAATAGGACTTGCTCCGACAGCAAATGACACAGATAAATCTTATTAAACATTTAGCATCAGGTTTTACTGCTGCCACAAAGGAGTCAAAGGAAAATAGTCTTGCCTTTCCTTGCTGTGACGGATATGATTACTTTCAGGTGATTCAATGAGGTGATTCAAAACAGGTGTGCCTCGTCTGCTGCTAATTGAGAGACCAGCCACACCTCCTGCCACACACCTGCTCTCAATGACAAACAGAAAGGGGAGAGAGGGGGAAGAACACAAAACTCAACACAACCATAATAACAAAGCTAGAATTGAAGGCTTTTGACCACTGTGATGATTTTATTTCAAACCAGTGGTGTAACTTATCTTTGTCTTTTCTAAAATGTTACGATTCATTATTACATCTGTAGTGTATGTTGAATTAAAGCACATTGTATCATGTTATTTGTTGACTTCATGCTGACTGCAGATATGAGCACATACAGTTAGGCTATGCAGCCATGCCAGCTGGCTCTCTCCTGCTGTTGCAGCACACAGTACACACAAACACAGCAGGCATGTGCATGCACATTGTCATGCAGGGAAGTGTCTCTGGCCTGCTGCATTATACATGGCGCTCAGGGGAGCCGGGCCAGTCGAGAGTGAAAGAGAGGCCCAGGAGCGAGCCACACTGTCGGACACATGTCAGCGCAGTCACACCACCTCTCCAAAGACCTCACACACACACACACACACACATAGAGGCGTACATAGTCCCACACATCGCTCAGTAGCCAGACAAATCTGTATACGCACTCACTCACCCGCGGCCTGTCAGACAAAAGTCAATGTGATCTGTTCCGTGTCTCGATTCCACAGTCTGTGAACTGGTTACGCTAATGTAAAACAATACAATACAGGCTTGTGTCAACCTGACAGACTTGTCATGGGTTATTTCTCAGAGAAGCCACACCACATGCAGCCGTGTATCACGCAGTTGCTTAATGCCATTTGTGTTAATTATGTTGAACATTCACATGCTGCCAAGCCTCATTAGACTACAGGTACTAATTGGCCTCTAAAGGTGGAAAGGAGTGGGTTAAACACCCCACCAAAAAATGAATAATTCTTTTGATGTTGAGCAGTATTCTAGCTGTTGTGCAAAAATCAATAGAGGGAGCAAGCATGTGTGTTGGTGTATGTACAGATCAGCATAGCCACAAGAGAATGAGGGCCTGTCACACACTGTTCTTATGCTGCTGAACACTGTTAAGGTGTTTTTAGCAGATAGACAGCACGCTGGTCCTTTGAGAGCTATATGGAAATTTTTATACTGTTTGTTTACTCTGCCTTGAAGCACATGCCTGCTCTCTGGTCAACTAATGCACAGAGGTAAAGCCAGCCTTCCCTCAGCCACATCATTCCCTTCTTGCTATGGGTGTGCCCTGCAGGCCTGGCCTGTGTGCGTCCAACCCTGTGGACAATACACAGGTCCAACTGTCAGCTGCCTAAGGTGACAGTGGGTCAATGAATATAAAGCAGAAAAGACCACTGTACAAGTGACACAAGGACATCAGCTACTGAAATACGAACCACAATTTGGTGCGTGGTCCTTTGAGAGCTATATAATATGTTTACAGAATTGTGTAATTCATCCATTATTTATACCACTTATCTGCTTATCTGGTCGCGTGGTAAGTCATCCACACTGATAACAATGGTTGGAGCATCACCAAATTATATTTACTCTCACCTGGTTGGATACAGTTCAGGACTTAGATCTGTGTGTCAATCTCTAATACTTGAATTTGTCTCTGTCCGCTCTGATACCACTGTACGTCGTCGTCAGACCAAAAAGCTACTTGTTACTTGGTGGAGCATCATGGTGCTGCCAATGCTGTTGTTTTTGTTTAATTCAAGTTTATTTTGGCAATGGATTCTACAATAGACCTTAAGTAAATAATGTCCTTAAGAATGTTAGGTTCCATTTTCATTGTCTAAGATTCAATTCTGTGGTCTGTGGACTCTGGTTTGTGGTTAAAAAATGCAACTGCATGCATTCAAGGTGTTTCCGATATTTTGTCCCATACTGGAGGGTACTGGGCTTGCTGATCTGAATGTCTTCTCTCAGCACAGTAGTAATACTCAGTACAGTTGTCTGTATATTGTGCTACATTTGTATAGTGTAAGCTATAGTTATTAAATTACTTTATTGCAGGAATATGAAACAGGTTAGATATACCAAATATCATTTGATCTTTTCCACCACTACCTGAACTCCAAATATTGTAGAGGTGCATGATTTAGTTGCCCAAAGTATCCTTGTATTTTCTAGTAAGACATATATGCCACCCCAAAATGATCACAGAGCCATCCTGGCCACCCCATTGAAAATTTCCTGGCTCCGCCACTGGACCCAGGATAAAAAGGTCCCTAGGTCCCGACCCTTGCTGATTGTAAGAGGCAACAAATGGGGAGGATTGTGTGTGTCTGTGTGTGTGTGTGTGTGAGATCTTAGGCAACGTAAAATCAGATGGATGTTGTAATGTCCTCTGTGAAGTGATGTAATGTGATGGGTTGTTTAATGTTTCATTTGATATTTCATAGAAATTGATTGATTTATTTAAGAGGTGATTCAGAACTTTTGTCAAAAGAAAACTGTTAAATTCTTGACTTATTAGTTGAATTCAATAAATAATAATTAATACGTAAAATGAAGAAACATGTGGTAGGGATTTTATTATATATTAATTTATTTATTGTATATTAATATCTGGAGTATTTAGCCAAGACAGGTGCTTTGTACTGTTCTCTCTACTGCCTCTCTCTTTCCCTCCATCTCTCCTTTTCTATAAACTGTGTGTGTGTGTGTGTGTGTGTGTGTGTGTGTGTGTGTGTGTGTTAAATTCTTGACTTATTAGTTGAATTCAATGAATAATAATTAATACGTAAAATGAAGAAACATGTGGTAGGGATTTTATTATATATTAATTTATTTATTGTATATTAATATCTGGAGTATTTAGCCAAGACAGGTGCTTTGTACTGTTTTCTCTACTGCCTCTCTCTTTCCCTCCATCTCTCCTTTTCTATAAACTGTGTGTGTGTGTGTGTGTGTGTGTGTGTGCGTGTGTGCGTGTGTGTGTGTATAAGCAGGCTGCTGGATCTGGTGGATGAGGTCTCAAGGGGCTGGATTACCCCTCTGCATGCCCCAGGCCAAGCAGCTCTTGGGGGATTACTGTGAGACCTGCACCCTGGCTGGATTAGAACACTGGACTTCATTTCCATCTCCTTATTTACCTCAGCCCACCAGAGGAAATGCTCAGCTGCACAAAAACATGCTAATTGATGCTGAGAAAGCCATAGAGAGGGTGTGCATGAGCTTGTTTTTTGGGAGGGTTAAAGGTTTAAACATAAGTTGTTAAAAAGTTGCCAGATACCGCTGGACTCAATGAGTGTGTGTGTGTACGCACACATGCGTCACTTGGCTGCAATTCATATGCCAGCATTTCAGTGTTTGTCTATGGGTTTGTCTTCTTAATGTTTGAATATATTCACATTAAGATGCAGTTTAGTTTGTTATCGGTTGTGTGTGTGTGTGCGCGCACAATGTGTGTGACTACATGAACATGATCTTTGTGTTTCATGCAGTTGTGTTTTCTGTAAAATTAGGTGTATTATGCTGCTTTACATACTTCTTTGTGTGTGTATGTGTGTGTGTGTGTGTATGTGTGTGTACGGGTGCATGTGCATGTCCGTATGCCTGTGCATGTGTGTGTGTGTGTGTGTGTGTGTGTGTGTGTGTGTGTGTGTGTGTGCATGGGTTTCGTGGTGCAGGTCCTCATTACTTGGTCGGGTCGCATACAGACATGGCCACACCACGATGACAGTTGGCGGACCTACTCCTATTCCCACAGCTCTTTAACGAGCTAGTGATGGGGAGAACAGCCCAGTTGCCCCGGCAACTGCAGTGAACTCTGACCTTGGAGGTTGGTAACCTGTATATATTAGGATCATAGGCATATGCAAATGGCCCACTGGTCCTTTTTCAACCTCTTTTCTGCCAGAATGTCCTTCTTGTTCCATCCTGGACTTGACACATGTGCTAACAGTGCCCTTGCTCTGAAGGTCAGGGGAGGCACAGGAGCGGTTGCTGGGACTTCCATTAGTGATTGCTAGGGTGACAGGAGCTCTGGCTTAGACTCTGCTGACGTATGACCCTCCACCCTGCAGAACAGCCACAGTACTGGGAGAGTGAATCATTAGCGGAGAAAGTATTTTGAGCTTGAATGCTTTCAGGAATTAGACACATTTTCTCTGCCTCTATTTTTTGGCTTTTTTGTTTCTGAATTCTGTTATATATCTATTTCTCAGTGCTACTAAAGTCGGTTAAAATCAGCCGGCTCACTTGCTTAATTGGGGGTCTTAAATTTTCCTGCAAAATTAGTCAGAATGGAATGTACAGTTCTCTCAGGTTATGTCCAGAGAAAAACATAACAGGATACTACAAAATTATTAACAGAACAACATGGATGTAAAAAAACTCAATCAGTAAATATAATCAGGTCCATTCACTGATTCATCCATTATGTACCACTTATCCTTACAGGGTTGTGGGGACAACTGGGGCCAATCCACTTGAATTTGGGCAAGAGGCATACTGGATTTTGTTGCCAGAGAATTACAGGGCTACGATACAAAGACAAACAACCAGCCACAATCAGATTCACACCTATCATAAATTTAGACCCTCCAATAAACATAATGCCAGCATGCATGTCTTTGGACTGAGGGAGGAAACTGGTGTCTCCTGAGACACGGCAAGAATGCAAACTCCACACAGAGAACTCCTGTTGAACAAGATTAAAAATGTGACCCTTCTTGATGTCACCTGCAAGTAGGAACCCTTGCATCATAGTGCCGACCCATTAACATGCACATGTGGAATATCAAAAAATAGTTTCAGAGTACTTAATGAAAAGCACCTTCCTCAATGGTTTACTGAAGTAGCCAATCATGTAGCAGCAGTGAAGTGTATAAATCAAATCACATTAAAGATGAAAATGTTGTGATTTCAGCAACGCTGTTTGAGCTATGATTGTTTTAGTTAGACCAGCTGTGAAGGTGTGTCAGAAATTGCTGAGAGGGGTCACAGGAGACTAATCAGACTGGTTAGAGATTAAAATAAGACAATGTTAACTCATAAAACCACTGTTAACAGCTGAGGTGAAAGCATGCACACCTTGGGCACTGTAAAACATCTGTTTTGCAGTGGTCAAAACATGTCTCCTGTGAGCTTGAGAAATCTCTTCACACAATGTAACCATATAATCACTATCATATCAAAATTATCTTGTCATGCAGTTTATAACTGCATATGCACGCAATGAGTCTTTAAGACGCTTATGAGATGGTGCAGCCCACTATCCCATAACACCAATGTGCAACACATTAACTATTTAGGTTCATGTATGCTGTATACAAACCAATTAGGATAAGGCCTCACAAGATACAAAGGCCAGTGCCTTTAAACAGGGGACTGCAAAAGTTAGTCTGCAAGATGCAAGACTGACCCAAAAAATCAATAAAGGCTTAAAATGCAAAGGCCAAACTAGTGAACAGTGCTGCCACTCAAGACAGCTTGCAAGTGAGTGCGTTGAGCAAGTGAGACTGTGTAAACTAAAAAGCTTATTCTCTTGTAGAAAGTTATCGGTAGCAGAAATGTGGTCCTAAGGGAAAGCCAAATGAAACCAGCAACCCCAAGAAGGCAGATGTTAAAGTGCACCATGGGTTAGTGGTCTTTAAATCCAAGTGGTCTTTGGTGGCCATATACAATACATTACTTTCATTTAGTAGATGCTTTTATCCAAAGTGACTTACAATTAGTGCATTCAACAGCTTAACACCACAACCATATGCAGTGGTATGAAAAATTTCAGGTACCCCTCTGAGGGGGCATAATAATTTATTCTGTCTACTCTGGAAAACACCTGCACCAGCTGGATGCCTGCACATGGTGGTAGAATGTCCCAAGCCCATCGCTGGATGGGCTGGGACAGCACTGATAGGAGGAAACTCAGTTGGAATGATCTTTGAAGTATGAGTATGAAGTCAAACGGGCTAAGTTTCACTATAAGAGCCACCTATGATGTCCTGCCCTCCCAAGGAATTTACATCTTTGGCTAGGAGATGACCCAGCTTGTCCGCTGTGTACTGTTCTAGCAAACCTCAAGCACATCTTGGTCAGTTGTAACACCAGCCTGATTCAAGGCTGAAACTGCCAGTGACACCAAGGAGACACCACACCATCAGCGTCCAATGGTCATCACTAGCAGTAACCCTACATAATATCAGTCAAGTGCAAACATCAGGGATTGTTACACCTAATCCTAGTATTGAACCTGAGAAGATATGTCTGGCTCCATAGCCTCCTTTAATTTCTTGATGACAAATTGTTGAATATGTGTATCTCTGGACTATAGACAGAATGTACCATGACCCTTTAAAAACATAATATTCAACAAACCTTCTCCTAGTTCTACAATTACAATTACACAAGTTTTTGCTTTCAAGCTGATGCTAAATTAAGTGGAGATTGATTGTGGAGATAGCATATAGAATAGAAATACATTTGCTATTATTGTATTATTATTTATAATTCATAATTTAAATTTAATAATAATAATAAAAGGCATTAATTGTAAAAAAAAGTTAATAAATGGTTCCTACATATGTATTAATAAAGTATGTTCTTCTTCTTCTTCTTCTTCTTCTATTGAATATGCACAGACCAGCATTGGAGAATACATAAGCTATTATAGCTGCAGTCTGAATAGAAGCAGTGTGTTACAAGTTTGAAAAAAAAACATAGTGGTTGCTTTTCCGTTGTGTTTCTGACAGTATAAGAGGCTGCTCACTGTATTTTGTTGCAAATAGCCTGTATGCATTTGCTGCTTCTGTGTTTATGCCTGTGAATAACACTACACATGGATCTTAACATATTTAACATGTGAAGTGATTGAATTTGTGTGTAAAAGAAATATAATGCAGTGGGCTCCACATGTCTAAGTGTGTTTTCTCTGGGTACTTCATTCCACAGTCCAAAGATATGCAGATTGGGGTTAGGTGATATAATAATATTTGCATGCAAATTAATAGCAGCAAGACAAGATACATGAATTTTATGTGAATCTAATGTAATGTATTCATGAAACAAAATGTAAAAGGTACTTCAGTATGAGCATATGTATGCTGCTTGAAATGTACTCGAGCTCGAGTGCCTCAAAATAATGTGGGTTAAAATACCTGTTTCTACTTTTAAGAGCTTTTAGCCTCTTAGAACCAGAGACACGATTTTTTAAAACTAATTTCATCCATAAAGATCACCATTTGTGTTTAAATAGTCTGAAAGTGACTGCTACCTGCCAAAAGATTTCTTTTCAACAGTCATTTCACAGAGCACTTTCTCCCAAAGGTTCCCACCCCCACATGTCCCCTCACTCAGGCTCCATGATCAGTCAACAGCAGTCACTCTGGCATGATCCTTCACCGTCTTCCCATTCACAAGCACTTCTTGTTTTGATGGATAGAGCACCTTACCAAGCCAGGAGCAGTGCTGCAGGGACTGAACTGTAAATTGGTCTCTGGAGTAAAGAGGCAGCGCTTTGGCCATTTTGGCCAAATTCCTGAAATGAAACAATAGGTGTGACACTTTTTTCTCATAGTACGATGATAGCTGGTTTCCCAAAGAAAAAAACTAGCTCTCTATCAGGAGCTGGTTCTGTTCAGGATTCTTTAAACCTTGTAATTTTTTATGGAACCAGCTTGCCTGACCCATCAGTTGAGGGTGTTGCACCATGCATATTGGAACTCTTTATTAAAATGTGACTCTCATTGAGTTCACTATCGTTTACACCACAATGAAAAATTGACATTTTTCATTGGCTTGTACCATTTTTTTGTTTTAACTGTAGAAAAAGCCAGTCACTACTGCCCACAGCTCTCATGACTCCATAGTATAGATTTAAGAGACAGTTCCTATAAAAAGTATTAACCCCCTTTGGATTTGTCACTGTTTTATTGCTTGAATAGAATTTGGCTTTTTGTTACTTATGTCTGGAAGGTCCAGTCACCTGTTAATCAGTATTACAATTACAGAATGAAAACAAAAGAACACTCCAAGCAACTAAGAGAAAGGGTTATTGAAAAAGTATAAGTAAGACGATGAATACAAAAACCTGCAGTTCAGTTAAATCCATCAATGATATAGGGCACATAGTGTAAATCTTCTTACAGCTTGACCCTGCTGAAAGAAGACCAGTATGCATGCCCACCAAGACATCAATGGCTATTCTGGAAGAGGTAAAAGATTTAGCAGCTGCAATGGAAGAGAGTCCCCAAGCAATTTTAAATATTAAAGCATGATCAAAGTTAACCCAAAACCTGTGGGAGACTCCAAGGAAAAGGAAATTGTTTGGTCTGATGAGACCAAAATCATCATCATCATCATCAGAATTGATCCAATCCATGAAGCATGGTGGCAACATCTTTCTCTGGAGGTGAATCTCAGCAACAGGCACTGGAAGGCCTGTAGAAGCTGAGGGTATAATTAATGCAGCAAAATACAGGGACCTTCTAGGGGACAGTCTGTTTTAGTCAGGAAGAAAACTTTTAACTGGGAGAAGATGTTTTTCTAATAAGACTATGACATGAAACTTACAGCGAATGCTACAAATAAAAGTAGTTTGAAGACAACAAGGTGAATGGAGACTTTGTGATTGGACTAGAGAAGGACCGTAAATGCCCAATCTCCATGACACTGCACACAACTGTTTTGCAAAGAAGAATGGCATTAAATTGCAGTATACAGATGTGCAAGACTGACTGAGATCGATCCACGCAGGCTCAATTCTGTGAATCCAGCCAGTGTTGTTTTACCAAATGCTGACTAGAAGAAGGTGAATATTTATGCAGTCACTTATTTTCCAGTATATACTTCAATAGTCATTAACAAATAGTCATTAATAAATTGGTTTTCGGTTTGACATTAAGACTAAAAACAAATTATATTGACCATGATACTATTCATAAAAGCAACACAAGGAGAAAACATCGAAGGGGTGAATAATTTCTGGGGTTTTTATACCAAGTGTTTGCATTCAAACTAATAATTGCAGCAAATGCAAATACAGAATTGGTAGGATGGCCAATTTACATGTAAATAGCCAGCTCTGTGAATGCCAACATTAGACGCTTAGTTGCAGTGTTATATCAATTAGAGCAAGAACATGCCGTGTATCATTTTAATTTTCAAAATTATATTCTTTTTAATTTCATACAATGTTAATAATGACCCTTATGCTTTCATACATACAGACGACCAAACTTATTTTAAGCCCTAGTTTCATCCTGGTGGTGTGGAATCAGGCTGTCAGAGCTCCATTTTGTGTCTTGTCACTCAGCTCTTTGGAAGCAGGACTGAATAAGAGTTTAATTCTGTTAACTGACTGCTCTCTGCACACTGGCCAAGCTGGGCTCAGTGGGGCCTGATTTATGTGCTGACAAGCTGTGGAGGCTTGGTGTGTTCTCTGTGCACTGGAAGACATATCACTGCTGGAAGCTAAATAAAAAATCAATGTGAGTGAGGCTGGTTGGTTAGGGAGAGCGTCCGCTCGGCTGGAGTTTAACAACGTTTTAACTCTCCGCTGACTGAGGCAATGGGAAGAGCCATTGATTTCCCCCCACCATCACCACCCCCATTCCAGCCCCTTCACCCCCTGCTCTTTTTTAATACATCTGTTTGATGTCTGTGCAAGTGTGTGGTATACTTATATTTCCTTCTGTGTCAAACAACAGGATGTAACTGAGGGTAAACACACCTTAAACTAACATTAGCCACCTTTGCATTCCTGCACAGCGCCATTGGGGCACTGATTATAATTAGTGTACATAGTTGTATGAAACTTGAGCCAAGCCACTAGCTTGAGTAAGATCAGTGTCACCCTCTGATAAACCAGATGATTGTTAAATCTTATGGTCAGGATTCAGCCCTTGGTTCTCAATAAAAGACTTGGGTTTGCAGACGAACATAAATGAGTACATAAATATTTATTGGAAAGCAGGCAAAAAACACTTCAAGTGCTTACTGTCAAGTGCTCGTAGTTTTTAGGTTATTATCAGGGAGTGAGGTGCAGTCTGAATAGGTGAGTTTTCAGTCTGTGACTAAAGCATTGGAGAGATTCTGCTGTCCTGATGCCTATGGGAAGCGCGTTCCACCATTGAGGAGCCAGGACAGAGAACAGACGTGATTTAGTTTGGCGGTGACTGCCCACCCCTTGCAGTGAAGGAGTGGCCAGCTGTCCGGCAGTGACAGATCAGAGTGGACAGGCTGCAGTGTAAGGGTTGACCATTTTCTGAATGTAGGAAGGGCCTGAACCATTCGCAGCACAGTACGAGAGTACCAGAGCTAAGAGGGAGTTATAGTTGTCCGGGCGTGAAATTACAAGAGCCAGAACCTGCTTTACCTTCTCGGTTAAGAAGGGACGTATCCTCCTGATGTTGTGGAGCAGGAGCGGGTCGTCGCTGCGATGTTGGCAGCAGTAGACAACTGGTTGCCCAGTGTCACGCCTAGGTTCCGGGCTGTGTGAACAGGAGTTACCACAGAGTTTTTGATTGTAATGTAGAGGTTGTTGAAGGAAGATACCTTCCCTGGTAGAAAAAGCATCTCGGTCTTGTCCAGGTTGAGCTTCAGGTGATGGGCCGACATCCATTGAGAGATGTCAGCCAGACATGCAGATATTCTTTCTGATTGTGGAGTCCAGAAGAGCCTGTTATCGTGTCCTGTGCTACGCACCTGTATAGTGGTTGTTTTGGTAACAAAATCTGAAAACTTGATTTCAATCCCGATCTCAGTTTGATTTTATTTGCAAGGGGTCGAGAGTCAGACCAAGATGTGTACTTGGACAGACCTAGAATCCATCTGAGCAACATGTGACATAGCCTGTTAACAAATTATGTCAGCACAGCTGTCTTTCTTGTACAAAAATACCCCCAAAATTTACAATAATATACATAACATACTTTTTTACAGGAATTGCTTAAATTTTACATTTTCAGCATTAACACTAGATTAGCTAGTAACTCACTTACCATCTACTCACTCAATGTAAGTAAGGCAATGACAGGCTAGAGTATATATGGTATGAATACATACAATTAGTATGTTAATGAGCAGATAAAAGCAGCATATGAAGTGTTTATTTTCAGTTTGAATAAATAAAACACCTGCTTAATTAATATTACTATTAAAAAACAGTGGAAAGTTTTGGATGGACAGCAGACCATAATGAAATATTTCTATGACACTCATCTTTAGATAAATAAGTGTTCTGTGCTGTGGCCACTCACCCCAGCTGCAGCCCTCTCTGACTGGCACTCCCTGATCACCCTAATGAGGCTTGGGCACAAACCAGGGCAAGAGGGCATCGCCATTAACTCATGTCTCCCCCATTATAATCATCTCCAACAGCCATGACCATCAAGCACACAAGCGTCCTTTACTACAATTAGTGGGTAAAAATTATGCAAATACAAACAACAGGAGATGCTGGTGGGGTGCAGAAGAGAGGTTTTTAAAGGAGGGATAAGACATGATGGGGAAGCGGGGAGACATGTTGTCCAGAGGGCAGCCAGTCATTAATAGCATCAACTGTTCCATCATCATGGTGATGATGTTGTTTGGGTGGGGACAGAGTGGCGTGACAGAGTGACAGGGGTAATTACTGAGGAGTGGCCACCCTGTGGTGCCGGGGCAGAAGGGAATAACACCACTGAGGAGCCGCGTCTGCTCCTGCTCCTCGTGTCACTGACAGTAACCTACTGAACTCTGCCTCACTGGGCTACACCGAGGTGGCTGCACTTACGCTCTACTACACCACTGTAAGTACAGTGTGATACATGTACACATGTATCACAGGTAATCCCATGAAAGGGTGACTTGGCACATGTGTATTTCTTTATTTTGTATTTCTGCTATTTTATACATTATATGTTTCTGAAGTTTGAATGTTGTGCTTTTCACCAACTGTTTATGATTCAGTGACTTCTCAAAGATACATTTGCATATCTATCTACATGTATGGTTCAAAATCAAGTTAAAATCTTGGTTCACATATAAATGATCTTTTAATTATTTTTAACATATATTTTTAGAATGGTGCATTTTAACCTGCACCTCCACCTTTGTAAGGCGAAAGGCTAGCGAATCGGTCTTGGGACCAAGAGGTCACTGGCTCAAGCACTGGTCCGGCTGGGCCACCATCAAGGTTGGGAAAGTGAGTTTGCCGATCTATACCCCGGCTTTGCAGAAAATTGGGAGAAGTGCCACCATCTTCCGCGATTGTCCACCACCTTGGGCCCTTGAGCAATGCCCTTGGCGCCCACTGCTCCGCATGTGTGTGCTGCGTGTTGTACTAATATGCGTATGTACTCATATGCACTCATGTGTGGAAATGGGTAAAAAAGAAGACACCTAATTTCCCCAAGTGTGTATTAATATATGTATGTGTTTCTTCTTCTTCTACTGGTGGAAAAGACTAGAGCGACGAAGCGATAGCTGTGCTGAGGACATAAAATGAACACACAGCTGAGGCAGAGTAGTCTGCTCACTGGGACCAGCTAAACCCTGTATTACACTGAACTCAAACAACTCTTCTGACTGAGCTGAACTATGAGCCACACAGTGGAGGGTCTCAGCCCACCAGGCCCAGGTGAAGATTTCCCTCTGCTTTTCACAGACTACTGGAGATGGGAAATTGTAGTGAGTGTGTAGTGAGTGGTTGAACATACAAAGATCAGCACTTGACAGTGGGGTTTGGGGTTTCATGCCCACCTGTTAGGGTGAAGCTGTTGGAACTCCATTAAAAACCATTGTTTGGACACTGACGAGGAGAGCAAATTCATGATGTGATGTGATGTTGGCTTCTCCTCACCTAAACCCATTAAAAGTAGTAAATATCCACCTTTCTGGTCAATTGACTGCACCCGATGTGAGAATGTTTATCAAAAAATAACTTTATTCATCAGGTGTTGCTCACAGCAACATACAAAAGAAATCTGAGTTGGATAGATAGTCTGCTCTAACACCATGTGTAAATGTTGAAAGTATAGCATTGTGTTAATTTCTAACAGGGCATATTGAGTATTTGCAAGTCTGTGGCTCAGCAGGTAGACCAGGGGCCTATTCCATAAAGCAGGACTACCAAATAAGCCAGGCTTATTTCGTTAGTCTGGCTTATTTTAGAGTGGATCCACTGGAAAATAAGCCAGACTAACGAAATAAGCCTGGCTTATTTGGTAATCCTGCCTTATGGAATAGGCCCCCAGGTCTTGGCGTACAATCAAATCCACTGTATTTGAATATCCTTCTCTTAAGACCATTAAGATTACAGAGTCGGACTTATTTGTTGTTTCGATGAGACGCAGCACTGATAACATCAGTTATCACCACTCATTAGTTCAGTGATCCAAGTTTGTCACTTCAAAACTTTTATGTTGCTCCTACGTCTCTGGATCCATGAAGAAGTCCAATCCAGCCAACATGTCCTTCCAAAAGAATAAGACTGTTTTTCACATTGGTTCGACGCACAGGAACACACACACACACACGCACAGATAACGACACAGACAAAGCCTGAGGGGAAGTGACAAAGCCACCAGAAAGAGTTACAGAGACTGCTGTGAGTAGAGGAGTGAAGCCCCAGCTCTCGCTGCAGATCAGAACCACAAAGGACTCTTTCTGTCAGTGGTTTACCTCTCTTCACAGGACTTGTCACTCTGCTTTTCCTCTTTAGTGCTTCTCGCACTTAGATGAAGCCATGTTAGCATGAGGGTGGAAGCGAGGCACTCGAATGCATCTAGGGGAGATTGGTTGTGAAGTCTGGCTCCCCCCATGCTCTTCCTCTGAGGCTGGCCTATTGATTGTGTGTTGCTGCTTCCTGAGATCCCCGTCAAGCCTTATTATGGCGGCGGCGTTCCTCTGCCTGGCTTTGGCAGGTAACTACAGCAGTGCAGTGTGGGATTGTAACAGTTCCCAACTTTCATCAGACACAAATGGGCTTTTTTCTGTTGGTCCCATCTTTGGCTCTAACTGGTTTCTCCTGTGGAGTTTCAACACTGCACTTTTCAGAGATCACTTGGCAATCAGCTCTCAAACTTTCCTTTCATTTGTTTTCTTTCGAAGAGATTGAGGTTTCAGTTGTGTACTGTAGTTACTGAAACATTTACTATTAAGACTGTTCAGACCACTTCAGACCACTTCAGCACACTTGACAGTGCTGGACTCAGAGTATGTGTGGTACTGGCACAATGGCAGGAATACGTGATGGGTACCCTCAAATAACAGTCGTGTTCGACAATGACCTGTACCTATACAGAACAGATCGCAGACAGTGATAAGATTTCTGTCTGTTATGCAAACACAAGCAGTGATTAGTTCATTGGCTCAAAGCAGCCTGCTTGTCACCTGATCGAAACATTGACTGGTTAAGATGCTGCATCAACAATGTGATGCTCTATACAGTATTTACATGTTTTGTTTACCTGGATATTGGTCTGGTTTATAATATGAAATTTTATTTCAGTTAGAGAGGACATCCTGGGCTTTCTGGGGATATGTCATGTGACACACTGGCATGCTGGGAACTCCCTTTTTAAAATAAAAAAATAAATAATAAAATAGTGACAAAATAATGAACATAATGGAAAATACATTTCAAAAGTTTCAATTGTGAGATGTTTCTTTGACCCCATGGAGGTAGGAAATTAGCAAAAAAAGAAGATTGATTACAGTTATACTTCTTAGGTCCCAGGAAGTTAAATGTAGAAATATAGATGTTATAGAAAGTTTGTTGGGTTTTTTTTGTGAAAATATATCAGCACATAAGTCTTTTTTAAATGTCCTGTTTTGCATAAGTGAAAAAAATGTCCATACTGCAATGTCCATAAAGCCAACACCCTTAGTTACGATAATCATGTAACCATTTTTACATGAGGATGAAAGACACACAATATTTTGCTGACTCCGCTCAAATCATAACATGCACTACACTAAATATTTACCACCATATTCACCACCATTTCATCACAGTGTGTGAAATGAATGCACAGCACACCACAGTATACAGTGCATTCTAAAATTAATGCAGTAATTGCTCAATATTTTCTCCAGGTATTTTGAACCACATAAGTATATTGGAATGTTTTATGGCAGCTGAGAGAATGAACAGGGACATTGTTCTGTTCACTGTGGCACATGAGAGTTGGATTGTTTTGAGCTCACTATTAGAGGTGAGAGTGATGCACCATTTCCGCAGCACACTGACCAAGTCCAGATACTTTACAGGGCACTGCGGAGAAGTTATTCTCAGTAAATATTTTATGCAGGGAGTTTTTGTGTTTGATTATCCAGCTTTTAATTTACGAGCCCTGTAATCATGGCCTGGAAGAAGAAGGAGGACAAAACTCAGCCCTCCCTTTACCATGAGACGCACTGATCCATGTAGCCTCCCTCCTTCGCGCTCTCTTATGCTGCATTCTCTGCTCTGCCCATTAGCTTCAATTAATGTGATGGTTCATCAGGAGTGGGTGACTCTGTCACAGGGCCGTACCCCACTACTTATCTGATTACTCTTAATGGGTGAAAATACGATAAACAAATTCAATTATCCCTGACCTATATTCCAGTGGTGGGGACACATGATTATTATTCATGACATCTCTGAAGTATGAATATGAAGAGATGTAATTACCTTGGTGTCACGTTATGGGTGGACGGGGTATGTAAATATATTTCATATTCATGGTGATCAACTATTTTGCATCGTAAAGGCCAGAGAGGAAATGAATGATTCTGAAGATGAACACCCCCTGTTGTGTCCTCTGTGGCCATCAATTCTTCATTGAGAGTAGCATTCATTTGCTTGTATTGATGACAGGAAGGTTTCCTCCAGCTCCTCAAGCAACCCCGTAAATAAAGAAGACAGATGGATATAGATTTAATTAAATCCTGACCTGACTATATGAAGATTGAAAGAGGTAATTGGAGATGAATGCACGCTATCACTGCTAATCCAACCCCTTCTTTGAAACTTCATTCTAAGGAAATGCTTTGCCGTGAGTAAAAATGGCTGCATATGATGCCCGACTTGAAATGGTGTTCATCTCTAAATTAACTGACATTTGCACATGGTTCTGCCTCCAGTATGTGAACTTAAGTAAAATGAATACATACATGACTGTCTGAACAGTTTCTAAAGCTACATTACTTGATATTTTTCATATGAATTGTTAATGAAATAGCAATGTAGGCATTTTTAAATGAGTTGCTAATAAAGAAGGACATTAACATTGAAGTTCCACAAAATACTGACTTACTCTATATTTTGGTTTGCAAACATTTTCCTGTTTTGGGTTTTAAGCCACTTTTCTAGTCACAGCAGGCAGAGGCTCATATAAATACACTGTTCCCTTCCTGCACAACGCCAAACAGCTGTTTGAGTTAGCAGTCAGCTCAAGAACCAGATATGTCATTGCTTAGGAGACCAAAGGAGACTGAATATTTTATTTTTCTTTTCTTATATTATCATCTGTCCATATATGGTATTATAATGAATATCCCAAAAGGCTTTTCTCTATAGACCCTTAAATATTAGGGTATCTGGAAAGCTGTTAATATGACTCAATCTGCAAACAAGGTTGATTATTAATTATGGAGGTTATGTGACTGAGAAAAAGTCCAAAAGCCTATACTGTATAGAGTGAAGTCATCATGGTCTTGCATCTCCGTGAGATATCTGTTTTTTTCCAAAGATTAAGATCATATTAAGATCTCAATTATTTTATTCATTCATTTTCAATCTGTATTGTGAAAGTTACTCCTAGTAGTTAAACTAAAACAATATTATCACATAACATTTATTGGCATCCTCCATCTCATTTTTTTAGATCGTATGGCCTGGAAACTATACTCTCATCAAGCCCACTTCCACCATCAATAAGCAGCTGTCTGATATATTCACTGTGTGTGTGTGTGTGTGTGTGTGTGTGTGTGTGTGTGTGTGTGTGTGTGTGTGTGTGTGTGTGT
>JAFBJQ010001234.1:213555-251458 GCA_016785345.1 Trinectes maculatus
TGTGTGTGTGTGTGTGTGTGTGTGTGTGTGTGCGTGTGTGTGCGTGTGTGCGTGTGTGTGTGTGTGCGTGTGTGTGATGAGACGGGTACTGATTGTTGCTCCTGTTGTTGTGGCTGCATGTCTGTGGAATAACATTGGCTCCCTCTGCTGGCCAGCAGCCCTGGACTCTGCAGTTGACAGCAGAGATGTGAGGTCAGTGTGGCTGTCACAGGAGATTAATGGGGGTCCAGAAGTGTTAGTCTCATTGTTCCTGCTGCGTTTTAAAAAAGACAAAAAAAATATCTACACAGATGAAGAAATTCACTTGATTTAACCCCACTGAGAACCAGTGACTGCTATTCTAAGGCCATGTGCTTCCTTATGTGGAGCTGCTGACTGTTGGTGTTTAAATCCTCCTGTGTCTGCCTTTCTCTTTTCCTTTCCTCGTTCATTCTCATCCCTCTCCAGCTCACTGTTTGTGTGTATATGTGTGAGCGTGTGTGTACATATTTCCTCTGTCTCTGAATACTCTGGTGCCGGTGTCTCCGAGAGTTCACTGACTCTAAAGGATCGATGAAGGGAGGAGATTCAGAGCCAATTATTTTCAGCTTAATGGTCCCTAGGGTGCAGGGGTGAGCAACAACAAAACGCCTTCAAGAGACATCAATTCTGGACAAGCCAGCTCCTCCATCTCTGTACTGCCACAGTGTGGGCATCAGCTCCGTGCTCTCTGGAGGAGAATGAACCACACTTCACACACACACGCGCGCACACACACACACACTCACATGCACAGAGCAGCTGGAAAATTTAAACTTGGAGCATCGCCATACTTCAGTGACCAAGAATGCTTCATATAACTATCACCGCTGAACCAGTAAATCAACTTGATGGCAAACATGAATGGAAGAAAAAGAATACAGCCAAAGAAAAGACCGGACTTCATAAAATTAATTTACCACTAAATAAAAGTATAAAGTTCAGTGCACCATATCTCAACATACAGCAAATAACACATGATGTGAAGTTTCATGAAAACCAAACATGACTCCATTCCATTGTTTCGTTTACGTTGCTTTTACAGATATTTTACTTGCAGGATGTTTGACAAGCTTGGCAAGGCCAGAGTATCAATAAAATCAAGTGACTTCAGAAGTGAATCAAAGGCATACAAACCACCAGAGGGTAACAGCAGTGGCAGCAGTTTCACAGGACTAAGAACACATCAAGCTCCTCTCGTTGCTTCGAGAAGCCATTGGCAAGCGTTTCCCTACCACCCATGGTGTTGTCAAATCTGAATAAATATGCTGTAACTAGTTTCCAATTTTCTCATCTTTTTGCATGAAATAACATTGCAGGACATGTCGGATATGACTCGTGAAGCTGTTTAAGCAGGTTGAAGGAACGCCATGACCAACAATTGAAACCTCTCCGAATTTCGACATTAAAACACAGTCCCACTGAGTAAGTGGGTCGGAGGACTCCACTTTATCTTCATCTTCTGACTGCAATAAAACTTGCTTGTCTCCTCTGATAATTACCTTAAAAGACTGGAGAGGTGCTGGGATCGGAATCGCCTCTTTCCCCAGGTTTGTGAGCAGCGGGATGCCAGGTTGTTTAAAGCAGTCCCACTGGGCGCCGTGGCACTGTTCAATGAGGCGCCACAGGCGACACTTTCCCCAACAGCTTAGTGCTCATCAACTATTTAGATATGCACTTAACGCTCCTGGGGACGCTAACGTCTAGCTGCTGTCAGGTGGAGGGAGAGAAAACTCTGGCAAACACTGTGTTCAGGAAATATGGAAGGGGAAGTTCTGTGCAGGACAACGCATTGTCAAAATAAAACCTTATGGTGGTCAGGTTAGTTTCTTTTTCTATGCATGAGTGTGGAGTGGAGAAAGCAGGGTAGTGTGTGTTCTCAAGCCCGCCACCCCAACTCTCTGTGTGTTCGCATTTCTCTCTCTCTCTCTCTCTCTCTCTCTCTCATGTTCTCAGACCCTCCCCCTACCCCCACCACCACCAGACACCTCTACCACCTACACACCTCCTCCCTCTCAGTCCTTCCATCTCCATCGTATCCCCAGACTCCCACAAGCAGCTCCATGAGGGGTCGCATGATGAATGAGCAGACAGTCAGCAGGACCTGGGTGTGCGTGCGTGTGTGTGTGTTGGTCAGAGAGTGATGACCACAACTGCCAGAGTGATCACAGTGGGATTCATTACAGCGACAGACAGGGCCGCCTCTAAAACACTGATAGTGTGTGTGTGTGTGTGTGTGTGTGTGTGTGTGTGTGTGTGAGTGTGTTTGTGCGTGTGTGTCTCTTGACAGGCCCTTCAGTAAAATGGTGTCTGAGGATTACACACTGAAAAGGACGGAATAAACAGTGCTTTGTTTGTGTGTGTCTGCGTGTGTGTATGTGTGAATGTGTGTGTGTGTGTGTGTGTAAAGGTTTGATAAATTATTTACATCATTGAGAAAGCAGCGTCGACACTGTTTATGCCTGCACCTGCTCTTCTCAGTGCTTAAAAGATGATTTATGTGTTATGGTCACATCAAATTTCTGCAACTATTGGTCGGGGGTCTTTTGGGACATAAAGTGGTGGTTACAAAGTGCCGCAGGCTTGTTTGGGAGGCACCACAGTGAGAGAAGCGCAGTATCACATAACTGGACCAGGCAAACTCCTGTCCAGAGAGCTGTTACAGCACTTTGTTTGCTCTTACACTCAAATGAGTTATGGACACTCTGAGGGAGGGAAGGCAGGCAATGCTCACCATGAATCTTGCCGTGTAAGAAGCTGTCATCAGGGTAGGTGGACACCACTGGAAGTTAAAGCACCCACTAATGCTCAACTTAGTAAAAGAGAAAAATTACATGACCATGTGTGCAGCATCTGAAAACTTTCAAGCACTGCACCGGGAGAAAAGAATCCATGGAAATAATGGAGCTGTTTTCAAGGTGTGTGTGTGTGTGTGTGTGTGTGTGTGTGTGTGTGCGTGTGTGTGTGCGTGTGTGTGTGTGTGTGTGTGTGTGTGCACTTTGTTGAAAAGCAGTCTCTTTCTGGTTCTAATGCTCAGGGCTTTTTAATTTGAATTTTGTTGATTTGCTTAATGTTTTCCACTAATATTTTAGTTGATGTGATGAACATTTATACTGGCAGAGAAAAATGACAACATCAGAGCCAGTTTACATTAAACAGTACTGACAGTATTAATAATTACTATTAAAATACTGAATACTTGCACTACTATTTATGACAATGTTCAGTCCAATCACTTTCTTTGGTCATTGTATGAAATGAAAACAGTAAAATAGATTATCACTCATTGCTTATTAAATATGTAACGTTTTAAAATTTTTTACATAAAATAATTTCCGTTCTAAATGATCACAACACATTGATATGATATATATATATGTATGTATGTATATATATATATATAACAGTTTCTGAATGGGAGAACATCATTGATAGTCTGTTTGTAATTTAACCCAGATGCTTTCTTCCTAATTAAAGTGTAAACCACGATTGTGCTTCACAATGCTCAAAACGTTTACCCACAGCAATAAATATCCCAAATCCTTGCATGCACATTTCCCACCAAAGTTGCACAGACATTACTCTGATGTAGCAATCAAAATGTGAGCCGCAACTTGTCTAGATTGCATCATTGTCCCCATTGTATCACACAACATGTTCCAGATATCAGTCTCCTGCTTCAGACAGGGGTGTCACAGCCAGATTAACATACAGCTCCAACAACACAGACACCCAGTAGTACAACAGTGCCACACACCAGCTCAATATTTCATAGCCATATGAAATATGCCTGAATGTGTGCACAGCATCTGCCATCTTTGGGGCTTTGCAGCCCCCAAGGGGCACGTTTGATCTGTAATTGGGAAGTGTGCTGAATTAATCAGCAGTTTATCTGCTTTTTAATTGAAATAATATTTTCAAAAAACACAGATACCACAGAGAACAGCACCACTGATCCGTCCCATGCAGTCTTTCGCCTATTGTCAATTTTCATCTGTGTATTCACTAATGGCCCACTGGGATTCTAGGAAAAATTTGAATGTGACATTATATCAGAAAGCGAGGATAAGAACAGAAATATCAAAACATTGTCAGAGTGATCCATTTAGAAATCATCTGATATTTTGGAGTGAGTGGGAATTCTTCTGTCATTTAGTGGTTTGGGAGTTGGGGGTGTTTATTCCTCATCATATTCCTAATCAGTAAAACAGGATAAATAGTCCTCAACATTTTAAAATGATGTTGAATTATGTAATCCACACAATCTGTTTTAAATTTTTGCTTAGTGATCCCTGAGGCAATGAGCTTCTGGCAGCACTTCCAGCAATACAGATTTAGAACTTCAGCACCATATTCTGTTGCTGACATTTGCTGCCCTACACCTGACAGCTGTAAGCTTGTGATCAAAATGCAGTATGCTTTATCTATGCAGTATGCTAAGTGGTTCATGTTAGTGTTTACAAATGTGTTCAGTTTGAAGTGCAGCACATAGCACTAAAGATGCAATTAATGTTAAACTAATTAGTACTTTTTATATTTCTGTGGCTACTAGGATTGAATCGTAGTATGTGACACAAAAAGGAAATCTCTATTCATCAGTCTGTGAGTGGCAAATGCGTTCCCATGTAGTAGAAAAAATAAATTAAATGCAACATAAATTTGTACATTATTTTAATGTCACCATCCACTGTTTTGCTGCTAGCGTTGCATCGATCCATATACAGTGCACACTATTTACACACTTTCTAAATAAAAATCTTTACATACAGAATGTAGCAGAAGTCTGGTTGTGACTAATCTCTGTGCATTCCCATTCTATACAAAGATTTTCACCATCATTTGGCTTTTTTTTCCCCACCTCCTATTTCCGCTCCAAAAAAATGTTATTAATTGCAGAAAGATCTGACAAACACACTCTATGCAACATGCTTAGCACCAGCAGTGTTACTCATTAGATAGTGATGAATGTGGCCCCTTGTTAAGTAAACAGCTAGAAACCATGTTAAATTAAAGATGTGACTGTTTTCTGATGAAGAAGAGTAAAAATGTGACTTATTTATGAGGCAGCCACAAACATGACTGCAGGTTAATGCCAATGTTAGTTTATTTGACAAATTAATGTTGCATCTCCATTGCCTGTGATGTAGCTATATTTATAGTGATTCCACCAACTGTTAAATCAAACCAGGGATGTGTCTCCCACTATCCCACAAGACACAGGATACCATAGCAGAGGTGATATAATATATTGTTGCAGTGAAGATCAATGTCTGTGGGAAGAGGTGAGGGAGAAAGGGAGCGAGTCTCATTGTTCCTTCTCTCTGTGTTTCTGCTCTTTAAGGTAGATTCCTGACTGCCCATATGACGGATGGCTACCATTCTGGAGTGACTGTTTGGTACTTGGCATCAAGGTGGACTGGGAGCTTAGGGCCATCAGGTCTGAGACGGCAAACGTCCTCGCTGCTCTCCAGGCGGGGCCCCTAGGGGCTCCGGCTCTGCTTAAATGGAAAGGATGCACTATAAATCAGCTCATCTGGGGGGCTATGCTCTGCCTCGCTATCTATCTCAGCCCCTGGTCCCTGGTGGAGAAGACAGGGCGAGGAAGAGGGCGGAAGGGGTTCACATACCTGGGGAGCTGGAGGGAGGCAGAGCAAGGGCCTCTACCAGCCCAAAGATCCAGTAACCCAGGGTTCAAAAGATGCTGTGAAGAGAGGAACAACCAGGGAGGCCACACCAAGAGAAAGAATCAGGAATAGAAACTGCACATACAGCTGTACAAAAATTGAAACAGGGTTCAATATTTAACAGGCTTTAGTATTATAACGCTGTACACAAACAGTGACACATTGTCGAGTTTTTACTGCAAACTTGTTACGCAAACAGTTGCCTCTTTACTGGTTCATCGATTATAAACTCCTTCATTTGGAGTTGTTGTGTTTGTTGTCCATCTGATGAACATAAATCCAGAATTGATCCAGAACCGATGAGTAAATAAGATGAGTGAAGAGCCACTGTGCTCCCCTGTGCTCTGTGTTGAGCAGGTACAGGTGGTGAACAGTAGCTTTATAGGACGTTCTTGCAGAGACAACCGCTCTGTACTGCCTGAAATGACACCAAGGAGAACATCAAAATAGTGACAGGCCATAAACCCGTTATCTGAAAAATGCATAAAACCTACTGCTGTGTTTGTATTTAGATATAACTGTCATCCCTTAGACAGCGCAATAACTGGATGAAAGAAATGGTTGGTGTTACTACTGCATTGGCAGTGAAGCTTGTTACTGAGAGGAAGTGAGTCAGGGCATGAGTACATATCAAAGGGTAACAAGAAGCCATGGACTGATTTTGATTGTGCGAGTTGGAACTGGTGTGTGAGTAATCATAGATATGTCTCTATGTCTCTTTGTTTCTGTGTGTGTGTGTGTGTGTGTGTGTGTGTGTGCCTGTGGCAGTAGTCAGGGTAGAGACGGCTCTTCTTGGTATCTTCAAACAGCAGCGAGGTTCTGTGCAGCAGGACCCTGAAGACGGTGGCAGTGCCGGGGGCTGCTGGAGCATCGAAGAGGAGTCACTCTGCTTCAAAGAAACAAGATACAACCATGCAGCAGTGCATCTGATCCGAGCACGTGCTCACATCCTTCAACCATCACATCCACGGAGCTTCTCTCTTCACCACCAACTCTCTTCAGCCACCAATACAGCCAGTGGTGAAGCTTTAACACCCTGCTCTCACTCCCTTTTTCTTGCCTCCTGGGAGCAGAGGATCCCAAAATGTGCCAAACTCTACAGTCCAAACCTGAAAGAGACACATTTTCTCATAAACATTGCTATCAACTTGAAATCCTTAAAGTAGTAGTAGTATTATTTGAAGAGTGACAGTAGCAGTTAGAGTGGAAATGGTAGCAGGTGGGTGTGAGTGAAGCTGTGTATTACTTGCAAAACCACAATTAGTAAGAAATGTAGCAGTAGTACTGATTGTGACAGGAGTATAAGTAACACTGGTATTTGTAAATCGGTGGAATAGTTGAAGGAGCAGCATAACAGCAATTGTAGCACAGGTAATAGATGCAGAGATCGGACTGGTTGAAGCAGAGCCAATCAAAATTTGGCAGCTGTTGCTCAGCCCCACCCAGTTCTCCCAAGTTTTACCTATTTTTTAAAGTTGACCAAAATTAAACACATAAATTCACAGGTGTAAACATTTTAATAATGCAACAGGATCAAAAGTGAAATGAATTTTTATATTGTGTTGTGTTTGTTTTGTAGATTTTGATGCAGTGATCCATATAATATGTACTTGCAGTGTAATCACAGAATTGACCTAGAAATAACGTGTTTTCTGATTGGCTGGTAGGTGGCATTTTGTGGATCAATGCACGGAGTACAGTTCTAGTATTATAAAAAAAAAAAAAACATAAGCTCTTCTGTTCATAGCTGGCATTAAACTGTGTCCTGAATGTCTCTTGTGCGACCGCTAATGATCAGGTCTCTTTGTCCCCACTGAATATGCAAATTAAGACCTGATGTATTTCTATGCTCCAAGGCAAAATGGTGTGTTTGGCTGATCTGACTATGCAGATGGGTCAAGTGATGCATTTGAGAATGTGTGTCTCTGTGTGTGTATGGCTGCCGCTCTGTGTGTTGGATTCCACGCTGTACAGAATGAGAGGAGTCAGCAGGAGCTGAGTGACTCAATAATCTACATGCAGCTCTGCCATGGAATACAATTTTAACCATTAAAAATATACATCAATGCCACAATTTTTTAAAAGTATGGATACTGAGATGTATAAAAATACTTTTGGCTCCGTATGAACTGTAGATGGTCCGAGGATGAGTAGGTTCTTTTAAATGTGTTGTGGGGAAACATTTGCATTCACATATACTTAAAGCTGTCCACTTGCAACTTGATCTAAGGACGGATGTTAATACCAGGTTAGATTGGAGTCAGGGACACCACACGCCTCCATCCTCTAAATACCACAAGAGAGAACAGAGACTTCTATGTTTGCTGGTGTGTAACTCTCACCAGTGCAAACCAGAAAGAGAAAGTGCAAAAGTTATTATTACAGCCCATCATACATCTTACCCTGCTCCATCTCCTGCCATCTGTCCTCCTGGGAGCACAGAACCAGAAAATGTGCCAAAAGCTACAGAATTAATAACAACGCTGGAGAAGGCGGGGGGTTGGGGGTGTTCTCTTCAAATAAATGCAAATTTGCCGCCACCAAACAACAACTTTGTTCACATATTGATGTGTTCTGCAATCAGCATCAATGGAACAAGCCATCCTATGGGAAGAACGAGGGTGATCAAGCCTGGGAATTGGAAAGAGAGAGAAAATCAGGAAAAGAGGGGTAAAGTGAAACAGGGGTCCGAAATTATTTCTTTGCTTGAGCGCAAGCACTACTTTCATTACCCCCCAAACCCCCACCCCCGTAACCCCCACCCCAATTAGCCTTCTTGAGCTTATTTGCAAGTCAATGGCAGTGGCTGTAGGACCGGCTTCTTTGAGCTGCAGCGCCCCTGTGATCTCTGGGTCCTGCAGCCCCTCCACCCCTCACACACTGGATGTAAGCCTTCCTGACAATTAGTACAAAAGAGATTCATGCTCCGTATAGCCAATACATAATTCATATTTTCTCCTCACTTAAATAAATCATAATGTTCTTGAGGGTTTTACTCAAACAACATGGTCTCTCCCTCCCTGCTACAACCCACACTAGTGGCAAACACCCTTATGAAATTCGTTTGCATTGACCTTGCCTCATATCTGGGTCATTTTCACGTCATATGAGTCAAGCAGGCTTGTTTCCTCCTTCGCCATGATCATCATGAGTTTGAGAAAAGAATACAGTTTGCTCACTAATCTCATCCTCTTAATTCACAAGGGCAGATTTGAATTAAAAAAAAAGTCCGTCTAAGAGTTCCACAGTTACCGATTTATTGAAAGACACACCCACGTGTATCATTCAGCTGCATTCTGATGCTTCCATCTAATTGGACTCTTGTTTCCACCGATGCCGGTGTGGAAAGTCCTTATGACGTCCTTATAACGTCCAACTCCCACAGAAAACAAGACAAGACCTTGTCTGGAGGATACCGGGTCTTGCTTCCTTATGTCCTTTGCATTGATCTGTTAGTGGTGTTGAGCAGCATGCTCTGGACAGAGCAGAGCAGCTGTCTCAATGACTAAGCAGCCCTTTGTACTATTATTCATCTGACTGGAGGGAGTCAGTGTCCAGCTGAGGGCCTGCATCTTTTATGACCACTTGCAGTCCATTCAGACAAAGGTACTTCCTTGGAATACTTCCTGAACCTGGAGCACGTGTGCTCTGATGAATATGCCTGCATATTGATTTTGAACATCTCTATTTAATTGTGACTATGCTATTTCGTGAAATACTCTTTAAGATTGTCTGTACTGCTGTTTCCCCTTGTTGATAGCGATATCTTTAGACAGATGCTGTCATATTTCCTGGTGCACTGCTCATGTTAATTAATCCATCAACTGCTGTTTGACAGCTGTCTCTTTGACAGCTGCAACCGTTGCTGCTTATTTGGTGGCTTAAGTGGTGCAACACATTTTCAACACACTTTCCCTGTTAGAAGTTTGGGTTGTTTTACTGCAGCCTCTCGTGGTTCGAGAGATCTGAGGCTTCACGTAGACACAGCTAGTCACTTATAGGTGGGTAGGAACGGGTAGTGCAATTAGCTAGCAGAGAACATGTTTATCTGGGAGCTCAAAGACAGGATGGGATTGTTTTTGAAGGCAATGGAGGGGGTGGGGTGGCACTGCCCCTTTTAACTGTGTACAGGCTATTAGACTATTTCACAGAACTCATTTTCAGATATAAAAACAGCAATCCCCCTCACAACCCCACCCTTTCGCCCAATTAGGAGAAGATTCCCCCTTCTTCAGCATTTATTACACCTATTCAGTATTCTGGATGCTGCTATCAGTTTGCCATAACTAGGCTGCACAAAGAGCAAACGCTCCATTTGGTGAGATTTGTTGCCCCGCTTGACCACTTCTTTGTCTCGGCCAGGCTGGCTAAGTGCTGTGGAATGGGACACCCCCGCTGTTTTATCAAGTCTGCTGAATCCGTAATGAAATAAGTGAGGGTGACAGTGACAGTGGGGAAGGGGGATGTGGAGGTAAGAGCAACAGACCGCCTTATTTGAATCATTTAGGCAAGATGCAATTACAGCTGCACCCAGTGCAGGGGAAACAGCCCATTTTAAAGGCAACACAAATCAATGAGCGCAGCGATGGTGATGTGTTTGACAGAAGTGCCTGTTAGTGGTATACGGCTGCTCTCGAGGATCATTACACACTGTGTAGACAATACATTATCACCAAAAGAGGGGAATGAAAACAAAGAGCAGTGGGATGCGAGGAGGTGCCAATGGGCCATCTGGATTATGGCCTTGGAACGGCCATGCGGAGATGGAAAACGACACTCGGTTTTCACATCTTAAAGTACTCTCATATTCTTCCGGCACTTTTAAAAACTGCAAGATTCACTTTCTTTAAAGTGTTCAGTGTATAATCGCTAAACTTCATGCTATGATTAAATGAACAAACAACTTGTTGTCTAGTCAGACAAATACAATCACAGTGAGGTGTAAGTAAGAGGTATATGTTTCCTTTCGATGTGTTTACTGTCCATACACATGAATTGTTTATGTTTCCACTGAACAGGCCACAAAAATGGGCCACATGTGAACTATTTGTTATTTAACATTTATGTAGCTTATTGTAATAAAACTTATTCAAGGAATGCATGCAGTTCCCATTCCATACTAAGAGAACGGACCTGTTTCACCTTCCTGCAGGTTTGGTTTAGTTTTCAAATAGAAAGAGTTAATTATGTGTATTGTCTTAAAGCTAACTGAAATTATGTAGTAGCATTAATTAATCAAATTAGATAATTTTGTTTATAAGGAGTCTCCAGGGGTCTGGTTTTAGACCGCATCTCCCATTTTCCCCCTCACCCCATCTCTTGTTTTTGAGTTTGCCTAAAAAAACTCCTCCAGTGTAATGGTACAGAGTAAAATACATTTAACAGGCTGTTAGTCTACAGAGTTTTTTTTCTTAATTTACAGTAATTATACAAGTGTTTTAGAGTCACTGTGTTATTTCTTGAAGTTAAAAGGAAGCTTATTATATACATATCCCTTAGTGATGTTGATGATTAGGGTTATTTTAATCTAGCGCTGAAGACATGAAGTGGCAATCTTCACTGAAATGTTGTGTTTTAAACTGCTGTTGTGGTGTTAAAAAGATGTGTGCGTGCAGACCATGTCATGTTCTATTATGGGAAATATAGCATTTGAGTCATACAAGGAATTAAAGTCAGGAAACATTAACCTCTGTTGCTTTCATTCTGACTCAATCGGATCTTTTTTCCTTCTTTTTTAAATCTATGACAGAAAGGCCCCGCACTACAAAATATGGAATACATCTGAAATATAACATTTTCAATCCATATCCATGAAATTGACATGGATTTATATACTGGTACTGGTAAATCTCTGAAGTAAAATATATGCCAGGCCGATTTTATTTTGATGTGATTTAAGACAGGAAGTCGTCATCTGTACTGAGATGGAAGAGAGGGGGAGAGAGAGATACATTGTTGTCTATATTTCAGTTTAGTGGGATGTAGGGTTTTCCAGATTGGCTTAACATTAGATGAGCTCCAGTAGCATCTCGGTCCAGTGCTGGATATAACTTTGACTAAGCCTGGCACCTCTGGGACATGTTATACACCAGTGCCTTCCTTCTCCTCTCCTTGTGTTGTCCCTCTCTCTTCTTTCTCTCTCTTTGCCTAAAGATGAGGCCATCTGGTGTATGTTGGTGGAGCCAGCCACAGTGTGGGCCAGGCCAGTCTGCATACTGGAACACCACTCATTTTGTAAATTGCCTTGTTTTGAGCATAGAGTATCATTGATCCCCCTCCACAGAACATTTTACATTTGAAACACTCCTCATTTACACTTGTACAGATGAGCATTGCAGCTGAGGAATGGCATCATGAATAAAATTATCATGTAAAAAAAAAATCAGCAGAGAAATTACCCATTTATGTGTCTGTTGACCCGCTTCTCTCGTGGAGGGGGGGGGGGGGGGGGACACAGGGGATTGAGAACCAACTGTAAGAACTTGTCGGAGGAAATCAGAGGGGGTTTCTGGATCATAGACTTACTGAGTGGAAAAGAGGAATCAGAGGAGAAACCCTTAAACGTCAATCTGGTTGCATGTAAAAAGCAAAGAATAAGCCCCACATAAGCTTTTTGGGGGGGTGGGCATCTCTAGTGATCTCCTGTCAAGCTGCCAAGTTAATAAAGCGTGAAAATGTCAACATCAAGCCTGACCTGCATGTGGCACGGCCTCCAAAAGATGAAGTTCAGTGTATGGATGGATTAGAGTTAACCCCTCTAACCTGTGTGTTTCCTGGGCAAGACTTTCCTTTACCTGACACCCCCGCTCCTGGGTCTCTCTATGGAGGACCACGGCTGGCCACTGGAGCTTCATGTAGGCCCACCCCTCATCTATCAGTGACACTACTAGCTGACAGGGCACTTATTCATACTCACTCATGAATATTCAATTTATTCTTACTTCAAGGGTACAAAAGACATATCTATGCACGAGAGAGAAGCAGCGTCTTTCTATTTCTCCGTGGCCGCGCTTCTTTTGTATCTATCCTTCTTCCTACTCTCTTTTCTGTCCTCCACTTCATCTTCCTACCGTGTCATACGTGAGAAACCTAAACACTGGCAGTAAGACGCAGGTCTAATTTCATGTGCATATTTCATTAGAGGTGTCGAGCGAGAGACATTTTTTTTCTCTGACACTTGGAGCAAGCCAACACAATCCTGCACCGTTTGCGCAAAGGAGAAATCCCATTTGTCCTTTGTCAGCACAAACACTTTAATTTGAAGTTTTCACTCCTGAGTAAGCAGCAGATCTCCTCAGAAACCCGGAGAGACACGGGAAATGCATGTGGGTCCTTCATTCTCTCCCTCATCAGAAGAGGCTCACTTCATTCTACATCATCCCTGTGTTTTCAGGCAGTGAGGGCATGCATAAGTCAAAAGGAGAGGGGAAAGTGCAGGTGTGCCACAGTATAAATAGCCTACAGGACCAGCTGTCATGTCATTTGTGAACTCTAAACTCCTCATTACCAGTTGTGTTTCTACAGGCTGAAAAACATGAACACAACATGACAATCCACACCGCGGATCTTAAAATAGGTGTCCGCTTTAGTTCTTGTCATTTTGAGTCAAATCTATAGGTTCCTGTTAAAGACTTTGAATCTCAGCTGAAGCAAAGTGAATGGATCACAGACTATTTACAGTTTCTCTGTTTGAACTAGTGTGTAGGTGAGCTAACTTTAGCTTGAAAAAAAACTCAACTTGGGATAACATGGGCTGACTTCACACTAATACACTGTTTCATGGGAACCTTCTTCACTGTACAGTGTGCCCTGTAGTTGTTGTGGTGGTGTGTCAACTTGCTGTGCCTGCAGATTCCAGTGTTGTTGATGTGGCACCCGATAAAAGTCTCTGGCCCTGATGTGCTGCACCTGTGTGTCACTGCCCTACTCTGTCATGTGTATTTAAAATCCCTCTTCTCTTCAAAGTCAGGGATTAAAGATTCACCAGGATCCACCAGAAGCAGCTGATCTCCCTCAGTCAATTAAGGAGGATGACCAACTCCCCTCATCTACTCATTTAGTAACAAATCTCAGAGCCCCCATGTCTGAAAACCTAGGTCTGGACATTGTCTCTCTCACACACTCCTTAAAATTGACGGCTTTACATGGCTGACTGCATTTACCATATGGCTATCACTCAGTGACTGCCACACAGCGACCGCTGCATTTCACATTCTTAAGTCTACTCACCAACTCAAACCTACTTTACTCTGCACAATGATTTGTTCAGCCGCTTAGGAGAAATTAATTGACCACCAAATAGCCCTAGCAGTTTAATTCCATACGTTTTGCCTCCTGGTTTCCCAGACCAATCTCTGAAATCATCAACCTGGTGGCTGTCAGATCCCTTGCAAACCAAAAGTGCAACCCACCTTCCATGTAAGCTGAATCAAACCTGTACTGCACAGCCAGCTACTTCTTCACCTCTTCCAGACACCGTTTTCCTCCCAGGATCAGTGATGGCGACCCAGACTACACAGTCAAGCGACACAGTCAGACAGTGATCGACAATACCCGATTGACTGGGAAGGCTACAGCCAGAAGGAACGATCATGGGTAGGCTATATATGTGTAAAATCAGCGTGCAGAGACAGAGACAACAAAATGACACCATTTTAAAATTAAAAAGCAAAATATATAAAATTACATGTTGAAATGAAAGCAACATGTTGTTGGCTTTCAAAAATTTGCCTTCAAACTTACATGGGAAATGTTAAGTGGTAGGTTAGCTTGTAATGCAGCTTCGCTTTACGTCACGGTTGCCACTTAGAACAGTGGTACTCTCCGCCTGTCTCGTGATTAATGACTTGTCTTTCAGTAGATGGTGATCACAGAACACTGTTTTACAGTGTAATAGTCTATAGGGTCTAGCTTCTCTAGGTTGTGAGGTTAGTACTACTGGACAGGTTTGCACTTGTATGTTGCTTAAATAGTGCATGTAAAATTAGCCATTTCTTGTCCTTGCAGATAATTTAAATTAGACTATGGGAAATTGATTAGCAGGTTAAAATAATGCAGATGCCATTATTAGTAATTTTACCAGCAACTACTTCGGTTTACTGTAAGGGTTAGCATACTTATTAGGCATAGCCTCTCTGATATATGTTACCTCATAGGGATGATCTAAAGAATTAAAATGAAAAATCAATCAAGCAACACAGTCAGACAGTGATCGACAATACCCGATTGACTGGGAAGGCTACAGCCAGAAGGAACGATCATGGGTAATGAAACCATTTTAAAATTAAAAAGCAAAATATATAAAATTACATGTTGAAATGAAAGCAACATGTTGTTGGCTTTCAAATATATGCCTTCAAACTTACATGGGAAATGTTAAGTGGTAGGTTAGCTTGTAATGCAGCTTCGCTTTACGTCACGGTTGCCACTTAGAACAGTGGTACTCTCCGCCTGTCTCGTGATTAATGACTTGTCTTTCAGTAGATGGTGATCACAGAACACTGTTTTACAGTGTAATAGTCTATAGGGTCTAGCTTCTCTAGGTTGTGAGGTTAGTACTACTGGACAGGTTTGCACTTGTATGTTGCTTAAATAGTGCATGTAAAATTAGCCATTTCTTGTCCCTGCAGATAATTTAAATTAGACTATGGGAAATTGATTAGCAGGTTAAAATAATGCTGGTGCCTCTACAGATGCCATTATTAGTAATTTTACCAGCAACTACTTCTGTTTACTGTAAGGGTTAGCATACTTATTAGGCATAGCCTCTCTGATATATGTTACCTCATAGGGATGATCTAAAGAATTAAAATGAAAAATTAAACACAGCGGCACGCCCGAGAAATGTTTTTTTTTTTCAGCGTCAGAAATACAATGTGTGGCGGGAGTGCATGACAAAAGACTGAGAAGAGTCACTGTCATGCTCAAGGCGTGAGACTTGAGAGCCCTGCCTAGACATCAAGAGACAACATATTGTGGGAATACTTTTACTTTTAATACTTAAGTACATGTACAAGCAAGTACTCACTTTTACCTAAGTAGTATTGTTAATGCAGCACGCCTACTTTTACCTGAGCATATATTTTGCTGTTTATCTGTACTTTTACTTAAATACTGAGTTTCAGTACTTCCTCCACCACTGGTGTTTGTCGCTCTCTCTGTGTTATAAAGACTGAGCTTAATTAGCTATTTGTGATTTTGGCTTCTCTGGATTGCAGTGACAGCACTGGGGCAATAAGTGGGCTAAGTGCAAACCCCTGTTCTCATGATTGCACATCTGTTTCCTGCTGCTTGCTCTTGTAATTGCCTCATCCTCAGTCCTCTCTATGGGACTAGCAAACCTGTCTGGTCTCTGATCAGCAAAGCCAATCAAGGACAACTGAGACTGATGTTTTGACAGCCTCTGGGGGTATGCACACATATGGTCACACAGTGTATGTTGTATGCACCTATGCCATCTAGTACAACACTATATCTTACACTAGAGTACCACCCAGTGGTTAATGTCAGTACTAAAGTGGAAGAGTAAAATAATATGTTGTTCATTATTTTGATCTGTTTATGACACAAGCCCAGACAGTTTTGTTTTTATGTTTTTATTTCACCCCATTATATTTTCTTATGACTTGTCTCTTGTTGCTATACATGCTTTTTCTGACACATCAGGTGTGTTTCTGTGTGTATGTCTCTCACTCTATTCATGTTTCTATTCATTCATGTTTCTCAGTTTTTTTTATTTGTTAATTTACTTGACTGCTTACCTTTCACTGTGCAGAAATACATTTGAACAGAATCTGACTATAAGGCTGTTTGCGCCCTGATCCAGTGACAGGGTTTTAGTGGTCATATGAGCAGTACAACTTGTTTGGAAATGTCCAAAGTGAGAAGCTATCAAAGCACAGCATACTACAGGATGCATCTCAGAACAATATTCAAACACTGGTGTCAATTAAAAAGACAAAAATTCCAAGCATCAAGTGAATTAAGATTGGCCAATTTTCAATTCTTCTTGGACACAGTATGAAGTTGTTGTTTTTTTCAAAAAATGGAAACAAGTATCGGTTAAGACAATTTCAGTCTGCTATGTTCACATCTGGCATCCACACTGCTCCAGCGTTTTGAGATCTGTATTGTAGACACTCATACCAGTACCAGTCAATACCAGTCAAAAGTTTGGAGACACTTACTCATTGAATTGTTTTTCTTTTTTCTACATTGTAGATTAAGAAACAGCCAAACTTTGAAGGACCATATATAGCATTATGTAGTGAACAAAACGTTTTATTGTTTACATTCTCCAAAGTAGCCACCTTTTGCTGTGATGACAGTTTTGCAGTTTTCCAGTTTGACTAATGTCTCAAAGTTTCAAACTCTGTTGCCATGAAAGTGAACTTCAGTGACCTCTCCAGTCACAAAATGTGAACCAATAGAAAACATTTGGGATGCAGTAGATTTAGTGGTAGGAGTGCTTAGGGCCAAGTAAATGGAAGGATTAATAAATTAAATTAATGATCACAAGGAAGTGATGAAAAGAAATCTTACACAAAAACATACAGTATTTGTGTATCTTAACATTTAAGTTGGTCTCTTCACTGAGTTACTAGTATTATTACCTAGTCTTATGGGAAATCTGTGTTGCATTTGGCCACAGGGTGTCAGTGTACCAAAGCAAAAGATTGACACAGTAAAAGTCAATGTAGGTCTAAGCTCCTGATAACATCTCTGCACACAATTTCAAGTAGTACCCAAAGATGTGTGTATGTGTGTGTGTGTCCCCTGAGCTTGATGGAGGAAAAGAGTACCCAGAGTGTGATACTTTTGTCACATTCACATTCATTCAGAATGCACAAAAAATAATCTGGGGTTTATTCACAGCCCGAGACTTCATTGGTAATGGTCATAGATAGCCTATGATAGCAGTACACTAATCCACAACCATAATTTTCAAACATCACTTAGGGGTGCTTTTTACACTGCTTTTAGGTACCATTCATTTGGTAACATTGCAAAAAAAAAAGAAACCTAACCGATACTGTATCTGATAACGTCCTGCCATAATGGTCAGTGCTATATGATGATTTATAATATAAAGACAGTTGATGTGGTCCTGTTATATGGGCACAAATCCAAAAATATCAATATCCTACTGCAGCCCATCAGTCAGACCTGATAATTACACAGGTGTACAGATGTGGTCAGACATTAATATTGTTAAAACAATCAGTATGTTTTACTGTGTTGTATGAATCGTTTTTCAGAGAGCGACAAGACGGCTCAGCTTCACTCAGGCTGTAGTTCAGTTCTGTCCAAAGAGGACCTGGTTAACATAACTGGCCCATCCCTCCACCTCGCTGTCTTTCTCCTTTCTTTTTGTCTCATCACCCTATATTGTTTATATGGCTGTTTTTAAAGGCAGTCGCTGTGGCAACAGCATGACCCCTACTGTTGTCAGCCAGGTTCTGAGTAGCCTGATTAATGGCAAGGAGACAGCCATAAAGAGTATCTGCTGCTGCCAGATTAGGCCAGACAAACATGGCCCCTATTGCTGACCAGCCAGGAATGTTTGTTTCATTTTCAGTCTGCAAATTTATATAGATATAGATATAGATATAGATATACAGATCTATATTTATAATCATACAATACAATGTTGCATACAGAGTACAGGGTGTACAGGGTGGTGTAAAAATTGGGATACAGCCCTGTGAATTAAATTACTATATTAAAACAATTCAAACTTTATGAAGCATAAACAGAATTCTCGGCCAAATGGTGTTTGTAAAATTGTATTTTAATTGTAATATCATGCTCCTGTCCAGTGAGATAACGATGCAGTAGATATGTGGTTTACATGGCACAGGTCTAAGAGTAATTTCAGGTCCGTTCTGAAACTGAGCTGAAAAAACAAAACCAAAAAAAAATCAAGAAGGGGTTGTCACTGTGTTTGTGTACTGTCTTCTAATGCTCTGCTGGGCTTGTCCTTCTGGGAAAAGCCTTCATCCTCGGTCCACATGTAGGTCACTGGCCATTTGTGTGCAATGATGCGAGCCCACCAAGTGTTTGACGTTTCCATACCTCTCTTACAATCCCCAGGTTGTCATGGAAATAAACTGTGTGGCAGTGGCAGCCACATTACAGTGGAGCACAGAGTGAGCAAGAGGGGGAGGTCAATTAGCCGAGCTTCTTTGTGAGCCTCTGCTGGCTGTGCCCACTCTGTTCATTAAGAGAGCGCCGACCAAAGGCGTCGGCTGACTTCAGCCAGAGAGCAAGACAGATAAGTCAAAAAACTGTTACGAACCACAGCACTGTTCCTCACGCAGGAGTCTGTTTCAGGATGACTCCAATTCGCCAACGTATTTATATAGCTTCACTGACTGTGTTCAACCAAAACCTCATTGTCCTCTCCTGACTGCTCAGTCTGAAGTAAAGTGCACTAAGTGTTGTGTTGACTTGGAGCCAAAAAAAAACAAAAACTAGTGTTTGCACACTGAACTCAGGGTCAGTAGAGTAAAAAACATTCAGTATGTATGAGCACACACAGAACTCGGTTACGTCGACTTCATTCTCAATATTTGCAACAATTATGTCTGAACATACATAGATATTTACACTTTTAAAAATGCTAGAGATTAGTAGATGTTGAATGCAGTTAAGTAGGTCAGAGCTGCGTTGCCGTGTCATGGGGAGCATGTTGCTCTGGGATACACAGGGAAATGCCTGAGCATCTCCTGCCCTGAATTTCTGTTCACTGCCACTGTTTTAATAACCCACTTTACTGGACTGTGGGTGTCACTCCGACACCTCCTAGTTTTCACCAGCTTTCTAGTTTGCATGGAGCTTGCTTCACTGGTACTCATGTTGGGTTAAAGGCAATTTTGTCTTCTTGTCTGCTTAGTGTATAATATGATTAGCAAAACAAAACTAATCTAGAAAAAACATTTGACTCTAAATGCAGAAGAAAATTATCAGCCAAAAAAATTGTGGAAGTTGTCAGTTTTTTTTGGAGGCAGTAGCCATCAAGATTAATATTCACTGTAATAGTTTATGGTTCAAGATGAATCTGGTGAGCCCAAGCATTCTTTTTGGTAAAAAAATATTACCTGACTTGGTGGATAAATTATTACCTAACTGTCTTATGATCAATGTTCCCTCTAAGCTGCGCGCTTGCGCAATCGCGCACTGCTTGCACATTCTCAGCGCACAAGAAAATCTATGCAGCGCATTAAATAAAATTCAACATAAACGTATTAATTAATATCTAATATTAGACCTAATCTAATCTAATTAATTAGACCAATAATATTGTTTTCTGTACCATTTTGCAACGTAACTCAGTGAGTGACAGGTGTCCACTAAATGATACGATACAGTTCACTTACGCTAGGCAGCCAATCACAGCCTTGACAGTGCTTGTCTATCTGGCCTGCCCATACGCGCCATGCAGGCTAGCTAGCTAACAACAACCCTTACCATGGCGAAACGAACGGGCAGCGACACATCCACTCACCAAGCTAAAGTAAAAAACAAATGCGGTTCTTTTAAGATGGAATCGCTGTCGGAGACTGTGCAAATAGAAGAACAAGCGGTGAAACTGGGTCCGATTTTTTCTTTTCTTTTCTTTTCTCACACATAACATACTACACATCTCATGAACAAGATTTTTGTCTTTTTCATTTTAAGTGCGCAAAATCACTTATAGTAAAAGTAAACGAATGAAAATTGCTGCTGTAATTTGATTCTTTTAATAAGCCATGTAACTTGCCATGATCCAAGGTTTAGAACAGGTGTAATACTGGTGTGTGGCCACAGCGTGCGCATCTGATGTTGCTCACAGTGGTCCTCGGTGTGCTCAGGGAGCTTGTGTGTTTGCCCAGACACATGAACAATTAGAGGGAACATTGCTTATGATTAACACATCACTAATTAGTCACAAATTAATCCAAAGAGGGAAAAAAAAGGAGAGGTCCACCTATCTGGACCTAATACATCTGTTTAGACCTAGTCTAACTGTCTGGTTCAAGTCATTATGCAAGACTGTGATTTCCAACATGAGTCTGTACTTTTTGTTATTTTTGTATCTACAGCTTGAAGCCAGGCCCCTTTTTTGGTCACCTATTATTCCTGTTGGTTTGATTTTTTCAAAATTACATTTTTTTACAGAACATAATGCAGAAAATTACACTTGAGGTAACATTTAAATATTGTGCCATCATAAAACCTGTCCAGTAGAGTGCACTCTGCTCACTCTGAAACACATGTAGCAAAGTAGAATCAAAGGCGAGCAAACAGTAGCATCTTAAAAAGAAGCTAAATAAGCTAGTTCCATGGGATAATTCCAGCACACTGTAGGTAGAGGTGAGTGGTAGCCTAATGGTTGGCCCACGTACCAACCTGGGCCCTTGAATAAGGCCCTTAACCCCAATTGCTCCTTGGGCACCGTATACTGTATGGCAGCCCACTGATTACACATGTGTGCGTGTGTGTTGTGTGATGGGTTAAAAGCAGAGACCACATTTCAGTGTGTAAGTGTACTGTGACAATGACAAATAAAGCTATCTTTCTCTGTTATTTTTCTAAAGCAAGCTCCAAGAAAATTAGAAAGGCAACAAGAAAGTGGCACCAACAACCATGAAGAGTCTTACCTAGCCTGGAAAGAGAGGTTTATATATAGTGTATAAGAGGAGAGTCTGTAATGCCAGAGTTGTCCATCAGTCATTATTAATAGAAGAAAATAGAACATAACTGTTTTATTTTTGAGCACTGTACCCAGGCTGACTGGGTGCCACAGCTCTGTTTTAGCTCTATAGGTCTTACTTACTTGGTTAATTAAACTTCAAGTGTGTCTTATAGGCTCATCAGGCTGCAACAGTAAGTCCTGAAAGACTCTGCAGCTTCTTCAAAATATGTACAGTAGGTGAGGTAGAATTTGCATTTGCAGTGTCATCACAGAACCGCAGATGGCAAGTGAGGGAAACATGCTAACATGCTAACATCCCACACCCTCAAGGACAGGGGTCGGCAACCCGCGGCTCCGTAGCCGCATGCGGCTCTTTCATCCTTATACTACGGCTGCTATATATAGCTGCTCACTATGTATGTGAGCAGCTATTCTCCACCATGAACTACATTAAAACAAACACCGCTCACGCCTCACTGACGACAGCTTACAGTCCTGCATAAAGGTGAAAGTGACTTCGTTCAGCCCTGATTTGCTGACGCTATTCGCAGAGGTTCAGGAGCAGAAGTCCCATTAACCAGGTAAAATAAATATTTATGAGGATATTTTGCAAATATTTATTTTTCATTGTTTAGTGACACAGTGCTTTTTTTCCCAGTTTATTTTTTTTAATTCAGGTCATGGCTCTGCTACACGCTCCAAAGGCGATACAAGGATGACGGCTCATGGCATTTTTTTGCTTTTGTTTGCTACGTGGATAATTTAAGTTTCGCCTTTTAATTCAAGAGAGGTCAAGAGACCTTCAACTCGGCATGTTGCTTTTTTTGTTGTTATTTTTTCAAGAATTCAAAATGTTCAAAATGTGTTCATTACATAAATAAAATATAATTTTCTCTGTAGCACTTCATGGATTTCATAAGCAACACACTATAGTTGTTTATACAAAGTGTAAAGGTAAGAAAAAGCAATATATACAGTGTTATCTTCATTTTAGATGTCCAAAAGTATTTGCGGCTCCCAGCGTTTTCTTTTCCGTGGAAACCAGGTCCAAATGGCTCTTTGGGTGCTAAAGGTTGCCGACCCCTGCTCTAGGAGAACATAATCCATGCAATATCAAACATTTTAACATAACTGACTAAACCAGGATTTCTGTGTATGAGTACTTACTCTTGTTTTGCTGGCTATTCAACAACATTGCTGTTGATTATGAAGAGATAGCAGGTTATCACAGTTAGCACTAGCTACCAAGCTAACTCTGGTTAGTAACTGCACAAACTAATGCACTTATGGGGGAGTGGTGGCAAAGAGGCAGGTAAATGGGTGACGTTACTGAGCAAGGCCCTTAACTTCCTAATGTGCTCCCCAGGTGCCTTAAATGGCTCTGCATGTGTGTGCTGTGTGTGTGTAATCATATACTCATGTATCATATACACCAGATGTGATAAATGCAGAAATGTGTTGAATTTTCCTTCTCTGTGTGTGTGTGTGTGTTTATGTGTGTCAAATGAAATGGCTCTACATAGCTTTTTTTGTGTTGACATTGAGGATAAACTTAGATTAGTCTTAGATTGGAACTCCATTCCTAAGACTGCTGAAACTAAAACTAAAGACCTTCTGTTTACATCAAATACCTGACACGCAGAATAGATTAATCAGGATCTGTGGCACTCTCCTGCATCACAGCCAGGCACCCTACTTCCTGGAGTCCGCTGGGATGAATATGCCCACAACTCACAGGTATGAACCCTTCATGGCTGCTCATGTTTCCATTCCAGGAAGGGGAAGTTGCTGTGCTCTAAGCCAAGCCAAACTGTTAGGTTGCTGCTGGGTTTGGAAGGAAGCCATGGTTGCTTTCCTCCACTTGGCAGCTAGGAACAAACAGCAGGCTGACATCTGGCAAATCCCTGGCCCTTCTTCAGCCAGGATGGAAGGTGTGGCTCTCCTCCTGCAGTCTGTCTTCTCAGGCAGAGTCCAAGTTAGCTCTTCAATATATTAGCTCCTGCAAATCCCACACAGTAATAGAACCTGCAGTAGTACAATTAAAGCTACCAGCCTCCTCAAAGAGCCACCCGACAATCCACATATCAATAGTCAAGCCAGTTTCCTACAAGCCCACTCAACTCCCCAGATTATTTATGATCACCCAGCCCTCACCACCCGGTGCATCCTGGATGTTTACCCATTCAAACCTTGACCAGTTCCAGGTCAACTGGAAGGGATGTTGCTTCCGGAACCGTCACTCCCTTACCTACCAATCCCTCCCCATTCCTTTCCCCCACCTGTTGTCTTGAAGAAACACTTTAAGAGTCTGCTTTTGGGTCAGAGACTTTACTGAGCCATAACAGATATTAAATTGTTTTTCCAGTGTACCATCCTTGTAAACATATAAAAGAGACTGCACATATAGCCGTGGTTCAACAGTACAATTATGTTGGAAAATAAAGCTCATCTTGCATAATTCATTAATTTCAAAATCTAACAGAAAAAGATGACTTTCTCTATAACCTCATATTTTGAAACTTGAAATTCCTTAACTGTAATTTGCTAAAAGCCAAACAACCACCTGTCTGTTGTTACTACCCATTTTTTCATGAAATGATGAATCTGAAAGCCATTGTTTCCACAGTGAAACTTTAACCCTAGAATGACTGAAGAAAAAAGTTGTTGTTCAGTTTAGATGACTAGGTGACAGAAGAGGAGCACAAATGGTGGAGCAGTGAGTCTCAGCTTATAAGTGCTTTTGTCCAGTTTTTCACACTGTGAGTAGAAACGCTGGATACGCAGGTGGAATACTAATGGCTGCCTTTGACTTAATCAGGCTTTATCTGGAACATTCAATTTTGAGCATGTTACTTAGGATGTTATGTCTTCACTCCAGCAGACTTACTCTCAAGTTTTCTCCGGTGAATGTGTAACATTACCTCACATACAATGTTTATGTAAAAGGATTATTCTGGCTGTGGTAATTAGGGTAGCTATTTGAGCTATGGATTATTGGAGGTGATTATACACTACAAGCTAACAAGCAAGGGTCTTTCTCTGGTTATTTAAAGTTTCCACCTGATTACTTAAAATGTTTGCAATTTTTAGTAAATTAGTGCCAGTATACTTATTTTTCAATTAAATATTTAATTCAGTTGAGTTATATATATATGTTTTATTATATATATATATATATATATATATATATATATATATATATATATATATATATATATATAGTTATAGTTATAGTTATAGTTATAGTTATAGTTCTCGTCCATTTTTAAGCAACATTGTGGAAGTTAAGATTCTACACATCTATTATTTGAAAGCTCTTTCTCACACTCGCGCGCGCAGGATGAGGTAAGATAAATCGTGGTTTTGGCGCATGTGTGCGTGAAGGCATAAATAAGAGTTACACATAAAAATGTCCACCACTCTGCTAATTTAAATGAACTCTGTGCCAAATGCTTGACACTGCTTGCGTAAGTAGGGTTCGTTTAAAAAATGACTCCATTTGCATGAGAAAAGCAAATGGCCTTGGGGCGCTAAGGAGGGAGGCGTCTAAAGGGAGGGGGGGCTGGTGGTGTGAAGAAAGACAGGAGGCAGACTGGGACAGATGCATACGGATCACTGGCTGTCTTCAGGTCAGGCGACCAGAAAGTCAACTGGATATGCTGTAAGTTGTGGCGGACATATTGGATGAGTAGTCAAGATCTCGTTTCGACCATCCCAAACAAGTGGAGATTCTCCTGAGATTTCAGAAAGAGACGTTCAGCTGCTTTGGAGTAAAATGTGAATGTTCATCAATCCGGTTGGAAAGCAACAATGAATGAGAAAATACATTGAAAACAACCTACTGAAGAGTGGCATATCAAAAGTGCCTCTGGCTTTCTTTGCCATGCTATACTCAAAACTGCATTTAAGATATTACAGGCTTAAATACCCATACTTGGATGCAAAAGGGTGTTGTATTTATTGCTTTTCAAAAGGGAAGTACGTCTGTATCCAGCAGGAATAAGATTTTCCAAGTAAGCTACGTGGTTTATTTCAGCTGGAGACTACACTGATCAAGAGATGACTGGAGCCCTGCATACTGGACTCATACTCCTCTTCCTTATGGTAACAACCTTCTAATTTTTTCTCATGCCATATGAAAACTGATTTTTGTCTGTCTTATTAATTTACTCTGGGGTTCAACATTGATAACTCTCTTCTATAAATCAGTCATAAAGTTATATAATGAAATTATATATATTATAGAATGAATGTCATAAATGTTACATTTTTGTGATGTTGCTTATGTGAAATGTGTGACCAAATTAGTGGATAAAATAACACAATTAATATTACTCATGTCATGAAGTAACTTGACTTTTTCTCCCTTAGGTGGTATGTGAGAGTGAGCCATCACATACTGGGCCAGACAGAGTGAGGAGCTCACATGGTGAGATACAATGAAATACAGTGACCAGTAGTTTTATTTGGTATTTTTGGCATCTGTTGGGCCTTCAGTCAGTCATATGCACTGAACTGATGCTACAGTAAGGCTTTAGTCACAATGTCTTTTGTCTGCTTTTGTGGTGATGGTTATTTGTATCTGACTCCCCAGAGCAGTCCAGACTGGTCCATCTAACATCTCACTCAGCCTTCCAGCTAGTCAATGACTCACTGCCCTTCTCCAGGGCTGAGAGTTTTTGCAGAGGCCAGTTCAGCTCCCTTGTCACCCTGGATCAGGAAGAGGACCGGGAGGGGACCTTGGAGCTGCTTCAACAGAGTGGACATCACTCACCGATTTGGGTCAAAGACCCAAGCATAACAGCCTCCAAGCCTGTGGCCCTCACCAAGCAATGTGAGGGGAATCTGTGGACCAGAAAGTAAAGAAACACAAAAAGTGACTGTACAGTTGAATTACTGAATTCTTGTTTTGTTCTTTTAGATCTTCAGTTTTCAGCTCTCAAGTTCCCAAAAGAATCCAGTGAGGGATTTGCTCGTGTCAACCTGTCCTTCCCTGCTCTATCATCTCTCAGTGTGTGTGTTCGAGTTCAGTGGGACATGGATTGGAATGAGGTGTCCACCATCTTCTCCTATGCTGCACCTGTCTTTACCAATGAGTTCCAGCTACGAGGCCAAATGGACATGCGGGAACGCATCATCCTGGCACTCATCATCCATGGGAAGCACCTGCCATATAAGGCATCCTTTCCCAATGATGGAGGATGGCATCACATCTGTGTAACATGGCGCAGCATCACTGGCCACTGGTCTATCTATGTGGATGGTGTCAGGAAGGACATGGGCTCAGGCACAGACACTTCCAGGGATATCTATGGAGATGGAATATTCATTCTGGGTCAGGATCAAGATTCCTTTGGAGGGAATTTTACAGAGCCCTTTTATGGGGCTATCACTGACCTGAATGTTTGGAATATGTCTTTGGAAACAAGACATGTCAGTGCCCTCAATGCATGTTTACCTGTGACCCAGGAAATACTTTTCAGTTGGAATCCACACCGCTTAAAAAGCCACCCAGTGGTCAAGGAGGTGCAGACCCTTCTGTTTTGTCCAGGTAAAATCATATTTTGTATATATTGTGTAGTTTATATATATGAAGTTCCTTTCCACTTTTTAAAGACAGCATTGAACACATCTAATACACATAGGCTGTGTCCGAAATCGCCCCCTAACCCCTACTCCCTACTCCCTACATAGGGGAAATAAATGTAGTGCACTATATAGTGAGCTCAACAGAAAAATCTTTCGGACACTACTCTCGGCGCCGGTAATTAGGAATCCACACCGCTTAAAAAGCCACCCAGTGGTCAAGGAGGTGCAGACCCTTCTGTTTTGTCCAGGTAAAATCATATTTTGTATATATTGTGTAGTTTTTATATATGAAGTTCCTTTCCACTTTTTAAAGACAGCATTGAACACATCTAATACACATAGTCTTCCTTTGCATTACATTTGAAGATAGTACTTGCGTGTCTGCAAGGTTAGAGGCATAGCCTTCGGAGGAGGCGAATCCTTTGAAGACTGTCTTGTTGGACATGAAGTCCAGGTTTATGGTTGGGTCCTCTTCACATTTGAATCAATTCACCAGCACCTGGGCTACTAATTAACTTTTGATTAAAAAAAATTAGATCATATAGTACCTGAAGAAGTACTGACCTCAAAGCAAAGCTGGCTTGGTCACTGTCTGCCATGTCTGTGGTGTTTTCATACTGCACTGTTTCCCATTAAATAATACAACTGGTTTCAGGCAGAGATTTTAGACATACTACAGATAGCACTGGCCCAGTAAAACGTAACCATACCTGAGACTGCTTTTCGCTCTCAACTGTCATTTTTTTTACCTCATTGCTGGTAACACAGATTCAGCTTATGAATAACGCTCTGTGTCCCAGATGATTTACTGTAAGTTGCACTCTTACGGACAGACTTGACATGAATCGCTGCTTGGTTACAGCATCATAATTTGGCCTGTACCCGTATAAGAACCAAGTTCAACATTCAACCTTACAGTTAGTCTTTATATCCCTGAAGGCCACAGTTTTATTTCCTGCCAGTCAAAAAACATTATGCTCATCATAGTATTGACTCAAATTCAGAAGCACATTGACAATGCTGCCAACAAATGCTAGAATTTATCTCATCCGATGAATGAAGGTGTAAACAAACACTTGACAGACACGAAAAACAAACTGTATAATTATTACTCAATTTGTCCACTGTAACCATTCATTGCAATTTGGACATCAGATCTGTAGGAGCATACAGATGCATGAGTATTAGATATTATACCATCTAACCCGGAGACTTTGGTATGGACGTCTCACCAGTCAGAATGTAGGGCAGTGGAAGTGAAACAGAAAAGCAGGAGGGAAGGAATTCCCCACAGCTTCAGCAGCATGGGGGCAGCTTAGGGGACAACCGAGTTCAGCACTGCTAAATTTAACTTCCTCTTGTCGTGCATTTACTTTTTTTGAATTAACATCTTGAATATAACGACTTGTTAGTTGCTTTGTTCTATTATTGCAATACTGATTTTAAAATACATTCATAATTCCTCGGTTTGCTGCTGACTGTCAAGGACTCATTGATGTTTTTGAAGGCCATTAGTCTATTGAATTCAAATGACCTTGTCCATTAGTTTAGATTTTATACCGGTAAAGAAATCTAAATGCGTTTAAGCTCACTCATGCCATCTTGTGTGCCACTTTGCATGTGAAATGTGTGACCTTATGAATGTGTGAGAAACAGTGCACCAGCAGATGGCGCTACAGGGCTGCAGGACGCTGCAGGGCTGGTCAGATCAGCTGCCGCTGTTTGGCCTGACAGACTGCATAGATCAACTGCCATTCATCTGCAGGTGCAGCAAAGGTGAGCATTTTAGACTCGTTACAAAAGAGGGCTTTTCAGGATTTGTGAGGGTTTGTAATCTAATCGTTAATATTAATATTGTTAATGATAATATCGTTAATAAGCATAAAGTCATTTACACAACCATGGTAATGGCACATGTTGTTTTTGGCACAGAACGTTACCTGAGGATGAGGCAGATGAGTGATTCCCAGAGCTCTCAGCCCACTGCCTTTATGAACCATCTGATGAAGATTTCCAACAAAACCCAGGTAAACAACACATACACTACTGCTTATTATGACTTTCCCAGCTGCCTAATGTCTTCCTAGTCTGTAAGCAACATCTAATATGGAGTTAGCACTCACAAGATCCCATTTCAAATAGTAATTTTATTTTATAGCTTTATTTACTTCAGAACTTTTTTTAATCACATGGCGGACTGCATTCTTCCGCCAAATTGTGCAGATGTTACTGCCACAGTTTTTGTCTGATTGTTACAGTTCATACATCAAAAAAATCCAGCTCCTTCAGGCATTACCTGCTATTACTTTTCTCATTCCAACTCCAGATTCTATTTACTAGTTTGTAACATGTTTTTGCCCAATGGAAATAGACATGGAGTGGGTGATGTCAGCAGATGTCACTGATGACATCACTCACTGCTCTGCCTCTGGTTCAGCAGACCTTTGGCTCTCTTCAGCTTGTTCAGCTGAAGACCATGCTATGAGAGCTCAGTCAGCAGAGTTTGGATGCATGTTTTGTACAGCTTTCAGCATTCACACGCATTTTCTTCAGGAAATGCACTTTTTCTAGTTCGTGTTCATATTTTGGCCAATCAGTGTAAATGTGTGGCCTGTTTTAAAGGAGTTAATTCAGAACTATCAAGAATGTGAGTTTAAATGGCTTCATTGGTTGACAGTGGTTGAAGTAAAAAAAAACTTTATCTGCCAAACATTAAAGCCAGTTAATGTTCTTAATGTTTTGGCTGTTTGGTGTATATATACCCCAATATCATAAATCAGTAAAGACATGTTGAACCTAATGTCTGTTTCTATTCCCAGCCAGTGCTAAGGCAGCAATCATCAGGGCTGAGCAGCTTGGCTCAAGCTTCTACCCTTCTGGACATATCTGTCCAGGCTTTGGAGGATGCCCAGCAGGAAGGACTAGAGCCAACGGACATGGTGTCCCTCATCCAGTTACTCTCTCTCACAGCTGACATCACCACACAGCGGCAAGCGGATGCCACCAACACGAGCCAGGATAGTATCCAGGAGCTGAGCCAGCACTTCATCAGCATCGCTGACAGCATCATCAGTGAAGACAATGCCCTCAAGTGGCAGTCCATTAGAGAGGTAGCATACTGGTAACGGGATAGCAGTTTCTTACTTAATCATAAGACCTGCTACATGCATGCCTCCCATCTGTGTGTAGGATTCTTACGACAATTAGATGTAGGAAAGGAAAGAAAATCAGACAATGAAGACATTATACATCATCCTGCAGGCATATAAAAATAATGGATTTTCGATTTCAGATGTAGTCTAAAGTTGACAGCTGGCCTTTTTAGTAGCCCCTAAAGTATTTTGAATTGGCAAGACAAGTTGTCATAGTAGCTGCTTTAAGGTATTCATTTGTATTTGTATTCAAATTGTACTTTACCATTTCTTAAATGTAGCAGAATAAGGCAAATTGCAGTCTAATACACAGTTGTATGGTGGTGACTGAGTTTAATTCAGAAAATAAGTGTAATTTGTGATAAGGATTCATGATGATGCAATTTCAGCTCTTAAGCACCAGAGGGCAGTGTGTCTCTGTAGATGCATAGCATAATAAGAGCTCATCATCTGCACCAGAATGATGAAATTACCACAAGAATCACTGACAAATGCTTTACCGGCCTGTGTAACATCTCCATTACGACAAAGCTTAATCATCATTTTCAAAATGGGATTTTATGAATAATAATAAGAATTCAAAAAGAAAACCATGTGCCCTCTTCAAACACTATTACCAAATCTTTTATTATTAGTTTATTTTTGTTGCATCTGCCTCTGCACTCCAGATGTGTGTACAGAGTATGGATCTGTATAGAGTCTACCTTGTGAGTGCGGCGTGTCTCTCAGAAATCTCCCACACCTCCCTAATCCACCCCCCAGGCCTCTCAACACTCCCAAGGCCACCTCAGCCCAGACTCAATGAATAAGCAGCACTTTGAAAAACTGTGGCTGTTCTCATCCACAGACCTCCCTCGCTGCACTCCCAGCTCTGTCTCCAAGGCTCAGCTCTTAAATGGGCCCACTGAAATCAGAAAGAGGGGTTTCAAAACACACAATGGTACATTACATTGTTGTGCCATGCATTATAGACCGATCCCCCACTTCAGCTGAACTGCATAGACTCTTGCAAACAGTTTAGAGCACTAAAAGCGTGTTGTTATTGTGTAGCATATGAAAGGTCGTTTGGAAATGTACCTCCTTAGCTTTGACTACCATGCTGAGCAGGGCAGAGTGGATGTGCGTCGATGTTGCTGAGACATGCTTGTGTTTTAGGTGGTTAATGGCCCAATGGATGTGGTCAAGAGTATTGACCAGATGTTGACCAGCCTGAGCCCTCACCTGATGGCAGAGACTGATCATCTGACCTTTCATAGTGCCAATATAAGTAAGTCTTCATCCTTACACATACACACATGCACACACACACACACACACACACACACACACACACACACACAGTCATAATGGTTGGAATTGTAAGGTGTCAAGCAAAAAGAGTGGAAGACCGCAAAGGTTATATATTCACTGCCACTAGATGTCACACTAGCACCAGCATCACAGGCCATAACAAAAGTTTGTCAGTGTCCACGCCCACTGTCCCGACATGTTCTCATCATGATGCTGCCTTTACTTTTTATGACTATGTCCTAATACCCAGTGAATATCCACTCGTTCAAACCAGTTTCCAGAATGTTCTACTGAACTGCTTTAGCCACTTTCACACTGACAGCAGAAATGCCCATGTCACTGAACCATCAGTGTTGATGGACAGAACTTGAACCATTGTCACTATGCTCACAAGATTAAAGGAACACAAATAACTGTAATGACCGTGTTTAACAGCTGCTATTATCTCCGCAAATTGTCAGATGTTGTTCAAAGCATGAGAGATACACAATCAGTGTCAAAGAATCAGAGGCTATATATTTGCCCATTCCTAGGTTTGACACCTGGGTGGACATATCTAGTACTGCTATAGTTCTATAATACATAAATCCTGTTGGCCTTTAATTTGGGACCGTGAGACATATACCTTGACTCACTTGTGATTCAGAATGTTATTTAATCAATTATCCCAGTGGGAGAGATTTTGCACTGTTCAAATGGCCTCCTCAAAGATCCAGAAGTCAGCATTAACCTTGGTCACTTACTACACTACAGGTACTTAACGTTGGTAAAGTGACTGCATTACTGTTTACTGAGCTCTGTAAAATCTCATCCAATATGAGCCCTAGGCTGAAGCAGACCCTCAGTGCCACAAAGAAAGAAAGAAAGAAGGAAAGAAAGAAAGAAAGAAAGAAAGAAAGAAAGAAAGAAAGAAAGAAAGAAAGAAAGAAAGAAAGAAAGAAAGACATTTTGTTTGCATTAAACCTCTATTTTCTTTCTGGTGAGAAGAATGTAAATATCAGGGAATCAGAAACTCACCTTGTTATTTGAATAAAACATAAATAAGAAAGCAACTATTATTTATTTTACTATTGATAAGAATGTGATACACAATATGAAAAATATCCAATGATGTCAAATCGATTTTGCAATGAAAAATAGGCTATTATGTGAGAACACAATTGATGTGTCTGAGTTTCTATGAGATTGGCTCTGCAGAGAGAGTGACTATATATTGTTGCCTCGCCTTTTGAAGAATTGGAGGTAAAGCAGCAGTCACTGCAGGAAGGATACAGAGGATCAAGCTTCTGTGGGCCTGAGACGGAGAAACACATCAACATCGACTGTATTTCAGTTCCACATCAGAAAATACAGGATCTCCATAACAACGGTGGGAAAAATATTTCTTCCTTTTCACTCACAGCAGTCACTTATTCAAACTTATCTGACACAGCACTGAGTGTTTCCAGAGAGTAGACCCATTTTATTAACCCAAGTCTTGTCAATGAATGCAGGGGACAATGTACTAACAATGGAGTCGTGAATGTGTAGTATGCAGTCACTGACTTATACTCCCAAGGTCTCAAAGTGAGGTGCAGATGGATGCACATTGTTGGCTTTTGCTAAAACTATTCATCCGAAACAATAAGCGATCAAAAATTAACATTTCTTGTAGTGCTGTTTTGTTTGGCTGTCAGTTGCATGCTGAAAAAAAATCTTTCTGTTATGTGTAATGTTTAGGCTTCCATAAGTTCACACTGGTCAATACATGGTATGGCTCTCTCCAGCCTCCTTTCAGCCCCGAGGAGAACATCACCATGGTTCCTACTGTGACTGACGGTAGCCAGAGGTAACATACTAGCTCAAATGAAACTGCCAATGCCACCTGTCATTAAATGGGATGTTTCTAAACAAGATATTACTGTGACAAGCAAATGAGTTGTGGATATATTTTCAGTGGGTCTTCTTCTTCCTCTTCCTGCTCTTCCGTTGTTTAAATTAGGAGCATAACAGCCAAATCAAATTACATTCCCTCAACAAAGGTGAAGAAAAAATGAAACCTCAGGTAGAGTTACAGTGAGGGATCATTTCCCAGGGTGGACAGAATTACAATGAATGCCATGAGTACACATTACCAAAATACAACAAAAAAACGATAATTGTAAGTCGCTTTGGATAAAAGCATCTGCCAAATGTAACTGTATATGAAGAGAGAGCGAGAAAGTGGAGAGCTAAAGCACTGTATAATTGGTCATTATGTTTGCAAAATTCTACACATACATTGGTGTAAATTAATAGAATAATTGTTGGGTCATGGTGTTGAATCCGAGTCCTGCAGCTCTGGAGCATATTCCATAATCATCTGCCTCCACAGTTGATGGTCCACAAAGAGGCCACATCCACAGTCCTGGTTCTGCATGAGAGCACAAGGACTCTGGGGAAGGAGCTGATTCAGCAATGTGCATTGATGAGACACTGATGTATTGAAGACAGAGGGATGACAAAGGAAGAGAAGGATAAGATCTGAATGACATGTGTCTAAGCCTATGGCAGCATAACTAAGACAGGCCTTGACCAGCTCTAACTATAAGCTTTACAGTACATTACATTATATTACATTACAAGCCATTAGTAATCTCTTACAATCAGTAAGCGGGCTAGGGACCTACTCTACACTTGGGTCCCCAAGAGGAGAAAAGGGCTTTGCGTACAAAAATAATACTGCATGACTCTTGCCTACAATCAAACCGTATATGGCAAGAAATTGCATAAATGTGATGTGGTTGTAATTGGTTAGCTAATTTTACTTGTTCCACCTTTTTGATAAGTTAGCATCCCTGCTCTTGTTGCTCTCTTTGTTATCTAGAATAGTCTCGAAGATACAAAGGCTTCAGCAATTTAGGAAGCTAACATACTAAATAAAACAGCAACATTCATTCCTGCATTTGCTATAGCAAACTAAATAAATAAATAAATGTATTTATCTGTGTACACAACCAGGTATTTGGGCACCATCTTGGGCTCTTCTGTCATATCTACAACAGCACTGGGAGATGACCAGCCAGTTAGCACTGCAGTTCTCTTCCAGCTCCAGCACAGAGTACAGGTCAGCAAATCATTCCCAACTGCTCTCGTTCATATTTTAAACAGCATGTTAATTATGTCTAAAATTTCCCGACAGAATCCCACTGGTACCGTGTATGATCCGGTGTGTGCCTTCTGGGATTTTGATCTCATGTAAGTACTAGCAGAAATTTTGACAGACATGGGGAAAATTTGGAGGCTTCAGATTCCTTATAATACCACAGTTATCATACATGCCTCGTTAAAATGTGACAAATGCAGCGAACCCTTTTAGATTACAAAATATCTTCGTTTTCAGAATTCCTATCTGTATGTAAATATGTAAGTATGTGCTGTTTGTGTCTGACTAGTCCGGAGGCTGGTGGGTGGTGGAATACCAAAGGCTGTGAGGTAGTATCCAAGGAATATGGATACACTGTGTGCCACTGCAACCATACCACCAATTTTGCATTGCTGCTACAGGTTTATGAAGCCCAGGTAACATTTTCCTCTTGAATTATCATTCTGTATTTTGTGTAGGCTTCAACTACAGTAGCTGCTGCTATTTACAGCTCACGCTATGTGCGTGTGTGCGTGCGCGTGTGTGTGTTTGTCTCTCAGAGGAGCCAAGAAAACGAAAATGCTCTGCAGGTACTGACGTTCATCGGCTGTGGAGTGTCTCTGTGTGGCCTCCTCTTCACCTTCATCCTCTTCATCGCTGTGGGGTGAGTCACAAACATCACAGAGTGCACTCTGTAAAGCGCCAAGGGCGAAAAGCATTTCATAAATCTCCGCCAGATTCACATCAATAAATAAAAAAGACGTTACATTGTGCTCTCTAGATATTTGAACAGCACCACAGTGGAGCTTTTTTGAAAATTCTATATCTCATGCTGTGTGGACAAATACAGTGACAATGTGTGGACTAAAAGCAAGTTCTCATAACATGAATTATTATTTTAAGGAGAGGACATGTTTAAGGGTAACAGTGGTGATGGAGGTTTATATTTTAGCAGTGGCTTTTCATTAAGTATTAGGCAAGGTTAAGAGTAGGTTCATGTTAGTGGAAGAAACTAGGGCAGTATCAACAGAATATAACTAGAAAACTAGACATTACTCTGAAAATAGAGTTAAGTCCTCTGAAGTTATCGAGACCTGTTTGTTTGTGTGTGTGTGTGTGTGTGTGTGTGTGTGTGTCCACCTTTGCAGTGTCCCTAAATCAGACCGTACCACTGTCCATAAGAACCTCATTGCTTCTCTGGGCATTGCTGAGCTTCTGTTGATATGCAGTGATTGGGCATCTGCCAATGAGGTGAGATCTACTAGATTATTTACTATTATTGTAATAGAGTGATCTTAATGGCAGTTATTTAGCTGGCTCCTTGTAGGTTAATTATGTTATTGCAGTTTGTGTGTTACTTATTGGCTGACCAACAATTAGTAGTGTTTCCGCAAATCTAAAGCAGGGTTTCCGCTACATGTAAGTGATCGTGGCACACCGCCATGGCCAAATAAAAGCCGGCACACACCTTCAGCCCTATGAGGCAAATTGCAATTTGTGAATATGGGCTATACAAATAAAATTTGATTAATTGATTAATTCAAAATGATGATTTTTTTAGGTGGTAAAACAATATAATATCTTATATAATAATAACAAAGTAATATCTATCTATCTATCTATCTATCTATCTATCTATCTATCTATCTATCTATCTATCTATCTATCTATCTATCTATCTATCTATACATATATACATATATATATATATATTCGCGCACAAAATCAGAGCTTGATTAAAGATTTAATTTAAAGATCATGAAATGTGACGCTACGCTGCAAACAGCCTTATTTCAAAAAACCAACATCGTAGTCATCACCTGCCTGTCTGGCTGTAACATTACTGCGAAAGACGGAGAAACGACAGGGTGAAAGAAAAGTAACTGAGCTAGGTTGTCACACCCATGACAACCCTAATGTTTAAGATGAATGTTTAAAATGAATTACACGGGATAAATTTGTTAAATCAAATTTATATATACCTATCTGAAATTGTGTCTTTGGTTATAGAGAGAGAACAACACAGCCTTAGAGCTCTTTTTAAAAAAAAAACTAGAAAATTTAAGTGCTCTCAGCCAGGCTGCAAACTGTGCCATTAGATTAGGCAGTTGTGTATATAGTTTTGCTGCAGCTGTGTATACAGTTTTCACAAAGGACTGACTCACTGGTAGGTGACTGACAGAGTATTTTAAATTTTAATGTGTTGCTCTCAAACAGTAGGTTTTAAATAAGAGACCATGATGGATTGCTATAATGTGAATAACTTTTATTGTAACTCTTTAAATTCAAGGCATCAGAACCACCAGAAACACTCATCTGAATGCAATCCATTTAATGTGCTTACTTCAAGTGGATTGTATATCTTTAATCCTGTAGGCAGCATGCTTCATGGTGACTGCACTTCTCCACCTCTTCTTCATGGCGTCCTTCTCCTGGATGCTGGTGGAGGGCTTATTGCTCTGGAGCAAAGTTGTGTCTGTCAATATCAGTGAGGACCGCAGGATGAAGCTCTACTACATCATTGGCTGGGGTAAAACTTCACCTCTGTTCAGTAGCTTGTCAAGTTGCATTGTTATGACCTGACCAAAATGTTTATTTTACATCATGATTTCACTTCAGAATTGCATTTTCCAGTCATCTCATGTCAAACATGGCAATGTAACATGATATAATAAGTAATGTTAGTTTTGGTGCAAGTAGAACCTCTCATTGTACATCTGACACATGCTTTCATATTATCATCCTGCATCATCATCAGCGCACCACTTCATCACTAATTTCAACACAAACATATTTTTTGTGTGATAAAGCAAGTTGGAGTGATAATATTGACGTCTTACATTTTTAAGATCATGGAAACCAAACCAAAATCCAACTCTTCTTGATGATTCCTCTTATTTAATAATTGTCCAAATCTGTCGAAAAGATTGGGTAATTTCCATTAAGTCTGAGTCCTTCCAGTTGTGGTTGAGTTGATAAGTGACTTTTATGACTTTAAGACTGAATTACACAACATGTACAAAACATGTTCATCTTTTTCAACAAGTGTTAGTTTATTTCATTACAATATTTATTTTTTAGTTATAACATAGATTTATAGAACGGTCGACAAGCCCTACCTAAATGTATATAACAGTTGACAAATCCTACCTAAAATTAAATTAAGGGAATAAAAAGTATTTTAATTCCTCCGCATAATTACAATTATTTACACAGGGTATAATAAATATTATTACTATTATTATTTGTAGTAGTAGTAGTAGTAGTAGTAGTAGTAGTAGTAGTAGTAGTAGTAGTAGTAGTAGTAGAAGTAGTAGTAGTATTGCATTAACTACAACATATTATTTATATAATATTTACTGGCAATGAAAATGTTGTCTAATTTGTACAC
>JAFBJQ010001235.1:0-19667 GCA_016785345.1 Trinectes maculatus
TGACTGTAAATTCATGTTATTGTTGTAAACAATGTCACTGTTGCAGCTGTTACTATTGTTGTTATCTTTCCCCCCTCTAGGTACCAAATCTCGCTATAAGGCTTTCAGTAAGACTGCGAGCATAACCACGGTTGTACTTACTGTTGTTATTATTGTGATGTTTCTGTTTGTTATTGTCATTGTCTCTTCTCCCACTCCAACCCCAGTAACCTCGGGGCACCACCCTGTCACCAGGGACCAATAACCAAATTGAAATTAATTTATCAGTCTCAAATTTACTTTAAAATGGAAGGTGTGAAATCGAGCACTGACTGTGGTAATCCAGCAAGTATTCCAAGTAATGTAATAATAAAAAATATATATAAAAATCTTTACAACATACAGGTCACTTCCTGTGACTTCCTGTGTCAGCTCTGTTATCAGTGATGTGGGGGTGCAGATGTGGTGTGTGAGTGAGAGAGAGGAGAGGTAGGAAAGAAAAGGAAGAAGACAATACGACTGTAACACAGTGTAAGTCAAAATACACGCAATGTAAAACGACAGTAATACATCGCAGGTAAAAGAATCATACGCAACACTGTTCTAGTCTCTGGAAGACAATACGACTGTAACACAGTGTAAGTCAAAATACACGCAATGTAAAACGACAGTAATACATCGCAGGTAAATGAATCATACGCAACACTGTTCTAGTCTCTGCCCAGACATAAGCCTCTTACTTCACGATGCTCCTCTGTCGGAGTTTGTAACGTGGCATAGACGACCCGCCCTGAGAGTCCTCAGCGTCCGTGGCTGGGTGTTAGATGGTCGTTCATCTCGCACTTCGGCAGTGTAAGCTCGCTCTCCTGGTGGCAGCAGTGTGATGGTTTCCTCAGGGCAGTGGGAACGATCACAGATTAGGAACGGGTACCTGGTCCGGTTTACTCGTCCTCGTGGTGTCTTCAATCAGGGATTGGCATTGGCTCCAAAATGAAACAAAAACAACAGTCTGTATGCTCCTCCGGCAAGTTGCAGACTGTGGCCTGGGCTTAGGGGGAGGATGAAGGAGTCCGGAGTTTTGCAGTTCGCTCCCTTTCGGCGGCCAAGTCTGGAGAAAGCTGCAACAGGTCCCGGGGAATAAGCGATGAGAAAAATTAAAGGAAGTCATAGTTGTGCTCCCTTCGGTAGCCAAGTCTGGAGAGAGCCTGGAGACTCTCTCCAAGACTGGCACCAGGGCCCAAGAGACAGAGCAAGAAAAAGGAGAGTAAGCCAGGAATGTAGGGTGCAGGGCACTTTTATCACCTGGGTGACTGGTTCAGGACCTCCAGTGGAGCTCCAGAGTCTCGACCAATAGTCATGCAGGGTTTTCATTCAAACTCAGAGCTCTGGGTCAGTTTTATTACGCTTTTGGCTCCTCTACGTAGGTCTGGTTGAGATTGCAGGCCTCTCTATTGTTCTCTCTGAACACATGGTTTGAGATCCCAACAGACTTAATTGTGGATATGAAGGAATCCACTTGTCATCAGAGGCGGTGTTACATACAAATAGTTGTTACAGCAGCAAATGATGTGAGGACACTGGTTTGAATTGCCAATGTTAACATGTTAACAACTGACTGAGAACTTCATGAATGTAATCTTTAACTCCCTATGCAGTTTATTGCTACTTAGCATTCATGCAAATTATAGACAGATACAGCATTTATCTATTAGTCTATAACATCTTACATCATAAGTCCTATAGAGTGTTTAAAAAAAAGGTATGTTTTGTGTACAGCTTTGATATCGACATGTTTTGTTAACCAGCACCTTTTTCCATCTTTTTCACAATGTAGAAAGACCTCTTTGTGGTTGTGATCATTCAGCTCCACTATTTGGAAGCCATTACTTCATAACCACAGCAGGCGAGCCCAGAAACCAAGTCCTGGCATTCCCATTACTGCCAATGATCTGACGTAAAAAGACAGTGACATTGCTGTGGTCTGATGGGAAGCATAAAGTCTTGTATGCACCACACAGTGTGCTGTTCATCCTATCAATAATCTCCACTTAAAGATGTATCTGCTCCTTAGTTTCTTGGTTTTCTTGGTTATTAAGGAAGTAATGTGAGAGGAGTGAGGCTTACTTTGTGAGCTGACTCACGTAGTTTAATGCTGTAAGTCAAGTTATTTGTTCTCAAGGCCAGGTCATCATCATTGGATTTAGTTCTTTTGAGGTTTCCTGCTGGGATCATCAATTCAGGCTGTAGCCCCATTTATATCCAAATTATGCAAAAAGAAAAGTGCAGTCAGTCCAAGTGCGTCTACATGACTGCTGCTGTTGTCAGTAGCAAATTATGGGCTGTTTTAAGTGGTTTGCCATCATAGAGCTGAACTTTGCGTTGGATGCTGTCAGTCAGGCCTGTTGAGAGCAGCTGTGTTGCTATAGTCACTGTGGTCTTTTTGAAGATTGTGGTCATATACACCCATATGCCAACACTCTGACCACACTGCCCATACACACACACAGGCCACACAAACCTGCGTATCATGTAGCAAAAGTAACTGGGAATAATGTTTTATGTTTTACAGCTTGCCCCTGGGGTACCTGCTTGGGACTTTCCATTTAGAGTTTCCTGAGTAGCAATTATATTTGATTGAACTGAAGTCACACGCTTGTCAAATAGAGGGATTTTGTTACAATGCATGTCAGTTGTATACATATCAGTGTGGTCATACAGGTTCTGATTATGGATGGGTATTGATAAGATTTTATTGATACCAATGCCATTATCGATTCCCTTATCGATTCGTCCTGTGGATTTTCTGTGTACAAAAAGTAGGCTTTACAGGTTTTCTGTGTCAACAACATTTTTTTGAGTTTATAATTTTCTAAGTAAATAAATATGAAATTGATCCTTGATCTCTGGACGTAAAAAAAAATATATATATCTATTGTCACTGGATCCTAGATTTCTGGACGCAAATGAATAGTACAAACTCAACTAGGGCTGCACGATTCAACGTTAGAGCATCAAAATTGCAATGCATGCTGGATTTTCACATCGCAGAGACGTGCGATTTTAATAAAGGCAAATTAAAACCATACACGTCATGCTACATCTTTTGATCTGCTTGGAATAAAGCGTAAAACGCTGCTCTATTAAATATCTACCAGTGGCTTTGTTTTATTTATTTTACTCGAATTACTATTTATTTCTAATCTCCATTAGACAGAGATTGTTGCTATTTGATGTGTGACATGCAGTTTCTGCGTGTCCTTCGCTAATCTTTCACCACATACACTGGCTATGTCCACACTGGTTCACATCACTGTATCAGAATTAAACATTTTTCATCCATACACATCGCTTCTACGTCCACAAGCAAAACCTTCCTCCTCTACAGAGAAACGGGAAACCGCCTGAGACAATCGTCACATGACCATTTAGACTGATTGTTCATAAGGGAATTGTTAAGCATGAATGGTAATGATGTCGATGGATCGAACCATTTCTTATCAATGCTTAACAGGAACCAGTTATCGATACCCATCCCTAGTTATGATAGAAATGGTCTTTTTCATAGAACCTTTACTTTGGTGAGTTAGTGTCAGAGAGTAAAATGGAAAGTTTTTTCTTGATTGGAAGTTTTTTCTTTCACCATCTCATACAGAACTCAGTGATGTGATTCACCAAGTGATTCACCAATCTTAATTAATTCCTCATTATTCTTGATTAATCAGACTATGCAAATGTTATTGATTTGTGAAACATGTATAATTATGACCTGGAATAACTCTGTAGTCAATATATAATCAGTAGTAAAGTAATGGTCCTTGTAGATCTGGTCACCTGTTGCAGAAATATTATATATTACCTGAAGATGTAGTTACTGAATTAATAGAATCTCAAGAGGACATACTGTTGGCACCTACCATCTTAGGCATTTTGTTTAGTTTCATATTGATTTAACATTTTGTTGACTTAAAATGCTTTTTGTAGCCAGGTCCCTTTTGTGTATCAGTAATTTAACAACCCTTTATAAACCTGGGTACCATCTTAGATAAGCTAATATTGAATATGTGGTTGTTTTCACAAAATATGCTCCAAATTTTTTTCTTCTGTTATTAGTGTTGCAACTTAATTTACACACAACTGCTTGAAGTGGCGCACACTGATAAGATAATCTTTATAACATCTTTATAACAGACAAATAATTTCGTTCGTGATGTGTGTGTGTGTGTATAGGCCATTAACCCAGGAAGGGATTGCCCAACGTAGAGAGCTAGCCAGACAGAGACATGCTGACAAGATGGCAGCTGATCAGCCTGATCATACAGCAGCAGGGAGCAGTAGAGACCTCAGCCAATCAGGGAGTTTGCCAAAGGAAGGCCAATCTACAAGCTCTTCAGGTAAGCTCATCATTCCATTCAGTGAATCAAAACAGGTTGACAGACACGTAACAACACTTTGCACGTAGATGACAGATTATGGTGATATTCTCATAGTAAAGGTTATGCAGCTCTGGAAAAACCTGGAATCGCCGGAACCAAATCCTACTTAATGAGGGAAAGTATAGCAACCGCTACTCTGGTCATCACTATCCCTTTGCAATAGGACCAGATGGATGTCAAAACAGCGCTAGTGGTACCTCAAATGTAATTAGAATCAAAAATAACTATTGACCTTGCCAAAATAGTTGAAAAACAAAAACGTTTTGAGTGAGGAGAAGAAGGGTTCAATTTTGACTTCACTGGCAAAGGGATACAGTGAGCGTCAGGTTGCTTCCATTCTCAAAATTTCAGACAGCGGTTAATGGGAACAATGTCAAGCAACAGAGGGTGAAAACTACTCTCCACTGACTGGGATGACTGTCAACTCATTTGAATGTCACTCAGCAACCATAGGATGACATCAAGTGACCTACAGAAAGAATGGCAAATGGCAGCTGGGGCGAAGTGCATGGCGAAAACAGTAAACAGGCTCCTGGGGGCAGGGCTCAAGTCATGTACAGCTTGAAAAAAACAATGAGAGGAGAAAAAGAAGGGGAGGACTGGAATAAAATCATCGTCTCCGAGGAGTCCAATTTTCAGATTTGCCCAACATCTTCTTGTCTTATCGTTAGACAAAGACCTAGAGATCAATCTACAGTGGTTTGCACACACTGTGAAATTTGGTGGAGGATCATTGGCTCTGGGGGTACTTCAGCAAGGTTGGAAATTGGGCAGATTCATCTTTGAGTATGGCGCATTAATCAAGTCACTTAACAAGGTTCCTGGAAGAAAACTTGCTTGCTTCTGCTCTGACAATGTTCTTCAACCTTGAGGATTGTTTTTTCCAGCAGTGCAATGCTCCATGTCACACATCTTGTTCAATCAAGGTGTGAATGAAGGACCACCAGATCAAGACCTTGTCATGGCCAGCCTAATCTCCAGACCTGAACCCCAATGAAAACCCTCTGGAATTTGATCACGTTGAAGATGGATGGTCATAAGCCATCAAGCATAGCAAGCCTGAATTTGTGCGCCAGGAGTAGCATTAAATCACCCAACAGCAATTTGAAACACTGGTGGAGAGCATGCCAAGATCATGGATGGATGGATGGATGGATGGATGGATGGTTGAATGGATCGATCCCAAACTGGGAAATTACAGTGCAGCAACAGCAGGGCATGAAACCAATATTACAAGCAATAAAAAAAATAAAAATAAAAAAACAGGAAAGTATTACTATTATTAACAATATCAGAATATAAAAAGAAAAGCGATATAAAGAAGTATATACAACAAATAATTAGGATGGTGATAAATAACCAATAGTGCAAATAACAGTCAGGTGCAATGGACTGAAGATGCTAATTAACAGTAAGGTGCTTTGATGAAGATGATAATAAAACTGTAACGTGCAGTTAAATTAGATGATAATAATAACATAATATAACAGTAAGATGCAGTGAAATGAGATGATGATAATAAATATAATAAACAGTAAGGTGCAGTGAAATGAATGCATGATATGTAATACAGCAGAGTTTACACATCAGGGTGAGGTCTTATTGTACAGTGCAATGGCATGTGGCAGGAAAGATTTCCTGTATCTGTCCCTTTGACAGCGGAGCTGTAACAGTCTGTTAGAGAAGGTGCTCCGCTGTCTATCCAGTGTGTGGTGGAGAGGGTGCTCCTCATGGTCCATGATGGATAGCAGTTTATTGAGTGTCCTCCTCTCCACCACGGTTTCAAAAGGCTCCAGCCTGAACCCCAATACAGAGCCAGCCTTCCTGATGATCTTATCAAGTTTGCTGGTGTCGCTGGCTCTGATGCTGCTGCCCCAACATACAGCAGCAAAGAAGATGGCACTGGCAACAACAGACTGGTAGAAGCATCTTGCTGCACACGCTGAAGGATCGAAGCTTCTTCAGGAAATAGAGTCTGCTCATTCCCTTCTTGTATACAGCCTCTGAATTGGATTTCCAATCCAGTCTGTTCCTGCGCAACCATGATTACTGTTTATTATTATCTATGCGCTGTCTGTCAACAAAGCATTAACCAGCCCTTGGTAGGTCTTCTTCATATCAGTACATGTAATGTAGGGGCTTCTTCTTCCATGCTGTTTGCTCCTGATCACTTTCTTCCTAGTCTTTGGATTTCTGATGCCAGAAGCATTCTCTGATCAGTTCATCATTTGGGGCCATTTTGTTGATGTATTCATGGATGTTTGATGTATAATCCTGGGCGGTGGTTCTGATGTTCACAAGTCCTCAGCCTCCTTTCTTCTTTTTATATAGTCTCAGGCTGCTAGACTTTGGTTGAAACCATCCATGCATAATTAGGAGCTTTCTTGTCTTCATATCTACAGCTTCTATCTCTTTTTTAGTTTATGATACCAGCTGGGTATCTGATGATTAGTAGTGCATACATGTTGATGGCTCAGATCACATTCCTTACATTCAGAGTTTTCAGGACTTGACAGACCCTGTGTAAGTATTAACAGATCTGCAGTTGACTTCCTTGCAGCCTCTCATGGTGACCACTTATCGATTCTTTGATCGAACGACCCTTATCGATTCTTTACATTATGCCAGAGTGGCTGGATCGTACGTCAACGTCACATGACACCAGTCAGCAGCAGAATGTCCAAGACAATGGCGGAGAGATTGAAGCGTTTTAAAGCTTGGATTCACTTTACTAAAAAAAGACGTAAAAAAATGTGCAATTTGTGCAGCTCTGTTTTATCGATAAAATCTTAGCAATACCCACTTCTTATCAGACCACATTTGTCAAGCCTGAAGGACATGGTTTTATCATTGCTGTAGATCCTAGGGGTGTGAATTAGTATGTCAGTTTCTTGCTCATTCCTGGCATACAGCTTGATGTCATCCATGTGTCTATAAACATACACACAATATTCACTGCCAATAGATGTCGCATTAGCACCCATGTCATGGACAAAGATATCCAGCTGACTGGAAAAAGATCCCTCCTGTCTTATTCCATAGGTTGGTGAGTCTGTCACTGTCTGAGCCTCATTGTACGAGTGCTTATGTCAGTAAATGTTTATTTTAGGCTGCACTTTGGAATTTTTCCATGGTCCACTGACTAACAGGAACATGTGTGTGTTTCTTTTTGACAGCTAAAATGGAGAATCTGACACTGAAAGACTTGAAGCCAGAAGCGGAAGAGGAGCAGAGGGATACATTTATAGCGTTTGCCCGTGTCTACAGTGGGGTGGTCAAGAAAGGACAGAGGGTATTTGTGCTCGGACCAAAGTATGACCCCACCCAGGGCCTGAGCATGGTAAACCCGCAGATAATGCAGTCTTTACATAACCTGCTCCCACTTCGTGTCTCTGCGTGAAATATAATGTCGTGTTTTAGGTGTCCTCTGATGTGATCACATTGTCTGCGTACATTTAGAGGAACATCTGTAAGAGTGATGTCACATATAGTTTTTATAGAAATTCTGGTGACTGGCGCTTCTGCGTTCAAGTATCTTCTCTGGTGTTGCAGGAGGTCATAAAGAAGTGTGTCATCATTGGAGCTGTATTGATGAGTTGATAATTTATTATTTTCACATTTTTCCAAATGACAGGAGTATTACTTTTGTTGTAGGAAGTAATAGAATATACTTTATATACAAACCACTTCAATATAAATGCATATCTCTGAGAGGCTTCTCACTGCATACATTATTTACGATTTCATCAACTGGAAAAGTTATTAATTATTTGCTATATACAGCAGACCAGTCAGTATTAATATAGCTGTCTTATGTGTCATCGATCAGTGGTGAACATGTAGAATCAGGATTAGAAAGTGGCATCTTGTGTTTTAAAATAACCATAGGTTTCATGGTTATGGTTCAAAGTCAAACCCACCCTCACTCGTCAACAAATCAGACAGTGCTTGGGTGGTCTGTGCTGCCCCTGTCTTTGAGGGTTTCACATCATTGATTTTAAAAACATCAAATTTTGAGTTCTGCAGTTTTTTCTTGTAGCTCCAGAAAAAACTTACCACAAACAAGTTTAACAAAGAAGGACTCCAATGTCAAGATAAACAAGTCAAACAGTTTAATTTACAGCGGCCACACATTGTCAGACCATTCACTTTTTGTGCTTTTTTTCTCTTTATTATTAAGTCATTACAACACATCACATTCCACCCTGTATGTTGCCTCTTACAATCAGCAAGGGGACAAAGTATTGGAGTGAACAGGGAGGTGACAAGGAACCCACTGCTAACATTACCAGAGTTTTAGTATGTTCCAGAATCCTTTGCCAGAACCTCTGCATCACTAACATATCAGGCCTAGATGTTAGTGTGGATAGATAGAAGTTTTTTTGAGTAAAAGGCATTTAACAGCCAGTTCAGTGTTTGCCAAAGTTCATCTTTTAGCATGAGAATTGCCCAAAGCATAGTGCAAAGAAATCATCGGCTTTAGGATGTGTTTCCACATATTTTTCCAGTGACTCTCTTCCTCACTCTATATACAAATGCACACGTACATTTGTAATCTCACAGACCAAATAATGTGACTGAATGTTGTCAATTGCAGCTGCCTGTGAACTACACTGCTTCTGAGTGTGTGATCAAGGTACCTCATTTGGCCTGTTGCTCCACGGAAAGCCTCTATCTGCTGATGGGTCGAGAGCTGGAAGAGCTGGAGGAGGTGCCTGCAGGAAATGTCTTGGGTAAATACTTTTGATTCCTGATACTTCTGTTACTCTATGCTTCAAGAGCAAGGTTCACTTTCTCACCTGATACATACTGAAGACATCAAAACTATGAATCAAAGTATATGGAATAATGTAGCAAAACAAAAACTGTGAAAAAAACTAAATATGTTTTATATTTTATATTCCTCAAAGTAACCCCATTTTGCTTTGATGACGGCTTTGCAAAACCTTGGCCTTCTCTCAGTGAGCTTCATGAGGTAGTCACTGGGGATGGGCTTGAGTTGTGTGTGGATCAGCTGTAAACGGGAGTCACCGGGAGTCTCTTGGTGCTCAGATGTCTCCAGTGGATGCGTCGTGTTTTTCTCAGGAGCCTTGTGTCTAATACGTCATATGTGTCCTGTCCTTTCAGCCAACACGCAACAGTGAGAGCTGGAGAGTGCGTGTGTGTGTGTGTGTGGAGGGCTGGCTGAGGGCTCAGACTCTGGGCTCACTCACTTTGCAAAGTCTGAAGGCTGAGGTCTGGTGAGCGCACTCAGCAATCCGACAGAACCAGGTTCGACCAGCTCTGATGTTTTCTGAATCAGCACTGTGCGTGTCATCATTAACCCAGAGATATTAGTTAATTGTTTACACTCCCTGTCTAGAATTCACATAGGCTGATTCAAGTTCCCAAGGACTGTATGATATTGTAACTCATTCTATGCTCACAATTGTGACAGGTAAATCTCTGCAATGTTTAAGAACGTATTACAGCGCAGACTGTAAATTGCACTAATTTACAGTCTGCGCTGTAATACGTGCTTGGTGAGCTGGTGGGCGTGGCATCGCAATGTTGGTTTCCCATTGAGATGTCAGTCAGAAATCGATGATATTGTCCATCGACACAAACTGAAATTGTTTTCACTTCACAGGTGTGCCTTGCCAAGGTGTGAGAGAGTGGGGGGCGGGAGGGGTCTTGGGGGATAGATCAGTGGTGCTGTGGTTTGGATAGCAGTTGAACTGTATGGGAAAGGAGCTCAGGATTGTTTTACAAGTGGCTGACATCTGGGGTCTCAAGCCAACTGCATGGCACAGCACAGGAGGGCCAGCTCCTCTGGTCAGGATTCAGCTCTCCTCCTACACCTAAAGAACAAATGAAAACATTCAATTTTGACCAGAGAACACTGATTCTTTAAAAAGGTTTGAAAGAACCCATCTCAGCAGATGAGGTGGATTGAGACACCATCTATCTGCTCCTTACAGAGCTGTCCTGATCCCAGAAGACTCAATGACCCTCACTCACACCTCAGATAAAATTAACCACACAAGAGAGTCAGAGAGTCAATTACCTGTAAGTTTTACATAAGGACTCGCTAATCAGGTACACAACCACAATAGTTAAATACTGTTTAGAACTGAAGACGACTTGGATGAGAAGTGAAACTCAGGCAATTTTACTTGCACATTAGAAAACAATTCAGAAAATTTGATTTGATGGAATGTATACCACCCTGTCCATCAAAATGAGAAACTCTAACGTAACTGAGAATGACAGTCTGGATGTTTCCACAGAACTCTGACAACATTCCACTTTGAACCTGTGTGGAAACAATTTCTACACTGCACAGACCCATAAAATCACAGTCCATCTTTGTGTGTGTCTTGTCTCTCATGTCTCTCATTCATATGGGAGCCATCATTCCTGCACTGTATGCATGGATGTATTTGCCAGCTGAGCAACAGTGGGTACACCCCACCAGGCTTGGCTTTATTAGATCCACATTAGTTGGCATTTGGAATAAGTAATTTTTTTTCGGTCAGGGGTATTACACACACACCATTCTCACACAAGGCAGCATTGTGTGTGTGTGTGTGTGTGTGTGTGTGAACATTATGGCGATTTTTTTATACATTTATAATCATTAAAACGTGCACACCAAGGCAAGACAGCAGCTTTACTGTGAGAAATACCTTATCGCTGTCCTCTCTCCTGTCTCCTGCCATCTGCTAGAACAGTGGTTCCCAAGGTGTGGGGGCCCGCCCCCTAGGGGGGCACAGTGGCATTGCGGTGGGGAGGTGTGGGGGGGGGTTCTTTGCACAAACGATGTGGGGCGTCATGTGTACAAATAGAGTCAAATGGAGTCTGAAAAAAAATATGTGTATGTGCGTCAGGTTTCCGGGGGAAGCTTAAAATTTTCTTATCAACCAAAGGGGGTCCAGCAGAGAAAGTTTGCGAACCACTGTGCTAGAAACAGCAGCTCAGAAAATGAAAGCCTTGGATCATGCTCCAGCTGTTTGACAGTTCAGCTCTGAATGAAACTCAATCACTTACTAGTGATTGAGTTTCTAACCAACAAATCATTCTAACTAACAAATCATTTGAGTTGTTAGAATGAGCGGTCACTGCACAGTAATAACATCTGGTGGGAATTTTTCATATTCCCACCAGATGTCACCAGATCACTACAAACCATGACTTTAAAGCTGCACTCATCAGTTTTTTTAATGGACTGATGCAGGGCTGGCCAACCCGCGGCTCCCGATCTTTGCCCCGGTCCAATGAAGCTCTTACATTCATATTGATGTTTCGCTTCGCTTGAGTTCAATATGGTATTTTTGTCAAACGCGCATGTGCGTTGGATGAAAATACCTCAAAGTTTCCCAGTAGGAGCAAGATCATTTGAGTAAACAATTTGTGTCAAGTTCGCTCTCAAAATGGCAGGGAAAAAATGCACAGCAAAATGAAAATATGAAGATGAACACAGGACGTTTTTAACAGAGTGGGAGAGTATATTTTTTTTGTTGAACGTAATGGCAAGCCATTCTGCCTTTATATGTCACTCGTCATTAGCGCATTTACAATAAGTGTGTGTGTGAGGAAGGGATGGAGTGATGTTCATTTGTGCCATGTGTATGATGTGGCTCTTTGCGGTAACACAGTAAAAAATGTGGCTCTTGGTCTCTGCCTGGTTAGCCAACCCTGGACTAATGGATGAAAAGACTTTGTGTAATAATGTAAATGTTTTGCACAAAGATAACCCCACATAGAACTATTTCCAAACGTCACAGTCCCCCTTTAGCTTATAAGCCATGTTAGCTAATTCAGTCAACTAAAGTAGATAAGTAGCCTTATGAGGCAAATTGCAATTTGTGAATATGGGCTATACAAATAAAATTTGATTGATTGATAACAAGCTGTTTCCTGCAGCAGGTGTTTTTCAGTGAAAGGCTGATAAACCCAACGTCTGCCAAGTGGTCAGCGGCACACAGTCAAAGACAGCAGGACATTTGGTAGATAATGCAGTTGGTCTAAACTAAAACATGTGACAAAATAGTGGTACAAAAAATGACTGACACTAGAGCTTTGCCAGAAAGGACACTAAGAAGAGGTCAACAGTGAAGCTTGAATTAACCAGCATCCTAGTTTTTCTAAAAATGCTGCTGATGTCAGGACTCCTATCCCTTTTCCACCAAAGCAGTTCCAGTGCTGTTTCCTGTTTCCACTAACAAAGAACTGGCTCTGGGCCAGAAAAACTGGTTCCAGAGTAGCACCACTTCTTTGCTGGGCCAGAAGAAAGAACTGCTTTTGTCAGCGGGGGGGCGGAGTTGTTAAGGCCAAAAACAATAACAAGACTGCGAGACGCCATTTTTAAATAACAACTGAGAAATCACTATTGATGCAGCAAAGCAGCAGTGGTCTGTAGAAGAGACAACCTGTCTCCTAGAACGTAATCGCCATCCATTCAAAACCTGTTGAGCAACACATACATGTTGGGTCTGCCATTTTCTGATCCCAGTGAAGCACCGTAAAGCCAGAAGCAGCAGGTGTACAAACGCAAAGTCATACATTGTTGTTGTTTTTGCTTCTTCTTCTTCTTCTTCTCTGTGTTGTTCCCTCGATGTTGGCGCCAGGTTTTATGGAAAAGCAGCGATGTAGCTGACGTATCCCCTTAGCACCCGAAGCTATGGAAAAGCAAACTGGTTCTCAGCTGGTTAAACCAGCACTGGCCCCTGAACCAGCACTGGAACTGCTCTGGTGGAACTACCGGTACTTGTTTCACGTTAATGTCACCAATATGCTCGCTTGACAATTACATTGCAAAGTGTATCATCCCATAGCCCCTGAGTGTTCCAGTAATGCTCCAATTAAGATAGTTAATCAGACAAATGTCTAATTTGATAAGATGAACAGCTGATGACAAGGTCAAAGGCAAACTCTATCACTTTGTCACACCAGTCCCCTTTTGCAATCCCTTTTCTAGCCCTTATTCAACAAACTGAGCATGTGGAACAAATGTAGGCTTTGTTTTTCAAGAGGCGCATTGGCATGCATTTACACTCTGAAAACCACAAAAAGTATCTGGGTACCTTAACAAAAGTCCTTTGTTAAATGTTAAGTGTTTTTGATTAGTACCATACACCCAGCTGTAGGATATGTCTTTGATTGCATCTGAGGGAAAATACACAGGCAGCTCAGTGGTGTTTGATGGTGAGCTTAGTAAGGCCAACAGTTTGTCACAGGGGTTCAAAATGTGGCCAGCATCAAATTTTAATCATCGGCATATAATGCAAAGCAGCTGTCTTACGAGACGCAGCCACAGCTCAAGTCATCCAAGTCAGTCCTCAGGGAGGAAAAAGAAAGGACTGAAAAACAAGGACTCAGAGTGAAATGAATGATGTTGATTCAACACTGGGCAACTTTAGGAAAACATTTGTTTTGCATTAGGCTTCCCTCTCAGCATGCCAGTGGTGATGAGTGACCCAGATCTTTAGCAGAACATAAACTGAAATTTTTACTAGTGTCAACCACACCAGGGTGATGGCAAACTGTAGCAGGGTTCATCTCAGTGCAGTTCAGATCATGAATAATGACACTGTCTTGTGTTTTCCATTACAGACTGTAGGATATCTTTGAAAAGACAAGCCTATTCTCCATCACTCCAAACAGGAGACAGGCCTTTTTTTGGCATTTCAAGATAAAAAAGAATGTGATGGCAAACATGATAAAAAGTGAACACTGCAAATTTCAGATTTTCTTCCCCCTTTTCCCTATCTACAACTATTCCTGAGCTTTAGTCATTGACTGTACTTGATTTGTTATTTGAACGGCCTTTTGCATTTGTTGTCTCATTTTTGCACATGATAACTACCTCTACTGAAAAAATGTTTCTCAAAAATCACAAATGAAGTGACTTTGACTTTGTGCCACACACAGTGCCGAATTATGTGTGTGCAGAGTTTTCTGATGCTCCTGACTCATCCGTCCCTTTCTCAGTCATCCTTGACACAGATTTCAGTCTGAGCCAAGCCCTGCTGGGATCCCACAGCCATGAAGCAGACTCCACCTCATCAGTCCTCCTCTCCCATTGGAAATGTATTGACCTCTTCCCTCTTTCCCCCTCCTTGTCTTCTGTTTATTCGGTTTCACTGCTCTCTCCTTTACTATACTCAATCAAATCAATCAATCAATCAAATTTTATTTATATTGCCCATATTCACAAATTACAATTTGCTTCATAGGACTTAACAAGCTGTTCAGGGTGCGACATCCTCTGACCCCTACACCTTCACCAAAAAACGGCAAAAAAGAGAGATGGCAGAGAGGTAGAGCACTGTACCGACTGGTTGTCATGTTAGCATAATTATACAAGCAAATTGGTCAATAGTTGAAGGTTAAGTCAAAGTGATGAATCTACGTCCTGCAGCTCTGGATCATATTCCATGATCAGCTGCCACCACAGTCGATGGATCTAAAAGCAGCACTGATAGTGAACTGTAAGACTACAAATCTGTCTCTATGTCTAGTTCTCACTACTGCTTTCTTACTATTGCTGATCTAGATTTGCCTTTATCCTGAAATGTCGTCATGGGTCTTTGCCAATGATATTGGCATTGTATCGGTAACGGTAGCAATAACCGTGCACAGTTAATATAGATACCTCATACACCTGATATACCTAATATAGACAAATATGCAAACTTGTGGGGACTCAAATTGTTTTCACAGCCAAATCAGTAGGGGGAGACTCCAGAAGTAGGCTGTAGGTGGGTCAGCTCTTAGGAGTGTAAAGTTAGAAAGTTGCTGGCCTATATAGACATCCAGTGTAGAGAGTGAGACAGAAAATGTGGGCAGAGGAGAGTGTATCGTCCTCTAGTGGCTGACTTTCAGCAGGCACCTCTGGAGCATGGCAGCACAGCCCTCCAGTGTTTGACAGTTAACCTACTTTTCCTGCACACCTCCATTGTTTTCCTCTATACAGCAGTAACCTCCTCTTAGGCACTAATCCAGAGCCTGGCTGTCTTCCCTGTTGTGCAGTATGATTCCTGCTGGCTGCCTTTCATTATTCCTTATCTCAGTCATGTGGTACAAGCACGCTGGCAGCATTCACATAGCCAATAGATGGCTTGAGTAAGGAGTGAAAGTGGATGTTTGCTTCCCTTGTCTGACTCCGGTTCTACAAACAAAGAGAGTCTCTAAAAGACACAGATTGGAATTTAGATGTTTTACACACAGCCCTGCACAAGAAAATGCAATGTGACCTCAAGTGATTTTCATCATAGTTTTTTAATGGATCTGTCGCTACTTAACGTTTGACAGTCCAGACAGTGGCACAGATGTCAACAGAATGTGCACATAAAGAGGGATCAGGGATCAAGATGTCATAGGGGCATTAGAGCAACGAACAGCTCTGCTATTGATAGATTCTTGACCACCAGGTAAATCAGGTGTTATTTACTGTCACTTGCTTCCCTTTGTGCTTCTTCTCTTTAGTGCCAGTTACAATCCACCAGATGCACCAATTCCAAATCACATTTTATTACATTACATAACAATACAGAAAATACAATTTTCTTTGTGCAGAAGTCATAACAATTAAATGAAAAAAGACAGCAACTTGGAAGGCTTAAAGAAATGTTACATGCTCCTGGTGAATCCACCTAATTGGATTTTAGGGATTGGAAGGAATCATATTTTTGTAATGATGTGAATTTTGTCTCATATTTTAATAATTAACAATTATAGCTTTCGGGGGCACTTCAGGCCATGCATCAGTTGGATCAGAATAACAGTGGCAGCATAACTAAGAGCTGATCAATGATGGACCTCAACCAGCCCTAACTATAAGCTTTGTCAAAAAGGAAAGTTTTAAGTCGGAGAGGGTGTCCGTCTCCCTGACTAAAGTTGGAGATGACTCCACAGCAGAGGAGCTTGATAGCTGCAGGCTCTGGCTCCTAGTCTGCTCTTACAGATGATTGTAACCATAAGTAAGCCTGCCTTCTGAGAACAAAGTGCTACAGAGTTATTAGATCTTTGAGGTATGCTAGTGTCGTAATAAATAGGGCCCACTTCATTTTGATATGATAGTAAAATGGGAGAGAGTGTGGTAGTTGAACTGAAGGTGTAAATACAGGAATTTTAATTGCCCTGAAACTGAGGCCATTTGCTCCATGTATCATAAAGAAAAAACAGGGAGTTTTTCTAGCAGGTCTGCTCATCTCTCATCTCCTTCTTTTTAGCGTTGCCTAGACTCACATATGGTAGAGCAGTTAACAGTGAGTTTACTCATGTGGTGAAAACTTTTTGTGGTCATTTCTGATATATTAAGTCATCTGTTCCAGCTGGTACCAATTTAGGTGTATGTACTTTGAAACCTGATTTTTTTGGGAAAAATGCAGAGATTGTTAGAATAATAGCTTACACATTACTACCGGTAGACTCTTTCTACCATATTTTCTACCAATTATGACTGATGAGCTAATCTCAGTCTTCAGAAACAATCATGGCCTCCGGAAGATCACTTTGAAATCCCCTTACACTTCATGATGTCAATTGTCTGTTTTGAGTAAGCTCTTTTGGCAGTAATTGTATGAAATAAAAACTTTGTTTTTTAATTAGAAATGTAATTACAGCACATTTGCAACCGTGGCAATGGTTGTTGGTCCGCTAGATTATCATTATTACAAAATGTAGGACCTTTATTATGGCATGTGGGAATGCTAAGTTATGGAGTATTAATAATAATGATAATGATGTGTACTTTAACCTGATGTAAAGTTTAAAACAATTAACATGCCTGAGACAATTTGAACGGCAACACAACAAACAACTAGGGTTAAAAATCTGATATATATATATATATATATATATATATATATATATATATATATATATATATATATATATACACACACACACACACACACACACACACACACACACACACAGACACACTAGGGTGAAAGGGCAATAGCATTTTGATTGACTATTAAAAGCAGGAAAATGGTTTAATCTCTACAAATGATCCATAACAGTAAAGACTCTGCATGCCGCCCAGTTACAGACATATAAAACGGTTTATTTACTGGTTAGTATGCCATGTTGAGGCTATTCGCTCAAAAGTAGTTATCAACTTAATTTAACAGTACACTGTGCTAAATAACTGACACAGGACAACTAAGGACGCACCGATCCACTTTTTTAACTCTGATACCGATATCTGAGGTTTAGTATTGGCCAATACTGCTCCGTTACCAATACAGAAAAACAGCACTGACTTACCTAACAAACAATGTCTCACTGTGTGGAAAAGACTGGGATTATTCTTTTGTTTATTCAGCTCAACGGACTCAATGTGCTCTTTGGTGTCAAATCTCTGGAGATGCTGATTAAGTTGGTTGTGTTTGAGGGGTGCAAGATGTGGGGAAAATCTCAATATTTTTTTTAATTATCTAGGTAAGGATAATCTGGCAATATTCTTTAAAATCTGATTTTATTTAACAAAAAATGTTGTTAAAACTCATCTTTCTCACCAGGACATTTATGGATGGACAGAATATTTCAGAACATTGTTTATTTTCTTTAAACTTAAGCATTCAAGAGACTCCCAGTTAAACTCCACAACAGTGTTTCTTCTATATACAGACCCTTTCCAAAAAATTAGAATATAATGGAAAAGTTGTTTAATTTCCATAATTCCATTCAAAAAGTTAAACTTTCATAGATTATAGATTCAGGGCCCATAATTTAAACGATTTGAAGTGTTTATTTATTTATTTTTACATAATTTGGGTTTCCAGCTCATAAAACCCACGAAAACAGGAATTCAAAAAATTAGAATACTGTGAAGAAATCACCATTTACTTCTCAGTTTTGCAGAAAAAAAAGAAAGAAATTAGGATGACATCAAATCAATGAAAATATGGTACTTTCAAAACGATATCTTCAGTACTTGGTTGGGAATCCCTTTGCATTAATCACTGCCTCAATGCAATGTGGCATTGAGGCGATCAGCCTGTGACATTGCCTGGGAGTTATGGAAGCCCAGATTACTTTGATGCTTGCTGTCAGCTCTTCTTTGTTGTTGGGTCTGGTGCCCCCCACTTTCTTCTTGAGAATACCCCATAGATTTTCAATGGGGTTTAGGTCTGACGAGTTGGCTGGCACTGCTCAAGCACTTTGATGGCATGGGCATCAAACCAGGTTTTGGTGCTTTTGGCAGTATGGGCAGGGGCCAGGTCCTGCTGGAAGATGAAATCTGCATCTCCATACAGATCCTCAGCAGAAGGAATCATGAAGTCCTACTACGGAAGTCCTACTACTGACTTTTTCTCTGTAAACTGGGCACTGCTTAAAAGGAATTTCCCGCAAGGGATTAATAAAGTATTTCTGATTCTGATTCTGATTCTGAAAACATTCTGGTAGACTGTTGCAGTGACCTTGGATTTAAGAAAGCAGAGTTTACCAACACCTGCACTGGACATTACACCCCAAATCACGACTGACTGTGGATATTTCACACTGGACCTCAAGCAGCTTGGGTTCTGTTCCTCACCCGTCTTCCTCCAAACCCTTGGACCTTGATTCCCGAATGAAAGGCACACTTTACTTTCATCAGAAAAGAGGATCTTGGACCACTGGCCAACAGTTCAGTCCTTCTTCTCCTTGGCCCAGTTGAGACGCTTCCTACGTTGGCTCAGGTTCAGAAGTGGCTTGACCCGAGGAACCCGACAGTTGTAGCCCATCTTCCGGATGCGTCTGAATGTGGTGGTTTTTGAAGCTGTGACTCCCGCCTCATTCCACTCTTTCTGGATCTCTGCCAGATTCTTGAATCTTCTCCATTTGATAATCCGCTGAAGCATCTTCTCCTGCCACATTTTGCCCTTCCACTAGACTTTCCGTTGATATGCTTGGACACAGCACTCTGTGAACAGCCAGCCTCCTTAGCTATGAACTTTTGTGGCTTACCCATCCTATGGAGAGTATCAGTGATGGTCTTCCCCATATTGAACCAAACTGAAGCAATTAAATGACACCTGGGGAAACCTGTGCAGGTGCTTTGAGTTTAGTGGATGATTAGTGTGTGACACTCAGTTTAAAACATTTATGCCCTGCAAAATTTGGGCTGATTTCTTCACAGTATTCTAATTTTTTGAATTCCTGTTTTCGTGGGTTTTATGAGCTGGAAACCCAAATTATGTAAAAATAAACAAATAAACACTTCAAATCGTTTTAAATTGTGGGCCCTGAATCTATAATCTATGAAAGTTTAACTTTTTG
>JAFBJQ010001238.1:0-55590 GCA_016785345.1 Trinectes maculatus
ATCTATCTATCTATCTATCTATCTATCTATCTATCTATCTATCTATTTACCCTTTCCTCAAATCTACACAACTATAAAATCTATAGATTTCTATGATAACTCAGCAGTAATTGTAGTGTTAATTCTTCCTGTTTACATGCACATGCAACTAAACAGGAAGTAAATACAAGATAAAGATCTGCATCCAATGCTCATTTTGTGAAAATAACGTTTATCCAATGCCAGTTGTAATTTGAACGTGTATTATTTTTTTTATTCTCCCACTCTAACGGTGGCCAACAAGGCTTCTCTTGAAGCTCGAGCCTCTGATTAGCTCTTCAGGTAATCGCGCATTAATCCCTTTGTTTTCATTTTGCGTACGTTAGATGGGTGCGGGTTAAAGAGAAGCAATAAACTAGTGAGTGATTAAAAAAAACCCCAACAACCTACAAGCATATCCCTGGTCTGTGTTGAATACACACCAATGAATTCCAGCTTTAGAAGTGGTACATGCTGATACCAGCCTGAATAGATCACAGCTCTCGGAGCTTTGGAGAACTTGAGTTCTGTCTTGGTTTGACCTGACTGATGGTTGCAGAAGATGCCCTAACAGACACTCCTGGCCTTGCTGATGATTAATCCTCGTCCAGTTTGTCAGAAGCAGTTTTGCGCTGAGCGATGCTTTGCCACCCGACACGATTTAACTGTTTGATGACAATATCACGACTATTCTGTTTATTATCAGCCAAAACAACAGACAAATCAGATACATAACAATTTGTCACATTTTGTGTTGACGGAGTCGTTATAGTGGGAAAAAGTCTTTCACTGTCTCTTAATCCCTGAGAGTGACTCAGTGTCATGATGTAATGCCTAGCAATGGCAATTAGCTCATCTTGGGAGCTCTGTGATTGGTTGTCTTCCCCAGGTGGCAAGACGCCTCAGCCTTTGTGTGAAGAACAAAAAAAAAAAAGAGTGGAACAAGCTCGTCCTTTGGGAGATAGGAACAAAAAAAGATATACAGCATGTGCAGAATTTTCTTTTCTTTTTTTTTTTTTAAAAAAAAGACTTGTTTACTTTTTAAAATGGCACAATTGTCTGTGGGAGAAATCTGGAGGTTAGCATCGTCTGTGGTTCAGTGGAGTTCTCTGGCCGTGCCAGAAAACGTCCAGCATGACTGATTTCACTGTATAGAAGTCACACAATGTTTTTGCAAGCTGCAACATCTCAGATATTTTATGTCCTTACCACACATTGACTCTTCGACATCAGAAACAAAACATAACTGGAATGTTTAAAGGTTCATGTTCAAAATAATAAAAATGCTAAGTGACTGATAAGAAATGACACATTGTGTTGTCTTGTTGCACCGAATTGTCGAACAAAGGTGTAGTCCTATCAATTATCACAGCGTATGCCTGTATTTTAAAAAAAAGAAAAAAGAAATACTGCATTCACTTCTCGAATGTGTAAATTGCTGTGAAACCTTGTGCGAGCTGGCGCTATGGAAACGAGATGAAACACAGACGCTGATTTGACAGCGGATGCGGCGAGACGATTTGATCAAACCGACGTGCCGTATATCAACTCGTCATTGGGTAAAATGAAACCTCCTCAATCTAATACTGAGGCTTCATATAACCGGAGCCCTGCTGCTGCCGCCGCCGCCGCCGCCGCTGTCTGTATGAAAATTGCATGTGAACACTGGTGAGGTCAGGTGGATGAAAACAAATGGTGTTTTTGTATCGGGTGGCTGGCAGTCGGTTGCAGGGTAACCACACGCAGGTGCTGAGAGGATGCTGCCGTTGCCATAACAGAGGCAGGGTGAAGATGTTTAAGACATAATGAGGCTGCTTCTAAAACCTGCTTTACTCGATACCAACCGCAATACATGGCGAGTAATCCAACCAATCCCAAACGGACTGGCCAGACCCTACTGTGATTTATGCTTCATACTTTCTTCAGCTACTTCCTGGAGATATTATCAGAAAATATTAATATGTTTTTTTATATGTCCGACAAAATACAAATGATATTATTAGGTTTTTAATGGAATGCGTTTCATATGAATGTGATTTGTCTTACGTTTAGGAGAGCTCTGTTTTTTTTTTATTTCGGTTACACATTAGGCAACACGAACCCCCTCTCTCCATTTTGTGTGCGCGGTCAGGCTGCCGTGTTTGATGAGATCAGGAGAGGCCTGTAATTTATTAGGCTTTCACACTAACAGCATTGTCAGAGAGACGCTTCTGAAGGAAACAGCCCCAGGAGTGAGTCACTGTGGGGAAGACAAAGGTGGAGGGCGGCGGGGGAGGGGGTGAGTGTGCAGGGGGGGCGGGGGGGGAGCTGAGAGGGAGGCGGGACACAATGCAAAGTGTCGTCAAGGAGGAGCCAGTGGGTTGTCAGGCCACTTCAACCTCTACAGCCATTGTTTTCCTCTCCGTCACAGGAGCTGGCTGTTCTGCAGTAAATCTCCCTGACAGCTGTAATGGTGTTAGACATGGTACATGTTTTTTTTTTAAAAAGCTATTCATTCCTTGATTGTTCAGTATGACTTCCATAACACTCATTCATCCTGCTCCGGTGCTGATGATGATGACGGACAGATGTGAAGCGTTCTCTCTCTCTCTCTCTGATCTTTTCTCTGCTGCTGAATCAGGTGAATTCACGCGAGTGAATTCACAAACCTCAGCATCGTGAAAAGAGACGTTTGCCTTGAACGTGCGCGTGTGATGTGTTTCTCCTGTTTCCTCCTTCACCAGATGATAACGCCGCTTCAAACTCCGCTGCTGTGAAAGGAGCAAATTTTTTGCTTGTGTATCATGGCCTGATTATGTCTATCGAATGAATAGCCACTCTGCTGACAGACAGCTGTCTCACTTTATCTGCCAGGCGTCTCTGCATAATGCACTGCTCTGCTGCTTTAATAAGCTACCCTGACTGCACACTCCTGTGGCCGCGTAATTATTTCGCACCGGCGGCTCCGAAATTCCGCCTGGAACATGAAAACAGTCACCAAAAAGACTTTTTCTCCGCCCGGGTTCGAGGACAGAATGTGTTCTCTCGGTGACACACGGGTGTTGACAGGTGATAAAGAATCGCTCAGGGTTTTTTTTTTTTTTTTTTTGGGCGCTCCTGTCTTTGGCACTGTTGTTGTTTTTGTAGTTTCTCGTCGTGATGATTATTTGGCAGCGTGCCGTGTCTGTGCAGCGTGACTTAATGTAAATGCTCTGAATCCAAATGGAAATGTGTGAAATCATGAATTAGAAAGCCTGCATATGCGCTGCCTTGTAGTTGTTGCCTTTATGGTACTGCACTTTGGCCAATACCACATTTTTGGAAATGTGCATCATTGGCAAATCGGTTCTCGCACATCTTACTGTTGGAGATAACAGTGGTACACGTCTGTGTGGACACAATCAAAGCCAACATTTTAATGTTTGGTCAAATAATTAGAAGAAAATCATCACACAAGTTGTGAATAGTGGCTTTGTGTGTTGATGTCTAATACATTGAGGCACCCAGGCAGAGGGCACTCAGCCAACGTGGCCAGCTCCGTTAATCCAGAGATAATGGGCACATTTCCCTCCCCACAACCGACTGATGGGTGGAGGAGTTGGTTTTCGGTTGCTGCTCGTCTGCAGTCCTAATTAATGTTTGATCTGAACTCTGGTCTCCAAGATGCTAAACGTGTTTTGCCGCCAATTTGCATCCAGGTTTTTCAAACTGGCTGCAGGGTTAAGTAAAAACCAAAGTGATCCCCCTCCTCCCTCTGAGTTACTCATATCGCATGCTCTGCTGCATGTGCCTGCTATTGAAATGTAACAATCCGAAAGTTAATCAGCTGTAAGTGATGGTTGCATGATTCCCACAGCTGGCAGTGTCATTTTAAGGAAACAACAACAACACCGCCCACTTGTTGAACGTAGGAAATTAAATTCTGCCGTTGGCTGCACACTCCTGTGGCCGCGTAATTATTTCGCACCGGCGGCTCCGAAATTCCGCCTGGAACATGAAAACAGTCACCAAAAAGAGTTTTTCTCCGCCCGGGTTCGAGGACAGAATGTGTTCTCTCGGTGACACACGGGTGTCGACAGGTGATAAAGAATCGCTCAGGGTTTTTTTTTTTTTTTTTTTTGGCGCTCCTGTCTTTGGCACTGTTGTTGTTTTTGTAGTTTCTCGTCGTGATGATTATTTGGCAGCGTGCCGTGTCTGTGCAGCGTGACTTAATGTAAACGCTCTGAATCCAAATGGAAATGTGTGAAATCATGAATTAGAAAGCCTGCATATGCGCTGCCTTGTAGTTGTTGCCTTTATGGTACTGCACTTTGGCCAATACCACATTTTTGGAAATGTGCATCATTGGCAAATCGGTTCTCGCACATCTTACTGTTGGAGATAACAGTGGTACACGTCTGTGTGGACACAATCAAAGCCAACATTTTAATGTTTGGTCAAATAATTAGAAGAAAATCATCACACAAGTTGTGAATAGTGGCTTTGTGTGTTGATGTCTAATACATTGAGGCACCCAGGCAGAGGGCACTCAGCCAACGTGGCCAGCTCCGTTAATCCAGATATAATGGGCACATTTCCCTCCCCACAACCGACTGATGGGTGGAGGAGTTGGTTTTCAGTTGCTGCTCGTCTGCAGTCCTAATTAAAGTTTGATCTGAACTCTGGTCTCCAAGATGCTAAACGTGTTTTGCCGCCAATTTGCATCCAGGTTTTTCAAACTGGCTGCAGGGTTAAGTAAAAACCAAAGGGATCCCCTTCCTCCCTCTGAGTTACTCATCTTGCATGTTCTGCTGCATGTGCCTGTGGTTCTCCATCAGTTCTGCCTTTCACCCCATTTCTGCTATTGAAATGTAACAATCCGAACGTTAATCATCAGCTGTAAGTGATGGTTGCATGATTCCCACAGCTGGCAGTGTCATTTTAAGGAAACAACAACAACACCGCCCACTTGTTGAACGTAGGAAATTAAATTCTGCCGTTGGAAGCTGTTACATAATAATCAAGAATCAATCAGAATCGTTTCTGTAGGTTGTAAATCAAAAGCTAAGTGCCAATATCTGGACGTCGAACAGGCGTCATTAAGCACAATCTGGTGTTTAGCGGTCATGTCCAATTCCAATCTAATGTCTGGAAATGGAGCTCCACATTTCACTGCACATACGTTTTTTTTTCCAAACAAGTGTCTAATCAGTCTCCTCGTGGCGCTTTAACCCTCTTTAGTCTTGTTGTTAACAATGTGTTTTTTTTGATATTGGTGTGTGTCTGTTTGTGTGGATATAGAACTTGCGTGTGTGCTGTTTTCCGACTGTATTATTTCCTTTCAGTGCAATAATGATGATTGAGCTCAGCATCGTCGTTGTCATTACTCAGCATCTCTCCGGCTAGCGAGCCATAGGTAGATCACTTATCAGTGTCTGACCCCCAGCCGGGACGAGGGAGCAGCTCTAAATGCCACGTCATGCTCCCACTTTCCACCGAGTGTCTCTGCTCAAATGTTTTTCTCCCTCTCTTTCTCAAAGAGTACATACTCTGTAACTCTGCCCGGTAACGTCCTCAAAGCCCACTGTTGTCCCGGACTGTGCCTCATTCAGCTCCGCGGCACTCTGTCGCCGGCCAAGTCCATCGCTTGGTTTGCCACCCTCAGCCATTGAAACCTCCTCAGGCTTTGTCTCCTCCCACTTCCTCGGACGCGACCCCAAAAGGAGCGGAGCAGAGAGGGGACGTCTTCATTAATCACCGTGTCCGATTTTCGGGGGGGCAAAGTGTAACTGAAATGACTGGGCCCTCAATGACGGGGCCGAAAGTGGCCGACGATAATTTCCATGGGAAGTGGAGTACAGAAAATGAGGGAACAAAAGGGAATGAGGAAATTGAGTTGACAAACGAGGCGGCCTTGGGAGAATGGCCTGGTTGTTAGCCCTCAGATGTGTGAGACGGGCTCTGGATGCAGCGTTCGTTGACATGGCCGGCCTCCCTCTACACAGAAGCATTCGCTCATTAGCGAGCACGTCTCGTGTTGTTTATGAACTTTAATGAGCCTCGCCACGACCACGAGCAGAAAAACAAACGATGTGGAATGAAGGATCTTGCGGGGGTTTTTTTGAAAAAAGCAAAATGTCCACTTACCCAGGTCAGGAAGAAGAAAAGCTTGGAGTCCCACCTCCACTGACGTCTCCCCCGTGTTATTTTCTGACCGGTTAACACTCCTTATGCATCTGAGGATCGAGGTCAGCCCCTCTGCTTAGTTATTATTTTTTTTCCTCCTATGTTTTTACTTGCGTGCCCCCGTTCTTTCTCATTACGGCTCTTGCAGAGCACAATCTCTGGGAGCCATTTTGCCGAGGACATTGAGGAGCTTAATTAGTTCATTCACGGATATGGCTCCTCTTACTAGCTGGATGGTTTTAGTGCCTCTGGAGGGTCTTAAACGCCGGCTCCCTCTTGCAGAAAGGCCCCCAAACTGTACGGAATAAAAAATACCTGTCAGGTTAATAAAGGAGAGCCCCCGGCGCCACCCCTCCTCCACGTATTTATAACACGGGCTCCTGCTTTGAAGGATTCCGAGTGGTTCTCTCTTCGTGCTAATATGGCAGGAGAAAGAGGGGGGAATAATGCGATTCGGAAATGCCCAGTGGTCCAATCTGTTTTTTTCTTCCAGTCTTGATTTGTCGTGTACACAACGAGGCTGAATTGGATTAAAGGGGAACTGTCGGAGACCTGGGTTGAAGGAAAAAACATTGGGCTCAGTGCTGCACACAGACATTTACAACACAGAGACAATAATAGAACCCGCTGTGACTCAGGTCGTGGTGGGAATTGTCTCTGTAAATAATGGAGCACAGTCGAGACCTGCTCTGTATGAAAAGTGTCCAACAGTAACGTTGGTTTTCCACCAACACCAATAATCACTTGTATATTTGTCACATGGTTTGTTTGCATTGTAAAAGAAGCATAAACGGATGTTAACAGACCCTAAAGGAATCAGGTTCTTTCTGTAGAAACTGGGGGTCTGACAGGACAATGGAAGCTGTTTGGATGAATTATCTGCAGATGCATTTGCTGGAGTGCTTCTCGGCTACGGGAGGATTCTTGGTCGGACTTGATAAACCGCAGCAGATAATGCAATTTTTGTGTAATTCAATATGCATTGACCAAACAGAGGTTGAGGTCGGTCTCCAGTGATGGGGAAAATGACACCAGAAACTCAATAACAGTTCACTCTGTCCTGTGGAAAAGGTGTAATTATGCAATTCGTTGCATTCTCTCACAATTTCTGGGACACGTGAACTCTCATTAGAAAGATGGGCCCCCGCGAAATGGATGCGCGGGAGCAATGTGGAGCGCTCAGGCTGGAATGGGAAAATCAAATTTGGAGGCCTGAGCTGTTTGCTTCCTGTAACACTATCCTGTTTGTGGAATGGGGGGTATTCCTGAAATGGCATTCCGTTTCCGGGCAACAGAGCAGCAGCTGTGCATATCTTTGTATCCAGGGGGGGGGTGCGGTGTGATAAAAGCCCATTGATGCAGCTATGTTTGAACAAGGAGATTGGAGTTCGATCAGTGGCTGCGATGGACTTCTCTGAACAACCGAGGGAAGGGATGCAAGTTTGTCAGTTCCCTGCAGAGAGTTTTCAGGAAGGTGCAGGTGTAGGCTAGAATGTGGTCAGACCTGATAGCGGAGCGGAGATTTTGAATGAATGACAGTTTTATGTTGTATTCATGCTGGAGTTGTAAAAAGAAAAAGAAAAAAGAAAAAGAAAGACAGCAGTGTTGAATGGTATGCGGGGATATTTGTGCAAGGTCGTTCTGGTTGGCATAGCAGTGAAACATAAAAGATGTTTACTCATTCAGAAAGCACAGTGACAGTGAGACTCGCGTATGAAAAACCAAAATGAGCACATATATTTATGTTGTGCTGTTTGCATCTGCTCTGCCTTTGTGTTTTGTGTGACCCATGGTTATTTATTTTGTAATTACTATGCAAGATACATTTTAAAAAAACAAAAAAAACAAATCTTTATAGCACTTTGTGTTGGGTTCAGGGTTTTTTGCGTCATAGTGATCTCGGGTCAGATTCATGGTTGTTGTGTTGCTGTGTGTAGAAGCGGGAGAACTGTGTAGCATTACCCCCAATGAGCTGAAAGGTCACTAATGAATGGAATGAAAAAAAATCAATAGGTTTCAGGAGCTGGGTTTGGATCTCACATTTCGCACTGCCAGCTGGGTTTAGCTGGATCAGCTGGGCACTGGCTGGAGTGCGAGAGTTAAGTTGATTCATAGCTCTGACAGGTGCACAACAGGAAAATCCGACCTGTTATTGAAGTGCGCCTCCAGCTATTAAAGCAGTTTCCGAGTGCGCGCAGGATTAACGTTGATAACGGGAGCGATGTTTTTTGGGGGGAATATATATCCAGGGGACAACGTGACTGTCATGAGTTACTTGTTGACGCTGAAGCTGAAGCAGAGAGAGGAGTGGAGGTGGGGTATAACGGAGCCACTCTCCACTGGTGTGGCCTCATTAATCACTGTCCTCGAACGCGCCATGGGAGGAGGGGGATCCTTTGTCTGTGTTTGGAGCGCTGTGTGTCGGATTAGATGGCGTCCTCAGATGCCGTCCTCAGATGCCGTCCTCAGTTGGTGTATGAATTCTCATCGATGTCTAAATTAGGACTTCATTAACCGACATGGAGTTTGGGCCACATCAGCTGGCAGAGGGCTTCTTATCTTTCCTAATAGTCACTTTTCCTGGATCTTTCTGTCTCTCGGTCTGATCCCAGCTGCTTCGACTTAAATCACAGACTTGAGAGTTTTTATTGTTCATTGTTCAGAGTGCCGACGAGCTTTTTTTCCCCCTTTTTTTCCTTTTTAAGCAGAGGTTTTCAAAATGAAAGTGGGGAAGAGGGGGAAAAAAACACATTCCCACAAGAATGTCATTATAATTTTATGAGGCAAAAGTGCCATTTTGTGCGAGATTAATTTAATGAGAGACACGGAAACTGCAGCAGACATGTCATTTTTATTACCAAATCAGACTTTGTTTTTCTTTTTTTTTCTTTTTTTTGTTTTGCGCAGGCTTCACAAGGATTGGAAAAGATGTCTGACAACTATGCGTCAGCTTAGCTTCACAGTTCTGAACAAAAGCCAGTCAGACAGATTTGCTTTGTTGGGTTTAATGCAAAAGCCCTTTTTTTCCAGGCTTTTGGGTTGGCGTGTTGTATTAGGGCCCGATCAGTTTATCCAGTTGAACGTACTCATCCGAGGAGTTGTAACGTTATGTATGAAGACTGACGACTGACTAAGTATTGGGTTTGTGCATCAGCAAACTCAGTACAGTTCTGACGCCTCAGGATCCTTCTGAACTGACTGGGTTGCCAAGCTGCTGGATTTCACTTTGATGCTGGACCAAACCTGGTTTGTTACCAGTTTTATCCAGAGAGTTGAGTATGTGATTAACAACCAGCCCGATCAGCACTTTCAGTCGTACAGTCTTTTGACCAAGGGTTGCGTTTGTCCCATTGATGGCAGAAAATGTTAGGGGTTCACTGGAGTACAAAGAGCGATTGAAGTTCATATCCTCAGAGCAGCAGGGAGAGGCGATGCTGTCTGAGTCTGAGTCGTCCTCTCTGCGACCGCCGTCCAGTGAAGAGCGTCCTAATTGTGACATGTGAGAGAAAACACTGTGAGAAAATTGACTTTGGCTTTTCCTGGATTAATGCTGTATAGGTTACATAAATTATAGAGTGACATTGATTTTCTTTTCGCCTTTTCCTCACTACTCACAACAAACAATTGTTTATTTTCACACTGTGAAGACGTCTTCTTTCTGTCTGTCTTCTTTCTGAATGGTTGGACTGTGCTGGAAACGTCCAGAATTACACCAATATTAAGCAACGTATTTCATAACTTTCATAATCAACACCTTAAAGTCAGGGTGAGCGCCATATTGACCTACTACTATATATATATTATATACTTTGACATCAACTTCAAAACATTTCATTGTCCCTCTGTGTTTTAACTATGTGTTTGTTGTTTGGTGTTGGGAGCATATAGTAGCTGACGCAGGGGTGTGGTTAGTCTGTCTCGCTTTAGTAAATATCAATTAGTGGAGCTTTTAAAATGGCCTCTGTGAACATCTGTATTTCTCATCCTTGACTTGCCAGTTGTTTAATGTGTGCTGTGTGGTTAAGTAGGGTGAATCCCATTTCTGTACTTTATGTCCTTTTACCTAAATTCCTAACCTTGACCAATGAAAGGGATGAAACGGCCTTCATTTAACGGCCTTCAATACAAACGTGATTATATCAGTAACAGATGCTCACATGTCTTGAATTTAAAAAAAATTGTTTACTAGATGACGGTGTGATTTGGAAACGTGAAGTAGGCGTGGCAGATTAATACATAACTTTCCCCACCGTTAGACTTTGGGACGCAACGGCATCGATCATACTGTCGCCAGTCATCACAACGGCTACAATCAAAACCCAATTAGAGATGTGGAAAAACAGTAATGTAATGGACGAGGGGGAATGTGGATTGATGGAGGGGGCGGGGCTGCCTCCTATAGGATCTACTGGGCTCCACAGATGTGACAGTGTCGGGACTGCGTCTGGAATATAATATACTTCTGATGAATTAATAATCATGGAGAAAATGTCATAAATAATGAGGACCAAGGGCTGGATTGTGATGAAAGTGGTGCCTGCTGTGCCATACTAAGTAGGGATGTGCCCCACCCCCCCACGTCTCCCCTGACTGTTGGTGGCAGGAGGCACGGCGCCAGACTGACATGCAACGTGATCCCAGACGTCCCTTAGCAGACAGGGTGAAGTAACGGGAATCCCTGGAGTGGGGTTAGGGGTTTGTTGTTCATGGATGTGTGTGTTTGTGTATGTGAGCATGTGTGGTGGTGCAGTTGGTGGGGAGGGGGGGTTTGTGCTCAGATGGGCTGGGGCCATGTCTTCTGCTTGGTTTCACCTGAGACATTGAGGCAACTTGGCAGATTTGTGCCAAACGGGGTTTTAGAGGTGATTGTGAGCCGAGGGGATGAAAACACACACACACACACACACACACACACACCCACACACACCCACACACACCTAGAGGTACAAAACGTACAATTTTCACAGTGTGTGCTACATGAATCCATTTTTTGGTCAGTAGGGAGTAAAATACTGTGTCATGGCTGGCAGACATACAGACATAACACGTAATCACCTTTTTAAAGATGTAATGCCAAAAATATTAGCCCTCATTTTCCGTCCTGCACATCGACCTGACACATGCTGTGTTATCATTCCTTTGAAGTCAACCAATTGGGTAAAAAATTAGGATTCTATCGCTGGTAGATCTTACTCGACCATCTAGTCTTTCATTTGATCTAAGCATGCAAAGTTATAGTTCTGACATTAAAGCTAAAAAGAGCCGTGTCAGGTCAACAGTACAGTGAATGTGTCGTCAGCCTCCCCTCCCCCTCCCCCTTCAAACATCCTTTATTCCTGTCATATCAGCACCAAACCAGCTCACTCTCCCAGCAGCCGTCTTCTGGCTGCATGGTTCCCTCTGGCCACTGGTCTGCCACGAGTCCTCCATGCTTCATTTCTTCATTAGCAGTTCTGAGCATTTCACATAATGGATTTCCACTCTCAGTCTTGTCTGGAAGGACTGGGAAGTCTAGACAGTTTGGAGGAAGTCTGACGACTCACCTTCATACTGCTGCTGTGAGGGTGAGAATGTCCTGTGTTTCGGTGGAAGTGGAATGAGGTGTACCTCTGAAAATGATGAGGTATCCGTCCGGTGGATTTCCATCAGCTTTAATGGCCACTGAGGGCAACTGTCGACAGTTTGTGTCAATTAGCATGACGCTAAGGTTTGGTTCTTGTTAAAAACTGGGCTGCTGGCGGAAGCTTTGTATTTGTTCTGTAAAGTAAAATGTTGAACTGCTTTTTATCCCTCCCTGTCTCTTGTTTTTGAGCCACGCCCACATAAAATCCTCCTCCTCAACCCCCCCCCAAATGGTTTCTAAGACACAAAGAAAACAATTGCACGTTATTATATATGATTAACAAAGTAATGTGCTGACTTTTGCATCATTAATTTAATGAATCTTTGTGCTAACCCACACAATAAAGTTGATAAGACTGAGTGTGGTGCTCATTACCCTACACGTTCCAGCAGATAGTGAATCCAACAAGTTAGACTGTTACAGATAAAGGGCTGTAAAATGTACTTAAATATAGGAGATTTATCAACATGAAGAATATAGTGTGAATTTGTGCAGGAATAATAAAAATATATATAAAAAACTAAACAACAAAACAAGAACCCCAAACATAGTCTCTACACCTCAGTAAGTTCATAAAAAGCCCACAAAAACTTTCCTCCATCTCTTCTCTCTTCATTGCATATTACAGCTCTCTTGTTACCCTCTTGTTACAGCCCTGACAGTGAAATTGCTACTTATGCTCCGGTGGAGTCACAATGGTTTTCATCTTTTGGTAGCGCTGTGTCCTTTTGAGTATTTCCATCACTGTTTTTCTTCTTTAATGGCCAGAGGTGAACGGCTTTGCTAGGGTTTGGGAGTCTCCTAGCAGATGTGCTTGCACAGTAGTTCTCATTATCTACAGCTAAAAAGAGGCATAATTTTACCTTTCATGCTCTCCATGTAAACGCAATGCAAAACATAGTTATTTTCTTTGCTGGTGGATGGAAGAAACTCTTTAATACAACTCTGCCTACGTCTTCCTGAACGATGTTACATTCTCAGACAGTGGCTCATATGTGCTGTCACTGTTGCTTACAGCGAATGCTTGCTCTCTTAACATATTCTATGAGCTGCTTAGAGTCCACCGAATCCAAAAGAAATAAATGTCAAAACACTTTTACATTAAGAATATATTTAGAGAAGAGCCAGACTCCAAGAAAATAATGCATTAAAGGAGACGCACCCCCCCCACACACTTTCAGAGTCCAACTGAAATTACTGCCGACCTTAACATTTCCCTCTAAAGAGATAGCCCTTATTGTCCATGCAGCTAATTGACAGGATGGTAATTCAAACAGGACCTAAAGCTAAAATGAACGTGGACACATAGGTGGGTTTTAAAAAAAGATATCACAAAGTGAAATGTGCGTACCCCGTTTGCTGTCATGAGCTGTAACAGGAGAAGTGAGTTTCAGCTGGTTATCCCTGCCATAAGAATATGGGAATGTGGGCTATGTGCCAGGAGTGTGGAGTCAGTGCGGAGGTGAAGGGGTGTGAATGTGTCAGTTATAGTTGCAGGAGTTCAGTTTCACTGTGAAATGTGCGGTTGATATATTTGTGTTGTCAGTGAGTCCAACACACCTAGCCATGCACCCCGTGCAGTTCCAGTGCTGTCCACTGCTCAATGTCCTGTCACTGAGCCCGCTTCGGAGCCTTAAAGCAGGCTGCTTGCTTTTCATGTGCAGTGTTTGTGTGCAGTGAGCGTCCACTATGACCAAAACACTCCAAACATATGGTGATCAGAGACGCGGCGAGACATTGGGCTTTTCACCAACAAGGAAACTGCACCCTTGATCTGTTTGGGCAACATGACGCCCACTTATTCAAATCCCTGCCTGTGATGCTGCTAGTAGATGGTACCGCAGATTCCAGTATTTAAGTGATACTTTTGATATCCAGGCCTAACATGAAAACTACTGATGATCCTTTTATATAAGAACAGAAGTGAAATACAGAACCAGAAAAAGGGGAGACAGCACATGGCGCTCAGAAGCAAGTAGGGGGTGTTTGTTTGTCGGTTTGGCCGCTTGCTGCTCTCTCTCTCGTCCACAGGAGGTAGACTCCCTGCAGTAGAGGAGTCTAACCCAGCGTGAGTAACCAGCGTTTACAGCTGCAGAAATCTGTTTTGAGTTGCGAAGAAGTCAAAGGGCTTCTGTGCAAACTCTTGGAAGTCCAGCTAGATGAGCTTGTCTCTGTGTAGCTGCTGTCTGTTGTCTGTCTAGATGATGGCTGATGATGTATCCTTTGGCCTGAGGCCATTTGTCCAGACCACTTTCTGATGAAGTCATGAACTTGCCCTTAATCTCATTTCCATTTGTTTTCAAACGTGGGTCAGATCTGTGTTTCTGCCTTCAATCCATTCTTTCCCTGGATCATATCTATGTGGAAAACATGGCCTTTTATATCTTTAGACTCCAGTGCTTTTGTAGTCACAAAGCTCTGCGTTAATTGGATGGATGTTGAAGGTTTGAGTAGACCTCCCGCAGATACATCTGCATTTCATAAGGACAGTGATTCAGTGCACACAGTCAAATGTCTGGTACGCTGACTGCTCAAATCCCCCCAAATTTAGACTCATCAGTGATCATTTTTCATGCACAAATTTAAAATGCCGGCCTCCAGTGAAGAAGTGCTGCAGTTATTAATGGCTGTTGTCCTCCCAGAATCTGATATCAAGCATAACATGAGAGTCTTGCAGACAACCTGGGAGCAGCAGCAGAGAACAGTTTCTGAAATACAGCATGAAAATTGGAAACACATTTTTTTTTTATATAAGCACATGCTTAAATTGTCAATGCAATTAAACCGTATTTTGATGATTTACTAATGTAATGAAAAATGCAAATAGGTTTCTTTTTTTATTTGGTTGAGAATGAATATGATCCGTTCATTGCGGTTGTGGGTACGAGTAACTCTTTATCTACTGCAACTGAATTGGACGTTTTCTGTAAACACTGAACATGAAAACAACACAATGAGAGCCACTGTTCCTGTGTAGAAGCACATTGGCAGCTGATAGGACGGGAGACGCCTGCACTGCGGCAGCATCCTGAGGGATGAATAGATGTTTGTCACATTTGCTCATCAACACATTGATCGTGTCTATTTTCAGAAACACGGTTCGTCCATGAATTCAGTTTGGTTTCAATTATGACCCGCAATGACTTGTCAAACAGAAATGCCACACAAATATTCTCATTGAGTTTTCATTCAAGTATCGGTTATTTACATAATGGGTTAGAGGAACTCAAACTGAATGCTAGAGCTCAGTAGATAATGTTATTTTGATTGATACTCACATATACGGCATATATTTTATAGATTTTTTTTCCCCAAAGACATCCAGATTGTGGTATGCAAATACACATAAAATAACATAATCAGAAACATTTTATCCTTTTTACTGAATACGAGAATTGTAAGCATGAAAGGATCTACCTCAACTCTTTCACCCAGCAGATATACACTACATTCAGTTTGGACCACTTTGTGACAGTAGTGGAAAAGAATCTTATGAGTAATGAAAGTGAGAATCTTTCTTGAATAAATCATGGAATTGGTTTGTATGGAAGCTGTGGGTCAGCTGAGGTTAGAGATACTGAGGATATTACTCTTGAATGTTCCATGACTCACCCCTCTGGTATTTTGTTGGGTAAAGATCCTCCTCTCCCCAGAGAACCTGGGCTCCTCTATCTCCGATACAACGCGGTGGCCAAGGCTGGCAGACTATTCAAGGCCGTTCTAATGACCACTGCTGCATTACTACCTTCATCCACACTTAATTCCTCCAAGTATGATTGATGGAAACGTCCTGCCTGGCATAGCACAGTGTCATGGCAGAAAGCCGAGGGCAAGGACTCCTCTGAGAGGGATTGAGGGGCGGAAGAGGGCAGAGAATTTGAACTTCACCGATGCCACTGCAAATCAGCGCGAACAGTTCACACTTTACACAATATATAACAGCAGAGTTCTCACCCTTCACAACGCAATGCCATTCCAGGATAGGCTTTAATAGCTCAGGGACCCGGGGACAGGGACAACACACCTTTGCCAAGTCAACAGGGATGTCGACGAAATGCAATTATAATCCTATAAGGTTCGAAGTCTTCATTTCCAGCAAGGCGACGGCTGCATTGTACAGTTACTCTCATCTCAATAGAACACGTTTGTTGTTTTAATCAGTGCAGGGATCTTCTCAGTCTGTTACTGTTGATTTAATGTCGATATTTTACATGATTCCAAAACTGCTTTTGCTGATCTGTGTCCTGACCGTAATTTCATCACAAACAATACAATACAATGAAACATTATAAAATATATATATATATAAAAAATGTAACTCCATATTTTTGATAGGAGCTTACGTTTAATTATTGTTAATGGTTTTGGTGTTGATTTCCAGTCCAGCACAAGCTGTTGCCACCAGAAGCAAGTAACTGAAAACGCTTTAGGATCATGCTCCATATAGATCCGAGGAGTAATTCTAGCTAGCTATGATGGCAAGGAGTCAATGTGAGTTATTGCCCCTTTTCCTGGCGAGTTTACTGCTGACGATCAAAAAAAAAAAAGATGAATGGAAAAAAGAATCTTGCTCTTAAACCCCTGATCACAGGCTAAACGCGAAACAACACTTCTGTATGAGAAGTGACCGAGCACTATCTGATTATGTAAAGCGCTTAAAACTGGTCCCGAATGCTTGGTCAGAATTTACTTGTTTGTAAATGAGTTTTTTACTAATGGCAATTATCCGTCTGTTGTCTTAATTCGTGTACAGCATTGTGATGTGAGGATTTTGTTGAAGGTAAAATGAGTTCTGCCAGAATGTTGGTAATTATCCTTCATCGCACAGGAAAACTATGATGAAGGCTGAATTGGTTTTAAGATGGTTGCCTTTATTGTCTGTTTTAAATAAATCTGGTTGTCCTGGGGGTTTTCAGTGATTTGTCATTGTCGTCCTGCTGGTACATCTATCTCATTAGTGGTTCTCAGCGGTGTTACCAGATCCCATTGGTAAATTTGGAAGCAATGCAGTTATCATCTATATAAATGGACAAAACTACACATTGAAGACCCATATTGTAATTATGTTTTTTTTAATTTCACTGTGTCACAAACATTAATTATAATTTCTATTTATCCCCCTATTTTTTTTCTGTTTTTTTAACAGCCTGTTGTGTTCGGTTTGCGCTTCCTTTTACACCTTTCATGTTTTTATGGTCTGCAGATTTGATTAAATGCCGTATTTCTTATTACAAAATGTACATAGAGTACAGAGTGAAAGCTTGGTGCAAACACAGTGCAATGCATAATGGCTTTATTAAAGAAAGGAGGCTTGGGAGGAAAGGTATAATGGATGTAACAAAGACAGACTCATGAGGCTTGCTAAAAATACTACTTTCATGATTCATTTGATCTAAGAACTTTTTTTTTTTTTTTTTACCTTTTTTAAACTCAATCCCAAGAAAATCAGTAGTTTCTTACAGCTTTTTTGTACTGGAGTAAAATGCATACAGAACTCCTTTGGGTTGTCAGCAGATAATTAAGTTGGTGATGACATAGCAGAGATCAATAGAAAAACTAGAATAAACAGTGGAAGGATCTACTGTCTGTCTTAGCAAGTTATTGTTGTGTTTTGCTTGGGCCTGCTCTGTGCACATGATCTCTGGAGAGAGGGATTACAGGACTTCTAAGCTCCAGATATTTTTTTTTTCATCTTCCGTGGCTCTAATTAATCAGGGCAGGGCTCTACCATGGGGCTAAGCTAGCCCCTTGTCAATTTGCAGCAATCGGCTTGCTAAGACAAGCCTCAACAGCACCAACCCAGGAGTAGTCCACAGTAGATAGCAGCCTTTAATGGGAAAAGCTCTCGCAAGCTGTGTAAGTGCTGAGTGAACAAAATAGAACCAAAAAAAAGAAAGAATTGAATTTCCAAAGGGAAAATAGTAAGATGTTCCTTTCAATGAGATTTAATGAGCGCCATAATGTCGAAATATTACTGTGATTCCATTTTGTGTCCATTTATTGAGAACTGTTCACGTTAAGGTCATAACGAGGATTCAAAATTCATGATAAAGACTATATTATTATATTATCCCTCCACCCGATGTCTCTAGCACTGGGCTGCTGACATTTACAGCCAGTGTTAAATTGGAATTACAGCAAGGTGCTGTTTTTAGGTGTACAGGTTCCAGTAATGAGTGTTCAGTTGTTGGCATGGAGACAGACGTTCTGAAACACATGATACCAGAGCTGGGAGTATTGGAGTTGCCAAAAGGAGCAAGTTGCACAACCGGATTATGTAAAAGAATCTCTTTGCATCCAAATGTTTTTCAGTAGTCGTTAAGTCGTTTTTAAAAAGTCTTAAGAACTTTAGGTTCTTAACTCTACTTCTTTCTTTTATTGTTTCCTTTTCTACTGCTCTTCTGGCTTCTGGAAAGTGAGGTTTGGGTGACTCTCAAAATGTTTTCTCTGCATTGGATTTTTTTCTTTACTTTTAAGAAGAGCAACAGGGATTGATTTACAGTATACTGTATATATTGCTTTTGTATTTGGTCTGGGTATGAGATTTTAGAAGTATAGTGTCAGTATCATCACTGATGACACTGGCGGCTCAGCATAGGTTTAAATTCAGTCAACAGGTTTTTTGAAACAAGAAGCTACTTTGAGCTTTGATACTTTGCAAAAAAAAAACATGGAAAACACAGTCACCTAGACTGTACCTTTTATATATTTGAGCCGATATATTCCCTTCAGCTCATTAACGGCCTCCTGCTGTTATGTATAATTCAGGCCATGCAAGTGACAAGACACTTCAGTGCCTTTGAATCTGCGACTGTGGTAGCTGACTGTAAAGATTAAATCAAAGGGTGCATATTTTCTTTGGCATAACCTGCCTTGAGGACTCAGACTTTATTGACATTCTAGTACTATGATTGAGATTTATTGATCTGTGTCCAGCCTGGGTTTTTTTTATTCACAGTAAGTTGGATTGTGGGATCTGAGGAAAGCAACATCTGTGAGCAACTGAGGACAAAAGGACAACAGAGCTTCATCTCATACTTCATCACCACGTTTCCCGCGTTTTCCCCACTCTTTGCTAAGAGTGACCAAAATGTATTCGGTTTGACTGCTTCCAATATCAAACGAACAAACTGCTTATGTAGCAGTTATAATAAAAGTGGAAGGGTTGCACGAGGTAAGATACAACCTTTGGTGTCTCAGAGCTGTCACAGTTTTCATACCAACAGAACGAGGAGCTGACTTGATGGGATGAAAACTTAATATCAGATAAAAAAAACACATAGAGAAAGTGGTTATGGTGCCATACGCAGTTGCAATGTCAGTGTTCAGTTCCTGAGGAAGTTAACTTTTTCCTGTGTCTATCACTATGGAACTTTGCCAAGAAAGTACAGCTCCAACCACTCAGAATAACAGTAATATAAAAATGTCCGTCACATTGGACCTCTGGGCTAAGTTGTATGATCGGATTTCTTTTGTTAAGCCGCCTCTGCACAACGTTAACGTATCACCTGTTGTCTGCCTTTTATAATTGCCAGTATGCATCTTTCTCGTTGACTTTGAAAGATTTGTAAAGCTTTGTATTTGCGGTCAAAGCTGTGGAGACTGGGAGCAAGCTCCAACTGTGTACCAGCCAGATGGAGAGCACAAAAGCAAGGTTGTGATTAAGTCTGTCTATGAGGTAGAAGGCATGAGATAGGTTAGACATGATAAGCCAGGGGAGCCGTGTGTTGCTGTGTACCAGACGGATTGAGAGATTGCGAGAAGCTTAAGGCGGCACAGGAAGATGACGGCATTAAAGGTGCCAATTTTTCTGTCAAGTGTTTTTGCCAGCGAGAAAAACGTACCTATAACAGCGTTTCCATGAGGCACGGGCCGTTTAACGTTTACAGAGAACATTTACAGAAAGAGTCATCAAAGATGATCAGCCTTATCCAGAAACTCATAGACTCTGTCACCCCCAATTTCTGTTGTCGTTTTAATAAATGCACTGATTACCCACTTTCTCCAACACGATCTCACTGGCTAAACCCATTGACACCTCCAACATACTGGTACCTTCGAGAAGAACCAGATATCTACATTCTAAACGTGTAGGACTCACTGATGGAACAACAGTGGTAAATTTCAATATGAAGGGATGCATGCATTTGTTTTACTGGTGAGTTCAAGTAACGTAATTCACTTTATACCGTTCAAGGCGAAAGGGAAAATGCACCAAAGTGGTTATGTCTGCTATTGGCCTCAAAACAAAACCTTAAAAAGAGTTGTTTTAGAATGTGTGCTACTTATGTCGAAAGGCACAAGGGAATGTTAGCAAACTGAGTATTAGCTCATTATGTTGCCAAGAGATTGAGGCGGCAACAAAATCCTCTGCTGCACAGATGAAAAAACAACAGCAGCAGCAGTCGTTTCAGTTTTGCATGTCTGGTTCCGGCGGAAGCAGCAAGGTGTTCATAACAGTGAACCCGGGTTGTGACCCAGCCCACTGGCTGTGTAGCGTTCGAGTGATATGCCATTAAATGTGACGGGTGTATTGGAAATTATATTAGATTGGAGTTTTGGAGACATCAGTCAATGATTCCTGACAGGTTACTGATGAGAATCACAACTATTTCCTGTGTTCACCCCCACGGGGATGTGTTTCAGTGAAGGGAGGGGTCGAATAACCCAGAGTGATTGTGAAGGTGGCACTGACAGAGATCATTTGTTTTTACAAGCAGTGAGGCATGTTCGGCAGCTGTAATTTTTTTTTTTTCTGTAATTTTCTGTCTTCTGATGTAGGTCCTGTGAGGTTGTGGCCAGTTTTATCCAACAAGGCAAAAAAGAAAAACCCCCCCCCCCCCCCCCCACCCCTTTAAATATTCACTATATCTGAAACCAGTGCTGTTTATTTTACAAAGTTGTTCATTTCCTGAACATCCTGGAACTTCCACATGAAAGCCAATGGAAGAGCAGGCAAACACAGCGGACTTCCAGGGTGTCAGTTAACATTGGAAAACATTCCCAGCTCAGTGTTTATGAGCACTGCTGAAGTGCAGCTTTTCAGAAACTGGCGTTACTGTTCTATTCTGTCATGATTTGAGAACTCTCCAACTGTTCCTGTTCCTGTTCGACACAGGAACAGTCATGGACAATGACAGTGGATCTTTAAAAGGATTAATGTCTTTCACAATTTCAGGCACAATCTGTTCCGAAGCTTTTGCAATTAAATCCTGTGTCATGAAGCACTGTTTACTGTGCTGCTAGTTAATTTTGGAAAATTGCAAATCTCTAATACGGGTTTTTGCTGGGAAAAGGGTTTGTTCACGTTGATGTCGTCGAATATTGAACCCTCTGAGACTTTTCACCAGCTTGATAAATGAGAACATTTCTGAGAACCGTCGTATCATCTGTATCTGTCTATCTGCATCTAGACCTATTGTGGTGCATGTCCTCATGTAAGATAAGCTCGCCCTTAGGATCTTGAGATCTCTTATCGGAAGAAATAAGAGTCATTACCCCTGTAAAAGCTACTAATGATGTTACAATTGAATTCGCTGGCATAGAGGACTGAGGACCGAGGTAGAGATAGCAGAGGTTCCGCTGAGGCATCTGGCTGTCCGGTTGTAATAAGATTGCCTAGGTATGAGTTGATTATTCTGTCATATTGATAAAAAAATAATTGCATTTTCTATAATCTCCAGGAGGCCTTCAGGTTGAGAGTTTGGAAAGTGATTTCATTTCGCTAACACACATGAACTGTGGTGGATGTCCACTGCTTCCGATGACCGACACGCACCTTGTCTGTTGGCTTTGAAGGTCAACAATTCAAACAAGGACACTGGAGAGTTGTATGTGATTAGAAATTGTTGTGATTATAAATTGTGTTGAAATATGCAGCATTGACGTTTGATTATATTGCTGCATCTGACGGCACCAACCCACATCTGGGAGACAAATCAATAAGAGCTTGAGTCCATATGTTACTACCTTCTAGCCACTTAATTGTTTTGTGTTCTGAAAGCTTTTGTTTTTATGTGTGTGTGTGTGTGTGTGTGTGTCTGTAAAGATTGAAGCAATTTGTATGGGTCTGATCTTGTCTGTAATGTTTCCTGGCGAACTTGGCCCCGGAGACATTGTGTACTTTGCGTTTGTCCTTTCAAATTAGAGTGGAATAAATGATGCGCAGAGGAGATGAGAGGCTCTTATCAGGGTTTCCCCTCTTTTTAACAGCCACAGAGGGAGACATCCACGAGGCATCCACAATGTAAACATTACTGTCTTCATCTATTCTAACCATTCAAATACAAGTTCATTATTCACGACGACAACATAGCAGTATAACCAACAGCTGAATCCAGTTCTCAGTACGTTTTTTGTATAATAACCTCCTTGGCAGAGTTAAAAAAAACAAAACACATCTAGTGATTTGTCTCAACAACACCAACAGTGAGCGACACATCTGTTTGTGCACATGTGGATGTCTTTGCAGCAGATTTGCATAGTAATTGCGGCTGGGAGAGCATGTAAGTCAAGTGAGAACAGCCAGGTTTCGTTGTGTTGTGTTGTGTTGTGTCTAGCAGGAGAACGACTTGGAGCAGTTTGGTACCGACACATTGGCTTTGTTGGACGAGTCTATAGAAAAAAATCTCCTCAGCCAGTTCTTAAGCCTGTTATCTGTGCCTGTTTGCTTTGCCACCGGGACACTGGCTGCTCTGTTGGACTCGTTGTCAGCAGCAGGCTTGGACACCATCACAGTTAGTTGGAGCCACATGGAGCAGACGTTGCAGAGACTCCTTCCAATCGCAAAGCAGAAAGCCAAAGGTTCCGTGTTGTTATGGATGTAGCAGGACTTTAAATGAATCTGTTTCCCGTCCTCTGATTTCTCTGTCAGTGATTTTCCAGCGAGGTGGGCAGAGCTGACTCATGAGCAGAAGCTGTAAACACACACATGATTTGTTTTACAGGAGCTGGCAGCAGCTTGCATTTAGGTTGGCAGACCACCGAGCTGATAGCACCTTATCAGCTGTGAGGAACGTGTCGGCAAAACAGATAAATACAGGAAATTACCAGGCTCATTAATAATTTTTTTTCTCTCTCAATAACAGTGACTTCCACAGAAAAATCTCCAATGGACAGTATGATGATGCACAATTGAAAGCAGGGACAAACAAGTACTTTTTTAAAATGAGAAAGTATTGATGAATGAAAAAACACATTTCACAGTTAATAGAAATTCTTTACCTGTTTTTAAATGATTAATCCTGTGTTAAACTCTGCAGGCTTCATGTATTTGCAGGTTCATAGATAGATTTCTTTATGAGCGGTATTTTCTTTACTTCTTTATACTTCTGGCAACCTTCAGGATCTGCCACCTGGTGTTTTATGATTATATTACCCAGAATTCCTCACTGGCATTTGTTCAGCACAACAATCAGCCAGTCTTTATTCGAACAACAACAGGTTGCCCTGAATTATAGGTTTGCAAAAGTCATGAAACCTGAGGCAATAAAACCTCAAGCTAACTGTCAGTTGCTGAAGTAGTGTATGAGGTGAATAGACTGCCGGTTCGGCAGAGTCTAAATTTGTCTGGTCATTTTTTTTAATGAATAGAAAATGTTTAAATCTGATATAAATAAAAGATCTGTACCTTTTGTGTTTTGTTGCTAAAGCAGTGTCCAGTTCTCTCTCTCTCTCTCTCACCATGTTGATGGCTTGTCAGTCTCCCCATAATGTTTTCACTGTTGTGTGCAGGCAAACTGAATCCGGAATCTGCGGATACCACTTTTGCTGTGAGCTTTTTTTTTTTTTTTTTGGTATCATTCCCCTTGAAAAGAACATGACCATCAAGGAAGTGACCTTAAAGACGAGTTGTCTCTGAAGCTAGAGTCAAAAAGAACCGTTTTCTTCTCTCCACTCTATTTTCTCTTTTGCCGTTCAAAATCCTGTTCTTTTGGAGTTGCACTTTCCACAGAATGAGAGGGGACTTTTTTGTTACCGTCAGGAATTTGAGATGACGGAAGTTGCCAGTTTTTCAATGGTTGCTCGGAATTCATGTAGCACCTTTCTTTGCACAATTACGTTTTTTTAACATTCAATTTAAGAGCAAATTAAAGCGGAGCTGCAGATCTTAGTAACACCATGTACCGATAACACAGTGTCTTTGAATGCAACATTCTGGAATCTGCCCGTGTTATGGAGAAGCTGCTGGAGGCCTCATAATGGGGGATTTCTCTTTGAATATCGGCGACCTTTTCAGCATTTTGCTTGCTCATACATCTGTTCAGAGTTACTGTGTCCCTCTCTGAATTGCCCTTTACCTCCCCCCTTCTCTTGAGCACTGGAGAGAGCTGAGATGATTACCTCTTAGGAAAGTAAAAGGACAGCAAGGCTTTGCTTCAGGTAGATTGATGAGTTGACCTTGGCAGTCGCTTTTTCGTCATTTGTTCTCCAGTCTTTTTGTTTGTAGAAAGCTGTGACTTAATTTGCTGCTTATTTACAAAGTGTGACTAAGAAAGTGCTTCAAGATTATTTTGGCAAATTAAATCAACTCAATCACACACAAATAAGACAGTAAAGAACTGCGGCTGGTTGAAATGGAGACGCGTGTTGAAAAAGTCAAGTGAAGTCGAGTCTTTGTCTTCATGTGACCTCTGCGGTATATGAAAATCCTTAATTTCGAGAATGAGACGCTTCTATCTGTGCAGTGTTTAGCAGATGGGAAAGACTGACCTCTGATCAGTACAGAGGAGACAAAGCAGATGCGTATAGTTAATTCCGTGTACGAGGACCAGATAATACCACGACCTCAGTTGTAAAAGGGCGTGATGCAACCTGAGACAGTGTTAATCCTTTAAGCTCGCTTAAATTGAACATGCAAACAATACCATGCTGAGTTGCAGGGACGTAACAGTTGGAAAACCACATACTTCATCTCGTACAACACACCCGACAAAGTTAGTACCACCATGCCGTCACTGATTACCATCAGGAACGGTGGGGTGGGTATTGTTTTCACTATGTGTCATCAAGGTAAAATGTGGTCACGCTGATGCCTGCGGTGGGGAGTCAATACATTTGCCAGTTCGTCAATGGACAGATTTTGTTCACGATAATGCAATAAACAGTTCGGATCATTTTCAGGTGGTTAGTTGAGACCTAACTTAAAGACTGAATTCAAAGATGGATGTGATCCAAGCATAGACGCTGGATGGAGGAAGTTGAAAGGAAGAAAGCCCCTTCTTTAAGTTATGGGTCACAGTGTTGGGGTCCTGTCAAAAGACCGTTTCGTCACCTTTAATGCAAAAACACTGTCCCGGGTTCGCTCTCACGCTTTGGCTTTGTTCAAAGGTCAGCTGAAAATAGTTGTTTGTGACGCTGTGCTGCTCAGACGTCTTGGCATAATTCACCTGCATTGGAAAGGTTGTGTTGTCTTTGACATTTTTGCCTGTTTGAAGGTTGTTTTCAATGTCACTAATTTCTTTTATTTTTTTTCCCCCTCTCTCCCTCTCCCATCCCCGTTCCCTTTGGATCGCACGGCGGCTTCACTGCGTTTCTTCTCCTATAGGTGAGTTCTTTGAGTGTTTGAGACAGAAGAGCTATGTGTTAGAACAAAGGTGAAACAAATCCAATGTGTCTTCTAGACATAACAGAAAGCTATTATCTGTGCTGCTGTTGCTAAAGGCCACTTTATCCCATTTACTGGTGAGTCTTACAGATAGTGGTTGTGGTTGGTCTCTCAGTTATGTCCATCAAAGTCTTTGGTCCACAGCCAGATACATTTATAAGGTAGCTTGAGAGCTTAAGGCCAGTTTTTGTCGATTAACAATACCCATGGTCCTACGAGGAGGAGTTCTGATGATTCTGGTCACCGAGATCTTCAGAGAAAATCTGAAAATCTTAACAGGTAGATTTCCAATAACCGAAGCACACAACGGCCTATTAAAATATTCATTTGGGTATATTACGAAGAGGCTCTAAAGACCCCGCAGACATGTTCCCCTCTAAGACTGTCATGATGAGTGATCCTACACACACACACACACATAATGGTTCTGCTGTTGTTTAACTGGTTAGTTCATTAGGCATGTCTGTATGTGTTGTGTCTGTGCGAGTATTATGATGTATTTTAATCATGGAGTGATGGTGGCTGCAGACTTGTTAGTTCCTGTTTACACTGATGACAGTAGAGATGGCAGCTGGGATGTGATGCGACTATTTATACTTATTTCATTATGATAAAGTTTTCCAGACGAGAAGTTTAGAATGGAATAAAATAGATTATCTTTATTTGCCATTGCACCTGTGCATCAAATACAAAAGTAAAAGATACAAAATTAATATAAAACGTAATTAATATAAAACGTCCTCGCAGCCTGTAATCGACAATTGTCTGAAAGTAATCAGTAGATTAAGTGATCGTCTACATTTTAATGAATCGTCATTTGTCTGCCTCACGCTTGGCACTGGTTTAGCGTATGAGCTACGCGTCAGTAAATGGCTGTCATGTCAGTGTATAGCAATAAATAATGCTGGAATGAATCTGCCATAGCTGGCAGTTATGAACATGACAGCTGGTGCAGGATATAGGACATGACTGTAATGGCTTTCTTGTGATAATGTTGCAGCTAATAAAACAGAGTTTTAAGACAAACACACACATGCGCAGCCTCCGACACAGACACAGTCTCACCTTCCAAAGACCTCATAAACTTTACAAGCTTCCCCAGTTTTGTTTTTATCTTGAATTTCCAAATCTGGTTGTGATTAAGCTGCTCAGCGAGAGACTCTGGACGCCGTCCAAGCCCCTCGCCGCACCGGTCCCTCCTTAAACGCTCCCGTCTGCTCCCAGCCGCCCGCCACTGTGCGTTTATTCAAAAGAGTGGGGCCCCGGCAGCCCGCTAAACTCCCTGTCCCAGGGTCTGGGGTCCTCTCCACGGGGACTATCCTGTGTCAGCCTTCTGTGGTATGAGGTGATCCGTGATGGAGGTTTGCTCATAGCGCTAAGGTTTCAGCTCAGTGTTCATCATTGGCGGCTCACAGCTTGGATAGCGTGCAGCCCTCAAAGGACCACATCAAGGCTATTTTAAACTGACTTCCTGTCAGGAGGTCCGGCAAAGAATTTGGAAATATGGAACGTTTAATGGCGCATACTAGTCTTAGTCAGTACAGGGATTATAAAATTTCTAGTCCATTAAAGGGAAAGTCAGTCAGAGGTACAAAATAAATATACTCTCCATTACTCCATTGCTGTCCTGCAGTGTAGTTAGTGTGGTTTCATTTTTCTCCAGCCTAAATACAGTTTCAGTTAACGACACCTCGTTTGCGGTTCTTACAGCGTTTAAAATGACAATTCAAAAAAAAAAAAAAAGAAAAGTCGTCGCTGTTGTTCTCTGGTATACTGGGGCTAATTAGAAATAATGAGGCGCATGAGTTCGTCCCTGATACTGACAGTTACAGAGTTTCAGTTGACCAATAAGAGCCAAAGTCGCATCTCATTTGTGCTGTGGTGCTTAAGAATTCGTTGCACATGAAAATACAGAGGCCAAAATATGAAATATTATTGATTATGCCGATCATCTCATCACAGCAGAAAGATGTGTGTCATATTATTGAACAGGACTGGATGGAAAAAATAAATCTCGCTGATTAGTAAATGCTGCCAATAAACATCAGAAAGGTTGGATGAGAACATAAAGATGGTTTATTATTCTAATTATCTAGCAAACATTGCGTAATAATGAATGGATATAGGATTTTGTGGAACACAAATTTGGAGATACAGATATTTCAAAACCAGGACAACATTTTTTTGCTTTATTACTGCCTTCCATTTCTTTTTCATTCCCTTTACTAAGCCGTGAAAATAAACCTCTCGCGACTTCAAAACCGCTTCAGTGAGATGGTTCACCAGAGCAAACCTCATATCTGCCTTTACTGTTGACACAGTTAATGATACAGCTGCATATTAATGTGGTGCAACTTCTCAGCTCCGCTCTTGCAAGTTCGTTTCAGTTCTGCCGTTAGTTGGTCTCTCAAACGTGTGCTTTTTTTTTACGTCTTGAAGCAATTGAGGGTAGAGAAGATAAACCCATGTCATCTCAGCACCGACTCATGTTTCTAATTAGAGCACAGCATTTTTGCTTTATGCATTTAGCAGCCTCTCTGAGTGATGTGCAGCAAGCAAGCTGACAAATCCAATTCTAATTGAATACTGATCACATGCCACTGGCATCACCGGATGCAGTAATCCTGGGGCTGGATTGACGGCTTCCTTTCAGGACTGCGCCGCCGACACATCACGTTGGCATGTGTCTGTGTGTTTGGGGAAGGATAATTGCAGGAGTGGGTACAGACGGAAAAAAACGAAGCAACAAAATCCTACTCTTATATTCGAATGACTGATACTCGTAAATCCACAAACACAAATAAATCAAAACCCTCAAATACCGTCACGCAAATGGACGCAGCGGGCTGGTACGTTCAACAAGCAGCTGTGCTACTTTTCTAGAATCAATTCCCCAAATTGACCTGGGTCAGACACCACGCTGTGTTTTTGTTGGAATTACATTCTACCAATGGAATAGTCAATATGAAAACTGTTTCAGTATAGAAACACAGAGAATTCCGAGAAAACATGGACTCTGACTCGAAGACCTGGACCTATCCAGCAGAAACTAGATGGTAGAGATGGTGGAAAACCTTGATGTTTTCAGGTGGAGGGTCTGCAGGGTCTCCCATCTCCAGCCTGTGTGGAGGAGATCTATCCAATCAGCTGCTGCTGATAGTGAGCAATGGGAATGTTTACTTCCACATAGCCACACTGAGCTCTTTTGGGCCTCGCCTGCTATTTATGGCACAAGCTCGCCCTAGTGGACAGCTGTGGAGGATTGCTGCTCGTTGCACATGGCGGTCCCCTCCATCTGTTGACTCCGACACGTGGCCCCCCCCCACCCTCCCACCAAGTCGCCTGCCCAACCCTGTCACCGCTCTGGGCTGGTAATGACTTCACTGCCCCAAAAGACATCCAGATCATTCCCAAGTCAACTCGCACAGCGCTGGCACGCCCATCCCCAGCTGTGGGTCAAAACAACAACATGCCAAAATGTTGTAGACATTCCAAACGGCTTGAGATTGTCCAACATGCTCGTTTTACCCCCCCCACCAAAAAAAGAAAACATGGACTGCCGCTCTTTAAACTGTCCCCAAAGTAGCCACAATTACAACGTCTGGAGTGCAGCGTAGCCAGTCAGCATGAAGGAGGAGTTTTTCAGAGATGATATTATGTGGGTGAGTTAAAGATGCGACTGCTGTTGAGGGGAGCTTTCATCTTCATGCAGAACATCTCATTATCCATGCAGGATCAGGAACCCCTGTGTACAAGTCCTTATCAGTGTCAGCACAATGTTTTCATCTCGTGTTGTCACAAAAAATCTTCTCCAACCTTCCCACACATCGGCTTCACACATTAAAACCACAGCAACTTCTCCTCAGTGCTTTATCGCCTGCGCGAGAGGATTTTTACGTTTCGCCGTTTCAGACACTGACTGAAGTAAAACTGGACCCAGTCTCGTTCTCGTTGGACTCCAGCTCAGTGACGGTGGACAACCCTGCTGTTTGTCAACATAATGAACCGACAGTGTCGGACGTTTTCGAGCCAGACGTCAGTGCAGCTCAGAGATAACACCGCTACTCCCCAGTGATGTGATACGAATGATGGTTTACAAAGCTCCTATCAACTTAATAACAGCAAACCTGGACGATATGAGAATATCTGTATTAATATAAAGGGTATATACGTAGTGTTTACTTAAAACAAAACACATCAGAGAATCAACAGTTAGCAGCATATCCACATATATATTTATTATTGCCACTTTGGATTGAAAGTAACAATTAAAGATGCATTTATATATATATATATATATATATATATACTTTTCTTCTATAAATGCAGCGAGTGGGTCTTTTGGGAGCGGTTCAGTTATCACTGCTGTGAATGTGTTCGGCGTCACAGCCTCCAGATATGTTGACTTTCGAATGAACTGACCGGAGCAGAAAGCAGAAAGCATAGCTGTCAAGATATGTGGTAGCAGCTCGGCACACATCACATCAGTTTCCTCTAAGCGTGGGCGTCGACTTTAATTGCACAGGGGCTAATATCAGGCTAATGGAAAACAGCTGCCAGGGGGCCTGACAGACAGAAAGCTCGTACGCGATGGCTGCTTAGTCAGAGATATCCCGGACATTAATGTGAGCGGCAGCCACTGAAGAGCACACGGGGACCTCGCTCTCTCTTTCCACAGCTACGTGACATGAAGCGCTAAATAACGGCAAAACAAATTACAGGTAGTGTTCAACACGAAGGTCTCCCATCAGATCCCTTTTTCTTTTTTTTTTTCTTTTTAAACTTTTTTTTTCCCTCAGTCTCAATCGCCACATTGTAGCATAATTGTCAGCAGCAAGTTCAGGGCTGCAGAGACACACGTATTTCTAACTATCTAAAGAAACCGAAAAAGCCTTTTGTACTTGTGTAGAGAAATTGAATATGCTTTAAATCTTACACATGTGACAGATGAATGGGTGGGGGTTGGGGTGTGGGGGGGTGTCTCAGTATCTTGTTAAGAAAAGCTTCAGCTCTGGATTCTACCACTGCTCTGGAGACGTGAGCAGATTTTCCCATTCGGTTTGATGCTTGGAAAAGCTCTGTTCAGCATGTCACCCCCAACATCTCCTACATTTGTATTAGATGTGATGGCTGCTTAGATCTCGATATAAAAAGGCAAAGCTTCACTTTAGGACCTGATAGTGGATCATTTATAGAAGCTGTTATAGCCTGGTTATATAGAGACCCCCTTTTTTTTGGGAATACAACCTACAATAGTCTTAAAGGGATGAGGAGCTGAATTTATCCCCTCCGCTCGTTTAGGAGTAGATGGAACACTGTGTTTTTGTTCCTGTCATAAAACGACTCAGCACTTTTCTTTTAAAGCGTCTGGATTTCCAAAAGCAGCGACAGAGGGAAACTTCAGCTGAATACAATTATGGTGGTCAGTAAAATGATCAGTTTGCTGAGTGCTGTGAGGGTGGCAGTGATAGCCCGCGCCATATGGCGCGTCCATGAAAACGCTCCGAAATCAATGTGCTCGGGAAGCTGCTCAGCTGCCATCTTGCCCCTGCGCCCCAGAGAGTGATGGGATGGGGGAAGCGGAGGGTGGAGGGCGGGTTTGGAAAATTGGAACAAGCAGTCCCACCTACATTCATCACAGGGAGTCCAATGTCTGCATATAATCAGATCTCTGCTGAGAGGCCCGGCGAAATTTGATTAAAGGCTGGACTCTTGGAGTTTTACTGGCTTTCTGTGCCACTTAACCAGCCTTTCACCACCTGCTCCAGTAAAAGTATCTGCCGCTATAATGCTTATTTATGTGTTTATTGCCCTTCGAGCCATTAAGGAAGCTGTATGTTGTTCTCTCTCTCTCTCTCTCTCCCTCTCTCACTCTCTCCCACTCAACCTCTTCACGACATAACAATTTCTATCCCATAAACCGACCCGGCCTGTGGATGAAGTTAGGGTTTGTCTGAGGTTGCTGGATTGCTGGTCCTGCAGAGCCAGGCCTATCTGTGTGAATGTAGGAAAATGGTGTGACTGCACCTATTATCACTCAGCCCTAAAGGGAAAAATGCTGTGGCTGTGGGTCTGTATTTTTTTTAAACCACTGACAATTGTCCTGAATGGAGCTAAGGCCAGAAGGCAATGACGGTGTCCCTGCAAGGCAGCATGGGTGGAGACTTACTGTGGAACGTGTGGCGTTGATGCGATCAGTAAAAATGTCGACTATGTGATCCCAACTCGCCATTTCCAGTGTGCAGGATTACACTTCAATTATATACAATATAAATTCACTGAGATGTATTTATTGAGAGTTTATAGAGAGTAACTAAAAAAGCTAAAAAAAAACTTTCATAAATGTCTCCATTCCTCACTCGGCATGTCGCTGACAGCTTCGTTAAACTGGGACCACTTTGCTTGGAATTCTTAAAAAGCTCCCTGCGAATATTCTCTGAATTCTCTCGAACCTGGCCGTAGGTCTCTTAATTAATTGAAGGGAGCCAACTTTATTTCCCCATTCATGAGTTATGATGTCAGCTGACTTTGGGCATTGAAACGTCAGTGATCGACACTATGCAGAGTGCATGCATCTGTGCATGAGCTGAATTCCTGAGGAACATGCTCTATTTAGTCCTAATAATTAGCCGTCAAGAAAAGGCCAGTGGCAAGACATTTCAGCGTACTCCAGATAAAGCCATGGCTTCGGTTTAAAAATAATTATGGCGATAATGTTCGGTCCGAGTTGGGGCTGCTGTAAGAGGCAGGTAATCAGCTCCTCATGCATCAGACAGAGCGAGGAAGAAAGAGCCGGCCTGCTTCTTGATGAAATTGGATTTGTCTTTCGCTGCATACCTAACGGGAGGAGGTGTCTTCCAGGGGCAGAACTTGACAGGCTCACTTCAAAATAGGTTTTAAGAGCGGAGCCTGTCTCTCTTCTGGTGAGAGGATGTCTGGGCGCAGGAAATTGTCTCCTGGGCGTCCCGATATCTGCTCCGTTCAATATTTGAATTTCCAGATTGAGGTGACAACAAACCATCTACCTCTGTTTGCTCCATTGGTGCCCGTCTCGCCGCCGCGCCAGCTTCTTCCTTTTCACTGCCCGTGGTGTTGTGACTCACTCAATTCACAGAAGGCTGTGGTTTGTACAAGGAAATTTGAGAGTAAGACGGCCATGAAATGGAGTCATTCTGGTCTAGGTAATGGAGGGAATGATGACCGTGTTCATTCCATTCAAGTTCTGATTCACGGAGCAGCTGAAAGCCTCTTGAGCCGCGTGGCTGAGAGATTTAATGCAGCCCAAATTTGCCGAGTTAAGTAATTTCCAATTCTGACGGGATGTTTATTGAGACATTTAGATCAACATTTTCCTCTTTGTGTATTTTTAATGATGCAGGAGATTTCGGTCTCAAATGTGGGCCCACAGTCCCTCAGGGTTTACATTGTGTTGTTTTTTATGACTGTGACTGTGTATGTTAATCAACATTTTTTTTTTATTAGCTCATCAACCCACTCATGCTCCATATGGAGGCACCTTTATTTACAGTGTTTAAGAAATTAAAGAAATGAATAGTCTGTAAATGGAAATGTACAAAAACTGTGTTGGTGCACATACAGTCTTGAGAACTTCACTGATGTCTTGGCTCCTTACCTTCAAGAATCTTTACAATTATTGATCTTGACAGCTTAGGAGAAACTCCTGAGTTCCAGTAGTGACAGCAGGTCCCCGGGGCTGCTCATGTCAAACGCTGACTGCACCTGAACTGCTGCGGAGGTGTTTGTCTATAAAGGTGAAAAAGTTGTTTTAAGCTGGAGAGAAGCCTGAAGATATAAAGCCTGCCACCTGCTATACATCACATATTTAAAAAAAAAAAAATCAAAACCAAACAAAACTGTTGGATCGTTTTGTAGGTCACAGAGAGATGGGAAAAATACAGTCAGGTCTGAGGGGACCTGCTTCTCAGACGCCTGGGCCCCATGATAAATGATACCGCTGCAATGACCAGTTTATATATTATTATAATATTTCACATATTACATGGAGCATCTGTGCATCTTAACAATGACGAGCATTTACAAAGCACAAAGCTCCGTGCACCATTGTTGTTTCACAGCAGGAAGATTTCCATGGTTTAGGAAGAATTAGGAATCATATAGGATTTATATCCTCTCAGCGTATTGGGAGCTTTGTACAAGGATTAATTGTGCTCATTTTTAAAGTAAAAGCCATTTACATTTATAATGTTTCTGTACAGATGGTGTGCTGCAGCGTTATCTTCCCAGGCTGACGGATCGCTGCAACGTTAGTTTTCATGTATCATCGTGGTTAACTGATACTTCGAATGGGTTTTCGTGAAACTGCAATGGGTTCTTTTTCGCCAGTGGACCAACAGCAGCCGCAAGCCAGTGCTGTTATGTTGCTTAAGTTGCCTTTTAATTAGCAAAGCAACAAATATCTTTTGAGTTTTTTGTTGCCCGTTGGATGAATTTCCTCCCTTCAGTAGTTTTGTGAGAGCGCTAACTGGGGGGGGGGGGGGGGGGCGGATGGGGGGGGGGGCGTTTGTGCTTGTTTGTTTGTTTGTGGCCTGGTGTGGAGCTTCGGGGATTAGGAGGTAGTTAAAACTTCCCATCCGTGCGCGGTTAATCTGAAGAATTGTAAACACTAATCCAAGTGCTTGCTCGCTGACCATAGAGAGCGCTGCATGCAGTTTGAATTGTGCATGATGAAGAGCCTCGCTCGTGCAGATCTTCTACAGAGGACGGAAATATCAACACAACGTGCAAAGAAAATCACTGAACGACGGATGGAGGCAGGGTGGGGTGGGGTTGGCGGGGGGGGGGGGGGATCACCATGGGGGGGGGGGGGGGGGGGGGGGGGGGGGGGGGGTATCACCATAAGCATGTTATTATGTGCCGTTTAACAGGTTTTTATTATCTTTTATAGTCTTGAGAGATTAGTCGTCGTCTGGCTGCTGGGTTACAGTGAAGGGTTTTAATCTCTGAGAGCAGAGTGATGAAGGATTGTTTCATGAATCAACGAGCCGGGCTCGTGCCTCGCCAACAATAATATCATCTGTCTGCCACTTCACAATATTATGAATGTCCCTTCACAAACTGGCTGCTTTCAGTCGTCTGTCTGCATCACAGCGCTGCTGCTTCGTTTGTTTCCACCCTGGTCCATAAACCCACAGCCCTTTCTTTGACTCCGCTGCGGTCGCTGCTCAGTGGTCATCGACAGAACAGGCCACATTAATGCTATGACTCTTAAGAGGCGAGTAAGACCTCGCCTCGTCCACACTAACCAAGACCAGCAGATGATTCCGAGTCGTTCCCCTCCGCCACTTGGCCCAAAGAACAAAGTGCGAGGAACCTTTGCTGGCTGTGCGTGTGCAGTTCCACCGTGGCTGGGGGCTGATGGGGCACATGATAAACTCTGAAAATGAATCCAGGGCCCCGAGGACGGCTAAAACAAAATGAGCTGACAATACTCATTTTCACGAGCCCAAATTTAGATGGTTATGTTTTCAGTAATGATTTTCCCTCAGCTGTTGGCGTGTGGATAATTAAAGCTAACGAGAGAGATGGAGAGAAAACAGTCGCGCTCCTGGGCCGTTCTTTTAATACTTTGTTTTAGACACAGGTGAAGGTTTTGTTATCTTGAGCTTTTCTGAGCTAATGCTTTAAATTGGCCAGATGCATTATCCACTTCAGTCTGCGCACCGCGGACGCCCGCACAGCTTAACTCTTCTGTACATTTAGCCACCGAATAAACAGGACGCCAAATGGTATTTTATATCTAACGCAGCCATTGATCTCGCGTGCAGTATTTACTGCTGTTTACGTTTCCCTCTGCCTTGTGAGGAGCAGAAGAAAGGAAACGCCTCTTTAAGTCCATAACTAACGGGATCAGAATGGTGGATGTGGATAAGAGCCTCGCATAATTGAGTTTGAGTAGTAAATCAGGGTGTATTCATACACTGTGGTTTGAAAGTCAGTAATCTTGCAAGCAATTGATTGCTAACCCTGAACGCACAGTGTGTGTACATATATATATATATATATATATATATATATATATATATATATAAGTAGCTTTTACAAAGAAAATTCACTTTTACACTCTGCAGAAACAGATCGGCAACTTTTTCCTCCACTCTCATTACTTTTTCCTGTCGACGGGGAACATACTGTTCTGTAGTTCCAGCGTAGTGACGTGGGGGGGGTGAGGGGGAGGGTGTTGTTTTTTGGGTTAGACACTTAGTACCTATTCTTTCATGTGCAGTGTTATTGTTCGTACTGGCGAGCTGCACTCCTCCATCCTCGTCCAATCGTTCAGCCCCCCCCTCCACCTCAGATGGGAGCCTGGAAACATGTGTTGCGGAGTACGGTTACACTTTTAGGCCTCACGCCTCCACAGAGGTCCACAGAACTCTTTCTGGTGCTTATTGAACTTTAGGCATGTCCACTTTAACTTCATCGACTTCATCGGCTTTCTCCCTCCGAGTCCCGCCGGCCTTTGTCCAGACAGCTGTGCACTGCTGCCGTCTTATTCCATACAAGCGAAGACGGGGAGAGACCCCATATGCTACCAGCTGCCAGACACATTTGCTCTTGCTCTCAGTAACCGAACCCACCAAAGAGGAGGGAGAACCCATCTTAGCTGCTGCCATAACCGAATTAGAGACCCATATGAGCGGTTGCCTCATCGGCCTCATCGTGATCTTTGATGCTTCCTGCCATTAGGACACACAGTACAACATATACAGCAGTAGCACTGGAAGAGATGAAATTGTCCAAATCACTATCAAGTTGATTTATATTGATTCCTCTGCTGTTGTGCACATGTCCCACTCTCCTCGCCGCAGAGAGACGTAGCCTGAAGGTTATTTATGTTCAGTTTATTGTTTGACTCGGGGACCAGGCTCCATATATGGCTGCATTTGCCTGTTTGTAACAAAGAGCCAGGGCCAACTGCATCAACCGCACTCCCTGTAAGGAGGCTCCTTTATGGTTGAAGACATCTCTCTAATTTATTTCCCCACGTTGGCCCCTCAAGAAGCACATGAACAAGAGACACATGTTGTGGATTGGGTGTCCAACCACCCCCCCACTCACTCCCCAATCAATTTAAAACCATCCTCCCAGTGGCTGCAGGGGAGAGCACTTTAGTCCAGCTCAGGTCAAGGACAGGTCGAAAAGGGGTCATTCGAAATGATTAAAAGCATTAATTCTCATTCTCACTCTTAAATCCGCCCTGCGATTCTTAGTCTCTGATGTAATGCCTCTGTAGGTGCGAACAAACCTGTTACAAATCACGTTTACAATAATCATGGTTCAACTCGCCGCAATTGTATCAACAACACAAAACTGCCTGACAGGCAAAGTTAAATTATTGCCCGTTTATAACGTTACAACATACACATTATTCCCCAGAATGCACAAAAAGACATTTTTGTGTTTGCACAAGAGTATTTTGCAGGTGCTAAAATTGCACCCAACAGAGAGAGATTTTTGTTAATAATGTGCAGCGAGAAAAAAAAAACCCCAACCCCAAAACCAAAACTTGAATACATTTGTTTTTTGTATCATGTGCTGCTGTGTAGATCAGGTGTGTAGATGCAGAGAAGTTACTCATGACATATCAAATAGCAGACCATCTGTTTAGTATTGAACTGCTCCTGGAGAGGCTCTCCCTCCTCCTTATCACACAGCTTTTACTGCAGATCCACTGGATTCCAAGTACAAAACTATTTCCATCCCATGTCCCACATTCCCACTGGCTTGTTTAGGCATCACTAATACCTGGCTAGCCATGATATATCTGGTATCCGGTAACACGGCGTTCCAAAGCTGGCTGGGACTGAACAAATGAACACATATCATTTACATATGAGTCCCTTGTTATTGCTGTTGTGAGGAGCACGACTCGCACGTTTGTAATGATTTCCATGTACATTGAAGGAGCTGCTCCGACTGGAATGCAAAATCCACTAAGGAGCCACAAGGCTGCTGAATAAAAATGCCTTCGCTCTGCTTCTGTATTATGGCCCTGACAGCTCTCATATAGAAACCAGCTGTGACCACTCACACTGAGTACCAGCCTGCCTTGATGAAAAGATTATGGAGCCCTGGCTTTGATGTGCACACGTCCATGCTGTAGTCATCGGCCTGCTCCTGCTGAACCCAGCGTTCTCCACTGGTCAGCCCGGAACGCCGAGACTCGCCTTTGAATTCTAATTATAGGTTATGGTTCGCTAAGATATTTTACATACATCCTCACCCTGGTCCACAATGTGCAGCTGTGCATACTGACGACAGTCTCCAACCATTTCATTCGTTCACCAGACACCAACTGACGTGGGTTTTATGGTGAGCATGAGAGAGTCCTGTGGGACGAAAAAGCCTAGGAGAATAGTGTGAAGAGTTGAACAGATGACAATAGAAATGAAATATGTGTCTGCTCCACTGGACCTGTAGACTCATCTGGGAGTTGGGGGGTTGGGGGGGTTGGGGTAAGAGTGGGGGATGGGGTTGACTTTGTCAGTTTCCATGTGCTGTACACCACTGTGGCTGACTGTTTTTGCTCAGCCATGCACAGACGGCATTCATCCCAATTATTCCGACTGGGTTTAGGGGGTAAGGGAACTCTTCCACATCAGTGTACACACATGATTTCCCTTTGTTGCAATCGTCGGAATCTAAAGAAGAAAAAGGTAATGTTGATTTATTATCTGTTGTGTTGTACTAATCAAAGTAAATGATCTGGAGAAACGGTGATATTTCTACAGATTCACACAAGGCGAGAAAACACAGCAAGTAAACAACACGGTCGGTCGGCAGATGTTCTGCTCGATGGTGAAACAGGGAACAAGCGCAACCAAAACCTTCTGAATAATTTCTCTTTGTCAAGAAAAATGCAGTGGATTCACAACAAGGTCAGATTCGAACAAGGAATTTTATCAACTTGAGCTGAGCATTAACAAAAGAATCTTTACAAAGGCAACGTATAATAGTTTGTATTTTCCTCTAACTAGACGAGTAAAAGACTATACCCTGCACCGAAAATCAAAACAACTTAGCCAACTCAGCAAATACTGTATCCGCGTACTCTGGCACGCAACCTCTCCCTTTTCACCTCTTTTCATTTGTCTGGAGCTGCATGAACTTTAACTTTGAAACTATTCAAGCAGCATTGGATTTTTCAAGCCATCCACTGCTCATATGCAGGCCAAATAGATAAAGGGCAATCCAAACAAAAGAGTCGAGCTCTTGCAAATAATGGATGGTGGAAAAAAAAAAGACAGGGAATGAGCTGGTTCTGTTTCCTTTGGAACCATTTGCAAAGTCATGCGTTGCTTCCTAACCTCTGTCTAGACTGAGTTAACTATCCAGCAGGGCCATCTGGAATATATGTGCTTGTCACACACATATTCCTGAAGATATTACCGGAGCATTTACAATAGCTCATTCCTAATAAACTGGATCGCTGATATTCATCAGGAAGTGTTTTAGGAAAACTGAAACATTTTTAGTTCTTACACAGGGGAGCGTGCCGCTTGAATTATTCATGTTTTAAATTGGTGCTTTGTGCTGTGTGTTATCTTAAACTGTTTAGTTAAGAAATAGAATTTAAGACCAAGTAGCAGCAATTTGACCATAATCTCCGTGTCGACTTCTGAGGAGAGACTCTTCTTTTAGAGAAGAATCCCCGAGGCGTGATTTCAAAGTCTCCCCCTTCATGACGCCGTTATGAGACAATAACAAATCAAGACACTCGAGGCGCGAACAAAGTTCCCATGGCTGATAGCACTTAACCTTGTTGTCCTGACAAATTTCCCTGACGGAGCGTTGTCAAGCAGCCTGTGAAAGCTTCCCATGCTCTGGAACTCTTCTCATTCACTTTTGTCCGGTTGGCATAAAATGAAGAGGCGGCCAGTGTAAAAGCTCCCTGAGAGCCCAGAGGTTGTTTGGAGGTCAGCGTGGAAACCTGCGGAGCTGAAGGGCGCCAACAATCTCTGGGAAAGTGGTACAATAGATGCTTGGTCATTTCAGAGTCAAGACAATGGACCCAATTGTCATCTGACCTTTGACCCATGGTTCATTTAGCACCAACCATTTGGACCCATAAATTAATCATCTTGATAATGTCTCCTTTCATGCGGTGGCACCAGAGTCAAATACATGGGCTTGTTTAAGTTAGTGTACAATTCTGGCATCTGATATTTCAGGGGCGTCTTCTAACATCTTCATAAGTTGAATTTTTATGGAGTGAAAGTTTGTCTGAAGAGGATAATGTCAGAATAAGAACACACAACAGGGGCAACACCGCATGGAAGCCGCATCCCACACCTTTGTGAATGACTGATCAAAACCAGTATGGATCAGTGTCTCAGCAGGACCGGCTTGATGGTTCATGATGTGATGAAATATGGAGTTCAACTGATGTTTAACGACAACATATTTATTCATTTCTGTAACGCTGCAAATGATTTCACCTGTCCTAATGTGACGATTTGCAAAAAATCTTCACACATCTTTGTTTTTTTTGTTTTTTCTAAATGGGCCACTAAAAAGACCAGAGCGGGGTTACAGACACAGAAACTCACCGTCTCAGTAATTGTTAGACGAACTCAGCTGTGTGGCTCTGTCTCACATCACTGAGCAGGTAAAGGCTGTACAGAATGGCTGCGTGTATTCGTGGTGGGACGAGCTGAACGTGTGTTCACCGTAGCTACTTTTCCCTTAAGGTTAGAGATGTTGAGTGATGACTTTTGGCCACTGTGTAATATACCGTACAGTTTGCACATAAAGCCAAAGGGGCCGTGCATGAAGCGGACAGCAGTCGGGTGGATGGAACAGGAAATGCATAGACGTGGGAAGTAACCCTTCAATTCTAACTATCCGACATCAAGGCGAGTCTAGCAGAGAAGGCATCTGAGGCCTTTTAGGCTGCAGTGGATTCATTTCTGTTGCCATTCAGTGCTCGTCCACCTGAATGGTCGAAAAAAAGCAAATACACAAGATTTCTCCTGTGATTTCTCAAGCCTCACATTGTGAAATACAGAGCGAGACCAGGATGTGAACACGATTCAGTTTGGAGATGTTCAAGCAGGGTCGAACTCCAGGCTTCTGGGAACCCGTCCCACATCAACAAGACATTTTGAAAATACATAACACTGAGTTTATCTAAAATAAACAGAACATCCACTAACAACATGTGTACAGCTGTGCCAGCGCGGAGACTCCTCCAAGAAACTCATTTAGCAGCAAAGAAATTTCGCTTTTCTGTTTTTGTCTTTGTTAAAATCTTCCCTCATGGGGCGAAACGCGCTCGCGAGCTCCGAGAATTTCATTCTCTTCCTCGTAGTACAAACACATCATTGCTCTCATCCTTTATAACACTGTAAGCCTAAGAGACTGTGCATTGGAATTTATCTCGCTTTAGCAGGTGGTAAAGGGAATACACACAAGGATGACAGAACCTATAACAAAATTTTCCTCACCGCAATGTTTATAATGGCGACCACGTCTTGTCATTTCTTATTTTGTGCTGTACTCGAGAGGTAAATAAACCCTCACGGTGGATTATGGCCTGGCGTTTTGGGCGCCTGGTGAAATCCATGATTAAGAGTCCAACTGTTCATGAGTTAGCCCTTTGCCACTGTACGAGTTCATTCCCCTGACGGATGACCTATTCTTTAATACCCTTGCCAAACACTGGATTAAGTGATCCCTTGGCCCAGTGGAACCCTTGTTACCTGTCATCAACAATCATAATTGTAAATGTCAGAGCTAATTGGCCAAACAGTGACCTTTCCACCAACCATGTGTGTGGACGGAAAGTTCCACCACTGCATGCACAAAGGAAATAACACATTAACTACACAACACAAGCAGAGACGCAGCACAAATTAGATATAAAGTGCAACGTCTGGCCTCGTGTTGTTATGGTGCAGCACATTACGTTTTCACGCGAGGGATAAATCATTGGCTAGTCGACTGCGTACACATGTTTTACTGATGTCTGTTGGATGACTGGTGACACAGATAACTCCAGCCAGAAAGCAGCATGGTGACATTTATCTGCTGATCGTAACAAAACAGATGTCACAGGAATCTTGGGGACGCAGTGACAAATTGTTTATTGTGCATTGGCAAAGGCAGCGTGTGAAGCCGAGTGGTACAGAGGAATACTGTGTCCCAGTTTATTTTTATTTGGCAAATTCATCAATAGCGTAAATGTGTGTTGCTCTATCATCCCTCTCACCCAGAAACAGTGAGAGAGTCAATATGTGAATTTTCTGATTACGGGGAGAGGTTTATAAAAAAAATAACTGGAGAACAGGGAGAAACGAATGCTTTATTCCATCTCATTACCTGACGCAAATTGTGTTTACCAACCTGTATGTCACCGCTGACACTCGCTCTGGGCATGGGGCACTTATTACCTGTGTGTGTGTGTGTGTGTGTGGACACACATATTGCACAAGATGTTAATTTGAGATAGTAAGAATATAAGAGAATCGGGGCGCGTATGTGGTTTCAGTCAGCTTCGTTTCTGTCAACGTCTCGAATGCAAACCTAACTACAGGCTGACAAAACAGCTGCACTTGTATTTTCACAGGAGCCATGTGATCCATCACAACAATCAAACCACAACCCTCACTATGAGAACACGCTCGACCAGCTCCTGGCTGAGGAGTAGTTTGCCTCCCGCTAAGACTAAGACAAGCAAAGGGCAGGAGGTGAATAAAAATCCACGTTGCCACAAGCTGAGCAACGTCAGCGTTTATCAGAAACCGTCAATGCATTGACTTGGCTGTGAGCTTCTGTTGATCCGTCTCCTCCGACATGCCGGTTCTGGATGGGTAAGCCATGATACTGGGATTCATCCTGGCCACCCTGTGGAATTGATGCTATTTGTCCACAGTTCAGTTCTCCTTGGTTAATGGGTGATTAAGTTGGCACCGGAGACCACATGACTGATGAGGCTGCATGACTGAATTGCCAACTGCAGCCAGAGTGGGCAGTTTGGATTTTGCAGAGTCGCTCAGACAGAGTTACCTGGGAATCATTTATCAGGTCAGAAATATGCTTCAAAACCAGTAGAGGCAAAAGTTGACGTTTTTTTTTTTTTATCAACTTTTCCCACCTTGTATGTTATCAGATCAAATCGGCCTCTGTTAGCTTGTAAGTCTAAATCCTGGGTTTTATGGAATTATCAGGGCTGATGGGATAAACAAGCTAAAGGTCGGCTAATCTGTGACGGTTGTCCTAATGTTTGCCTTCTTTCACCTGATTCGCCTGTGAGAGCTTAGTTCCTATTTTTTAAAAAAGGGAGGTAATGCTACGTTTAAGCCAAATGCAATACACTTATTTTTACACACTTGTCACCTTAACGACCCTCAAATCGGTTCCATACAGCACCAGTATGTGCAGGGGTTTTTTTTTTTGTTAAGGCTGAACGCCAGGATAGCTTTGATGTAAAAGGCAACAGTCGAACTCTTGAACCCCGCTACCTCACACCACATTCCTTATCTAATTCCAAAAACCCACAGCCGAGTGTTTCCCGCCAGAACTGACCACACGGAGCAGAGCTGCCCAGCGGGACCTCTGAACGTCTACAGTATGTGTCTGTGTGTGTGAACTCTTCATACGCACCACAATCCCCTTCACCCCTCTGACAGTCACTGTAAACATCAGGCCAAATTGACGGCCGACTTCAAAGTGAGCCCCGTTGGCAGCGTGGCGTTTTCAGCACGCCGGACGGGCAGGGGTATTATGACTGGTTTCAGCTGGTTTCAGACAGTGCATTCCTCAGGGCAGAGACAGCAGATGAGGCAGATAGCATGGGATCCAGTTAGAGTATAGACAGCTTTACTTTGCATGGGAGCTTTGTGCGAAACCAGCAGGACCAACTCGTACACGGCCGTTACAGTGACATCTGTTTCAGTGTCTGTGTTACTTCCTCCCCCGCGGTTCATCATCTGTTATAGCACTCTTGTCTTTTTTTTTTTTTAATTTAAGAATTCTTAACGAGGAAACACATCAATCTGTGATCGGTGACGAGCTTCCCCTGGGGGCAGCCTCACTCTTGTGGTGCACTTGAAGGTGTGGATGGATCGGCAGTGCCGCCTCCAGATGCCACAACCTCCATATGACACAGATTAGTATTCATTTTGCCCTGTCGGCGTTTGCGAGGTTTCCTTAGACCTTTGGGTTAACGCTGAAATATTTCCCCGAAAAAGCGCTGTTGCTTTTCAAATTCCTCCTCTCATGACGCGATAAGACTCTGCCACTCTGTGATATCACTCTGGTTGTATCACAGAGTGGCAGCACACTGCATGCAGCCTTTTCCTGTGGGTTTATGTGATGGCGGCTGCTGCTGATATGTGAAAATGAATAAAATTGGTTGTGAGTTGACAAATAAGTGGCACCAGTGGCCAAGTAATTCTATCGCTGTGTGGCTGAACACCATGTTATACTGGTCACCCTGCCGGCCTACCTGTTCTGATCAATGGTAACAAGTGAGAATGGCTGCATAATTATTTATCACGAGTCAATACAGTACAGTGTTTAATTTGTAGTTCAAGCGAAAATTTCTAAAGCGCGTGTTGTAATATCCTCGGCTCACAATAACTTTAAGTGGTTTTAATTGATTGCCATAGACATTGGTCTGTAAATTGTAAACTTGTATAACTGTACGTACACATTAACACAGCTTTTCCCGTGAGACCTGGACATAACGTGGGGTCAAGGCGGCGAACACATTAGTAAATTGCCTTGTGGTAATTCTGACCTGCGGGTTGATTGTATTCAAGTAATTGTCGCACCCCTTTCCACCCACTGATTCACCCATTCCACATCTATCCACTCGCCAATCTGTGCATGGTCACGCATACACGCGCTCAGAAAGCCTTTTCCAGAGGCCTTGTCCTTTACTACCATGATGCAATAAAAGGTCTAAAAGACTCATTTGCATATTGTGCGCCTCCTTTTCAGTGGCCAGACCTCTCTGATTTATGATGACCCTATAAAAACCACAAGTGTCAGAGATAGAAGCAGGCTGACATGCAAATTGTTTGGATGATTTATTGACGAACCCCTGTTTTACATTGTTTATCACAGTGTAGCTCTTTGAACATATTGTAGAGCATTAGTTTTAAATAACCCACTCAACTTTTGTAGGGTTACATTCATTCTGACTATTGTCTATATCTTCCTGTTATTATTATTATTTTTTTTTAGATAGAATTAGTCCAATGAGCCCATTATAACATTTAATTGTGATGCGACCTCTAGTGGTCGTAGTGCATATGACTACACCAAATATGCCACTGTATAAATGGATTTATAGTATAAATGGATAGTTTGCCAAAAGAGAGGATGTAAACAAAGGATTCTTTTTTCCATTCCCCATATCAGACTTAGTCGTTGCTGCTCTCTTTAACCATTGATTGGGCTATGATATCAAAGGTCCTCTAACCATAATCACGTCGTTATCATCAGCATACAGACAGTATTCAGAAGACAAGAGGCCGATTTCATTTAATTTCCAATTAATTTCACACTGCTATAAAAACAACATTCATATACTTGACCCTTGCTTGAGAGGAGTTATCAGCCATTTTGTCCTTTACAATATGGTTAAATGTAATGAACGTTGCAGTCACAATCGCTGTTTAACTGACGGTGGCTGAAAAGTCTTGCATTCATGCTCTTCTAGCAAGCAATGAAAAATAAAGAGATAAAAATCATAATAAAAAGAATAATGCAAATCAGGTAGTTTCTCCCTTTCAAGAGACTTGGTTAGTGTTCAGCTATAAACTGGGATGCCGGAGTGTTTTTGAATACACTAAGAGAAAATGCATTTTCAAAATAGTCCCTGCTCACAGCTGCTTTACTACATGATGAATGTAGTCCAGTGCAACAATACGCACAATACCTTTCAAGTCTCTGCAGGGTGACTTTTTATAGCCAGATTGAACCAAAGCCTGGAAAGCTGCCTGGAAGGTAAGAAATCAATCTGAGGAAACCTCCAGGTGTGCTACAGAAAAAGCTCAGCAGGAATTTAAAGTACAAGTGATTTGCAGTTAATGGGCTCAACCATATTTTCACTTTGTTATACAGCAACGCTCAAGTGTTTTCGAGTGGATGTAAACAATAAAGGAGCTGGGGCCTGTTTGTGTCTCTCTTGGAGCGTCCGGCGTTGGAGGAGCTTTCGTCTTAATAGTGATGAATGACTCGGGCCGGCGTGGCAGCCAAAGGCTAAAGGAAATCAGTAGCCTGTAAACACAACAGAGCTCTAAGTTCGTGAAGCAGAAGTTTCCATCCAGGTTCTTTTGCAGTCTCTAACCGTCATCGTATTGTTTTGGTCTTAGTTTGCACATGTGGTTTTTTTTTGCTCCGTCAGTAGACTACACAACGCGTACATTACGTTTTTCCATTATTATTTTCCCCAGTGTGACCCAGAAGACCACTTGAGGTCTTTCATGACCCACATAATGCGCCATGGTGGGGGGGGGGTGGCCAGAGGCAGACGAGTGGGCAGTGAGGAAAATGTCATGAGGCGCAGTGTTTACATTGATCTACACAGGATGAGGCCGGAAAAAAAACTTGTCTCGACTTTCTGACGCGGCCTCATGAGGTGTCCGGGACACCGAATTGATCGTCTGACACTGTGACACGCTGTGTTTGATAAAATGAGAAATGCCCAGTCATCACTTTTTACTGACATATCCGATTAGCTGTTATTGAGCTAATGGATATTTTGTTCCCGATTGTGGTACAATCTTAGGCTTTCTGACTTGTACTAATTATACTAGACCGCACTAATTAATATGCTTTCCTTTTCTCCCTATGACCCATGTGCTGACCTGTCATGTCCCGTTTCATCTGTCCTATCAAGGTAAGACAACTTGTTCCCATATGAATTTCGTTGGAAAAAAGCAATTTCCTGAGGCTTTTTCCGATTACACGACTGGTGGACTGTTCCACAGTCCAATATGTCCTTTTCACTACACAAAGTCTGTTGTACTAGTCTATCGTTAATATTTGATGACTGAGCGAGGATATTTTGCACGTGTTCCCAAATCTGCCTGTAAACCTTTCCACAAAAGTTCAGAGATGCATTTCACGGTGGCTTCAGTTCCGTGCTCAGTCGCACTAAAAAGAATGTTCCTTGAGGGTCTTTCATCCTGTTAGAAGTTCAAAGGAGTTCTGCTGTAAGATCTCCTGAGGAATCTGTCCGCTTGATGTAGTATTTCTTCATCGAATAGTCTCATCCTCAGCATAATGCATTGTTTTACCATGAAATAGAGTTTATATTTTACTCGTCCTTCCCTCAAACTGTGGAACAGGGAAAACTTTGTGTTACTGTATAACCCACATGTTTACACTGTGGGTGACGGGGATGCCTGTCTACCTTTGAACAGCTGACAGTAGGTTGCAGCAGTTCCTCAGACTGTTTGAATGAAGAGCTTTGAGGGGGAAGTAAGCGGAAACAGTTTTAAAATGCATCAGCATTTCTATAAAATCTGTTTGAACATCAAAATGCCCCCCCCCCCCCCAACTCCAGACATCTGATTTTCAGTTTTGTTGAAAACTTTATCAATGCATATTGTAATCAATGGCACCACCGAAGTCCTAACTGACTCTTATACTGAAACCTTATAACTAGACTGCCAACAGTTTTCTAAAAGAAAAAAAAAAAGGTTTTCAGAAAAGTCCGGTTCAGTTAGAGTTAAAGTTATAGTAACAGTTCAGCAAAAAATAGATTTGCGTTTCGTTTCATGGTTAGAATTGGAATGTGAAATGAGTTTATTTTAGGACAAATCTTCATGGAGTTTGGAGTGCACAGGGAGAAAAAAAGGGAACTGGATTGGAAGGTGTGTGTGTGTGTGCGTGCGTGCGTGTGTGTACACACACATGCGGCCTCACATGACCTAGTTGTTTGTCCTGGTTTCCCGTCCTCAGAAGATTAGATTGAAATTCAGGTTAGGTTTTCTCTTGGCTAAAGGCGAGTGTGGATTCATTGTCTCCAGTCGAACAGCTCGTGGTTCAGGCAGGGCACGGCCGCGGTTGGTTGAATAATATTGCAACACAGGCTGGGCAGGAACATATTGCATTACAATACCCACCTCCATTCACCACCACCCCATCCCCCCCGCTTGAATCCATTGTTTCTGGTCCACGTCTGTCATCCTGCAATCCTCTACATTTCTGGAATGATCATGACCGTAATCACATCATGTTCCGGCTTAATGAATCTCTGTGGTCGGCAAATAACAGCGTGGCGTTTTCCAAACCGTGCCATCTGAGCAGTGCTGCGTTTGCTGTGTGTAACAGGGAACCTTGTTGACGACCTACAGGTCTGAGATGGGAGGAGGCGGTGAGGACGAAGAGAGCGGGTTAGAGGACATGTTAAATGCAAATGTCTCCCGCCGTCTCCTGTGCTCCTGCACAAACAATGGGCTGGATTCTGTTTGACATGGATGGGTTGTATGCTCTCCCTGTCAGCCTCTGTCTTCCTGCCTCGGAATATATTTCACAGCTGTCCAAGAGGGGGGGCAGGGACGTTACTGCAAATATTAGCAGTCTGTAGCCGTGTCTTTTGTTGCACACTGGTCTAAAGCCAGGGAGGCTTAGAGGACAAGACAGAAATGCAGTTCTGGGACGAGCTTCACAGTGGAAGGAGTGGAACAGGATGCGTTTATCACTTGGAGGGATTCAAGAGTTTGACTTGTTGGGATTCATCCTGGCGTTCGACTCATGGCTGTAACATACATGTATTCATGTCTGGGGACGGTTCCTCTTCACGCACTGTAAAACATAAGTAGCAAAGTCAGCGATGAAGATTTTTTTTTTTGTTGCCCTGAAATCTGCCTGACAAGAAAGATTCAGATTGAACTTCATGTGTCTCACCTCACACCCAGCCAGTCTTCACCCTGTGGCCCCGCTGTCTCCTTATGACATCATTGAGGAATTATTTTTGGACTTCCTGTTATGAAAACAGTGAATGTTGAGTTAAATATTGAGTTTAAATTTTATATCTATATCCAGAGATGTTTTTCATCTTTTTAAATGTCAGATGCAATAATTGCTTAAATCCACAATTATACGAGAGTAGACATTTAAAAACGAATAACATGAATATATAACTGCATTTTAAACATCATTATATTAAACATCATGAGACCTTTCCCACAGTGCACCATCAATAATCGCCATAGTGTACCAGGGACACTGTGTAATACGCGTGGCGCTGGAACGACATCTTTGCTTGAGGGTAGGAACCAATGCAATTAGGAAAGACATGAGTTCCCTTTTTTTTCTATAATGCAGGTAAATTAATTGTACTTGACTTAGAACTCATCTTTACACTCAGACATCTCTCCCCTCCGTTTACATTACATGTCCTTGTAGTTAAATACACCTCAGGGTTCAAAACAGACATATATATATATATATATATATATATAGACACACACACATATATACAGTGGAGAATGTTTTTGTTTATTTCATATACACACACACACATATATACTTTATGTATATATCTATGTATATATTTCATTTCATGTCTGGCAACTTGATAGCTAAATATTCCCCAGCATGCACTGCTCACAACACTGTCATTCAATAGATTTTGTTGTGTGTGATGTACATTTTAATAACATCGAGTCACATTATCTCTGAATAATGACGTTTTAGTCGATATGACATCTACTGGCAGCGCCGCCATCACTTTCTGCAGGGTCTTTACCCAGTGAGAGGCGGCTGTGAACGCATCGGGAGGCGGGGGGGTGGGGGGTGGGGGGGTAAACAGAGACAAAAGATGTCTGTAATGCAATAAGAATGAATAAAGGGCTTTTTAATGAGGAGGCCTCTCTTCCGCTGATGCTCCCTCTGCCAATCCAATTGTTCCATTATGCGGAGAGGAGCGGGGCTTCAAAGCCGGGGTTTACTGGAGACTCAGGTTAACAAGGTCAAAGCACAATCAATTCATCTGTCGGAAAGGACGCTTCATGTACTTTAAGGCCATCCTTCATTCTGTCGCCCATATATATATACACACACACACACACACACACACACACACACACATTCACGGTGGAGAATGTTTTTTTTCACACACACACACACATTCACGGTGGAGAATGTTTTTTTTTATTTCATATACACACACACACACATATATATGTATATATTTCATTTCATGTCTGGCAACTTGATAGCTAAATATTCCCCAGCATGCACTGCTCACAACACTGTCATTCAATAGATTTTGTTGTGTGTGATGTACATTTTAATAACATCGAGTCACATTATCTCTGAATAATGACGTTTTAGTCGATATGACATCTACTGGCAGCTCCGCCATCACTTTCTGCAAGGTCTTTACCCAGTGAGAGGCGGCTGTGAACGCATCGGGAGGCGGGGGGGTGGGGGGTGGGGGGGTAAACAGAGACAAAAGATGTCTGTAATGCAATAAGAATGAATAAAGGGCTTTTTAATGAGGAGGCCTCTCTTCCGCTGATGCTCCCTCTGCCAATCCAATTGTTCCATTATGCGGAGAGGAGCGGGGCTTCAAAGCCGGGGTTTACTGGAGACTCAGGTTAACAAGGTCAAAGCACAATCAATTCATCTGTCGGAAAGGACGCTTCATGTACTTTAAGGCCATCCTTCATTCTGTCGCCCAGCTGCAGCTAACAGTGGTGATGTTTTAGTTCCAGTGGGCCATTTGAACAGATGACGTTCTGCATGACACTTATGAATCCCAACGTGAACCACGTTCGCCTTGAACATCAAAGCTAACATGCGGCGGATGTGTAGATAAGTGTTGAAAGCAGACGATCTCGACTTTCTCCAGAGTCCAGCTACGCTCTGAAGGAGCCGTGATGCAATGTGGTTGACGATGATTCGCTGAGGCGTCTGTCACACACACACACACAAGCATCTCCGATCATCTGTCTTCGTCTAAACATCACCTCAGTGCATCATTACGTAACAATCATACGTTTGACTAGATTTTCCTTAAACACACACACACACACAATACATCCATTGGTGGTTGTTGGAGATCTTTAGCACACACACACACATGAGTGGAGCTTTTGGTGGTGCGGCTGCAGGGCATTGCAGAGTCTTCTGCTAGATTGTGTGATCAGCCATTTTTGCCTGGTTGCATAGCAAACAGGGAGCTGTATGAGTCATGCTATCACACACAACAGCATCCAGGCTTAGTTCAGTGCATTAACTGGATGCTCACCTGTACCTGTGTGTGTGTGTGTGTGTGTGTGTGTGTGTGTGTGTGTGTGTGTGTGTGTGTGTGTGCACACATGAGTGGAGCTTTTGGTGGTGCGGCTGCAGGGCATTGCAGAGTCTTCTGCTAGATTGTGTGATCAGCCATTTTTGCCTGGTTGCATAGCAAACAGGGAGCTGTATGAGTCATGCTATCACACACAACAGCATTCAGGCTTAGTTCAGTGCATTAACTGGATGCTCACCTGTACCTGTGTGTGTGTGTGTGTGTGTGTGTGTTTAGGTATCACATGATACCCACCAGACTAAGTCCTCTGTGACCCTAACGTGACCTTTAGGGGGACAGTTTGATTAGTGTTTGGTGTCTATGAACTGTTGATTGCACCACATGTGAAATGGATCTTTTCTCCGTGTGAGCAGATTTAGCGCAGTTGTGGTGGAGGGATCCTGGCCAGCGACCAGAGTAAATAAAGCTCCGTGGGGGTTCCCAGATCGAATAGTATCTGATTTACAGCACGGAGCTGGAAAGGCAATATAATGTTTATCATTGCTTCTCACGTGAGGTATCTTTTGCCATCGCCCCTGCTGGATCCAACGTCTCTCCTTATAAACAAAATCCCCTTTACAAGGATTTGTTTCTGTAGCCTAAGTACACTCAGATGGTTCACTGCAAGCCACGGAGATGCTTTTTTGCTTTTTTTTTTTTCCCCCTACGGTGAGTTTTTGATGCAGATAAAAATCCTTCCTCAAACGTCCAAAGGTCAGTGAGGGCTTTGATGTTGGTTGACAGCAGCGTGCACATATGACCTCTGCCTGTCCCGAGCAAGCGTTTCTGACGTTTTCCTCAAGCACCAGTGATGGATTGTCTGGGAAAAACGAGATGCATAGGCATATCACTGCTTGGTGCCTGTCGGAGCGTGACGCATGGTGTCTGGGAATGCTGCAGCACTTTAATTGGATGTGTTGCGAGAAATAGGCAGCTACACAAATACAGTACACACGAAAAGTTAGCCGGATATATTTTGCTCAGCGTTTTGATTCATTGACGATGACCAGTGTTCGTTTGTGTTGGGAATGAAACTGGCACTTTACTTTCACGTCTCCGAACAGCTACTGTCGCGCTATTCCCATAATCCTGAAGAGGAACGCTGCCACATGCAGGACAGAGCTATGTGCAGTGGCACCACCACCACTTGTGTTGCATGTGCATTACAGACATAACACAAACCACTAGTTTTTCATCACCGTACACTAATGTGAGTCTGCATGTACACGAAAGCCGACCTGCTCTTGAAACCATTAGTGGTGAATAACAGGTTGCCTCAAACACCAATGCATTTATCAGGAACATAATCATAACAATTGAGACGTCGGCATGGAGAACTCAGTGAAGGTCTTGTAACCGTTAGCTATCGCACCTTTCATTTTGACCACTCAACCTGCGGTTGTGTTGCTGCTCGTGTTCCAGCTCCTGGAAACGGAAAAAAAAAATCATTCCATGCCTCCTCCTGCACCATCCCACGCTCTGATATGCTCTAATTTGGCGTCTTCCTCCTTTCCCCTTTGAAAGACTTCCTTTGTAAATGAATTGAATATGTAAATGCGGCTTGCAGAGGGTTTTTTTTTTTTTTTTTTGCAGAGCTTCAGCGACATACCCCTGTTACTATGACAAGCACAAGGAACAAAATTGCCAATTTGGCTACTGCTGCTTCTTTAGGAAGAGCTACATCCGAGTGTGAGACTGCGTTCCCTTTCTTTTATCATTATTTTCTGTTTTATCCAAGCATTCCCTCCCTCTCTCCTCCTATTTCTTCTAACTCTTTTACTTTCTTTGTCTTTGTTTTTACCGTCTTCCTCTCTCTCTCTCCCTCTCTATCCCTCGTTCTCCTCTGACTGCGGGAGTTTTGGATCACGGAGGCGTTTTGGTGCCAGGCTGCGACAATACCTCATGTTAATAAAAAGAATGGCTGGAAGCACAGTTGGGAACGGCGCAGGAACATTTTTCTCCGGTTTTGTTGTGATGGGAAGGAGTCCATATCTTTTACAGCCCTGCTCCATCATCATCATCATCCCAGGCACCAGTTTGTGGTTGCACTAATATTTTAGCGGCGGTGGATTTATTAGTGACCTCTAATGTGACCTGGCAGTTAGATGACTTTAGTGAAATTGACTTCAAATTGGAAACAGAGGTGGAGACATTTGCTAAATTGGCCCCTCAGCAGCCTTCGTTCTCAGGGAGGAGCTCAACGGGCAACTTGCAGCAGATCTGACCCCGTTATTGAGTTTGTTGAAATGGGCAGTTCTTCACCCTGCTTAACCACACTTCACTTTTTTTTCTTCAAACCTTTCATTAATCTAAGTACTTCATGTCATGTTCTTTCACATGTCACACACACACACACACACACACAACCCTGCACACACACACAAGACTGTAGTCCATTACTTTCCTGAGCCGTTTATGTCCTGACATCACTCTACAGTTTCTTTAGTCTCCTCAAAATGTGTTAAACACGATTTGGAGCCTCCGCGCTAAATAATAAAAATGTGTCAATTACCAGTTGAGAGCTTAAGTGCCGGGAGCTAGTTTCACAAATGGCTATTAACTGCTGGATCCAAAGAAAAAAAACCAGGCAGCAGGAAAGCAGGGACTTCATTGTTCTTGGATTTGGCGATGGAGAAAACATCAAACAAACAAAACCTGTTGAATCACTCTCAAATTCCAAAGAGAAAAACGATTGTTTGAAATGGTTTCTGCTCGGTGGTTTAATGAACGTTTTTCTTTGGTTTCATTTACAAATACACGGAAAATGGAAAATTCCGTCGTCTGATAAAGTGGCAGTGACAGCGGGAGTCCAATTTGAGTGAAACACTCCTTTCACACCACTAAAAGTGCTTTGACTGTGATTCGGTGAAGACACCTACAGTCAGACGTGTAACTACAGACATGCTCTTATCCCTGCAAACACCTTGACAGACAGACCGTCTGTCTGCCTGTCTGCCTGCCTGCCTGTCTGTCTGTGGAGGTTAAACCTCACTGGTCATTAATATAAATGATTTGCTGTGAGGAAAGTTCTGGCCGTTCTCTCTCCTGTTCTCACCAGGCCGTATTGTTATTCACATAGTGTATTCGCTCACTGAAGCCGTCGTCATAGCAACCAGTAGCTCTGTTGTTGCTGATGTTTATTGAGACCAATCTGTATGTGTGTGTGATTGGTGGGTAATGTGTGTGTGTGTGCAAAGTGAGGCTGATGTCTAATTGTTGGAGTCGCTGACCTCAGGGCCTGTGATGACACAATGAATCACAACAATGCAACATCTCCTTTTGTTTTCTTTTCTTTTCTTCCGGCTTCCAATAACGTTCAAATCACAGACGAGACGGGGATCATTAGTTCTTGAAAGGGAAGACCTCCTGTCTTCTGCCTGCAGCGGAATTGTGTCCATTGGAAGTCTTGAATAAATTTACATTCCAAATTGTTTGTGCCTGGTTCATCATCTCGGGAGAGAGTCGCCAAACCTACTTTTTGTGTAAGTTTCAGTTTGACAAACACAGAGAAGCCGCACACACGCGGATGCTCCAAAGATCCAACTTCAGAGTTTATTGGCAGGAATCGGAAAAGAAGATGAAGCGTCTGTTTACCATTCACAGCAAAGTGTTGATGTAAGCTTTAAGAGCAGCTGCCAAATGATTATTGACGTGTATGAATCAGGATCGGGAAAAGTTAGTCGGGCGTTAAAAAAAAAAAACATCCCCAATGGCCTTACCGCAAAGTTCAATCTTTCCAAAAACTTCTTTACAGCGTCTCTGGCCAATTATTTGATTTGTATGAATTTTAATTCAATATTTTAATATTAATATGTTTTGACTTTAGAAGCAGCCATCCAGGCTTTACTTTAATTCCCATTAAAAGACCACAGGTGCTCTCTTGAATATAGGAGGTCTATTTGATTACGACATCAAAAGACATTTAATGTATTTTATTCATGTTTGCAAGCAGGTTGAAAGTCAAGGATTTCTTCTTCAGCAGTTTGTTAGACGTTTTACAGCAGAGCCAGTGGAAGTGGTTTACTATGACATGTCAGTGAACTACCAAGATGTTGTGACACACACGTAAAAATCTTAAATTTCCTGCTTTGATTCGAGAACGGAGGAAAAGGAAATCGTGCATCGTCAGGTTTTGTCGAGGCCTTCCCTCTGAACAACAGTTGTCAAACTCTGCTGCTCTCCAGATGCAATTCTTCACCTGGCTTCCCCCATGACACCGTGTGGGCTTGGTGACTGATGGCTGTGCGACGCAGCCCACTTCTCCCAGATTGTTTTCTGAAACCACAATAGCGAAGATAGACTTTATTTACTGCTTCCTCAGCCTTGAAATCACAGAGGGACTGGTTCCAGTAGAGCACTGGAAAAAAGATGTCAGAAGTCCAGATTAAACAAATGGACATTAATAGTGTAGACAAATGGTGGACAATGACGTCATATACAGGGGGTCCTCGAGTTACGACGGAGATCCGTTCCTGAGAATGTGTCGTAACCGAATTTCGACATAAGTCGGAACATACATTTATTGTGCCATTCTGCATACATTGTGCCACCAGATGTCGCTATAACACCACGCTAAAATAAGAGTTTATTATGGTGAATTGCCTTTTTTGTCCCTCTTGACACACCGTAGGCACCGTAGGGGTTGAGATCGCGAGTGTAATGAGAATTTCCTTTAGACTTCTGATATCAACCGTGTAGACCCTGTGTTGTGAATAAATAAAAACCTACGGTATTGCCACGATCCCGAACGCATCTGTGTCCGTGTGCATCTCCTTACCGGCTGTCGCTGCACCCCCCGCCAGTCGTCCATTTCACATAAGTAAACACAACGCAGAGTAGCCTGGCTGTGCTGTGGAGGTGTTGGAGAGCCGGCACCAACTAGTTCCCGTGCGAAGTCTGTACTTA